>QRDG01000534.1:552117-675347 GCA_012064385.1 Puccinellia tenuiflora | reverse complement strand
GAGAACTGTCCCAGGAACTGGGGGTGCTCGAAAGGATCGAGTAAGGGGCTGAACACGGAATCAAACAATCCACAACGTGCTCCGGCGACGGTGCTCGTCGGACTCGCTGCGGGACAGCACTGCAGAGATGGAGACACTCGGTCTTACCCAGGTTCAGGGCCCTCTTGTGGAGGTAAAACCCCTACGTCCTGCTTTGTGTATTGCACTGCTTGGAGAGTTCACAGTACAAGGAGAGCTTGTCAAGCTCGCGGTGGCTAACAATGGCTACTTGCTAGTCTTCAGATCTAGGGTTTGGACTCTGGAATCTTGGAACCCTTTGCACAGGCGTGCCTCCCCTCCTTTTATAGGCGTCCTGGACCTCTTCCGCCCAAACATTTGGGCGGGAAGGGCTACCACATGGCGACGAAGGAGGAGGCGCGGTACACCGTAAAGGTGAAGTCCACCATAAAGGTAAAGCTCGTGGACGCGGTCCACGGCAGGGGAACGGCGTCACCAAAGCTGAAAAGGGGCACCGACCAGCTGGACGGTGGGCTGGTGCTTGCCGAGGTGGGAGGTGACCCACGGTGACGTCGTCCTTGGAGTGTAGCTGCAGACGGTCCCCTTATCACCAAAGAGGCAATACTTGTTGTCCGCTTTGCTTGGCTCCGCTTTGTTGACTGCTTTATACATGGAAACGGCAACTGCCGCGTCGTCGTCATCGCGCGTAGGCACGCGCGTCACTCTGCACATGGCGCAGAGCCCATGTGCGCTCTGTCGCGGGGGCAGGGATAGCTTCACGAGGAAGGCGCTTCGCGAGGCGAAAAGCCTCGTCGAGCCCTTCAGCTTGGTCCTTAGCAGAATTGCGGGCGGCGTCGGAGACGCCTCGTCGAGGAGCGATCCCTCACCAAGGGAGAAAGGCCTTGGCGAGGAGAAAAACCCTTCGCGAGGGGAAAGTCCTCGCGAAGCTCACCAGGCTTGGAGAACCTGGTCCTTAGTGAAAATCATCCAAAGAAATCTTGTGGGCCCTGGCAGGCCGGCCCGTGGTACCCTGGTTTCCACTGTGCCGACAGTAGCCCCCGGGCCCGCGATAGGCACGCCGAGGCCCATGGATGAAGGCGAAGTGTCGAGGGGCCAAAGATGCCTGACAGGGCCGCGACACGTGGCACGCAGCGGTTTCACCCGCGGCCACGACCTCCTCGGCTCCAACGGGCGACGTGGCGGGGCCCGCCACGACTTGGGAGCCGGTCAATAAAGCCTGGGCGCGCAGGCAGCGCCCGTCACTTCTCCCATAACTCCGCCGTCCTCTTCTCCAAAAGACCCTTTCTTCCTTCCAGAGCTCGTCGCTTCGAGGCCTTCGTCTTCGAGTTTTTCTTCCGGCGGCCATGGCTCCCAAGAGGGCAACCGGCGGCCAGAAGGGCAAGGCCGCGACGCAGACCGGCACGTCTGCGGCGGCGGTACGGGGCGCCGCGCCCTAGGGGACGATGCCGGAATCCCTCGTCGGCGCAGCGGCGGTTTCCAGGGTGCAGCACCTGGTGGCCGCCAACACCCACGAGCTCGGCGCCACCAGCATAGCGCCTGGCAGCAGCAAGGTCGGCGTGGGGTACTACCCCGTCTTCCTTCACACACTCTACGCCGGCCTCGTTCCTCCCTTGTCCAGCTTCCTCCTGGCGATCCTTGAAGCATACCGGATCCAGCTCCTTCACCTCCACCCCAACTCCGTGCTCATTCTCGCCATCTTTGCCTATCTCTGCGAGGCATACGTCGGTGTCCACCCCTCGGTGGCCCTCTTCCGCAGCTTCTACTCCCTCCGGAGCACCAAGTCGAACGAGCGGCTTGGATGCGTCTCCTTCCGCATCGCCGCCGCCAGAAGCGAGGAATACATTCCCATCGCGTGGCAAGGTGAGAATGCCATCACCGAGGTGACGAAGACGGTGGAGAAGTTCCGCGAGAAGTATCTCTTCGTTCGCACCAGATCGTCGAACCGCAACCTGGAGGTACCCGCGGCGCCACCGAGGAAGTGGGCGCGTTGGGCGAGTGGTGACTTCGAGGGCCCTAAGCTCATGGTGGTATACGAGCGTATTCAGGTGCTCCGCGAGGCCGGGCTCACCGGCCGGATGGTGGCGATGGATTTCGTTGCACGCCGCATTGCTCCTCTCCAATGGCATTCAGCGCCGATGTGGACCTATTCAGGCCCGGATGACAGGATGCGCCTCAGCCCCGATGACCTCTCTCCGGACGAGCTGAAGCAAATCATGAAGGCCCTCTTTGCCACGACCTCCATTTCACCTCCCAGCGATGACGACGCCTTGCCGCTGTTCGTCTATATGGATGAAAACGTGCGCGAGGCCCGTAGGCTCCTACCCCTCTTTGACGAATGGGGCATCAGACCCGCGAGGCTCATCGGGTCCCGCCGCAACCCGTGGGCGGCGGAGCAGGAGCAGGCGGCTGACGCGCTGGAGCCGGACGAGGATGAAGAGTCTGGCGAGGATGAGGCTTCCCGAGGCGCCAACCCCTCTGGCGAGGAGGAAGCTTCCCGAGGTGCCGACCCCTCTGGCGAGGACGCAGGTTCAAGGAACGTGCCGCCCGGTGCGGACCTCCAGGAGATTTCCTCTGGCGGTGACGAGGACGCCTTCCGCGTGGTCCGTTCCCATCGCCCTAGGAGGAGGAGGGCAGCAGCAGGAGAGGGCGTCACGAGCCCCGGTCCAAGGCCCTCCACGACAAGGACGCCAGGGCCGCCTCAAGGGATGCTCCTCCCGAGGAGGCGGCGGCGCCTCCCGAAGAGGCCGGAGCGAGCGTTTTCCAGCCGCCCAGGGGGAAGAAAAGGGTGTGGAGAGCGGCCGACGAGTAAGTTTGGTCCTTTCTTTTCTTTCAGCATTTGCTTCAGCGGGACTCCTCCTGAGAGGTCTATGCTTTGCTTGTGTTTCTTCAGTGTACCCGCGGCGCCGAGGAAACGGCGTCTCCGCAAGCTTGGGGAGATCGCCAGCGCCGCCGAGGAGGTGCCCGTGGCCGACGAGCCGCAGCAGGCGGCCGTCGAGCCGCGGCAAGCGGCTGACGAGCCGTGACGATCGGCTGATGAGCCGAGGCTGGCGACTAACGAGCCGCAGCAAACGGCTGTGGAGTCGCAGCAAGAGACAGTCCCTCCCGCGGGTGAGCACCGCACGGAGGTGGCGGCGGTCGAGGAGGCGACATCTAGGGGAGCTTCTCCCCCCGTGGTTGAACACCGCGAGGAGGAGGTGATTGAGCTGGCGACGCCTCCGCCAACTCGGGCTGCTACTCCTGCGGCCGAGTACCGCGAGGAAGAGGAAGCGGTTGACGAGGAGATCGTCCTGGAGCCGCCCCGAGAGACGGAGGAGGCTCCGACAAGAGGGGCGGACGCGCCCGTGGCCGCGACGGGCGCGGCCACCGTTGAAGGGGCGGGGAGAGCCCCTGAAGAGCAAGTGGTGGTGGTGCCTCCGAAGCCCCCAAGCGGCAGGGCCGGGGGCGAGAGGACGCCCAGCCCCCTGAGGGCTCTCGACGCAGGCGGCGAGGAGGGCGCCCCCACGAGCCCCCGAGCCGCGACGGGGGCCGCTACAAACTCGGGGCAAGGTGCCCTGGGCGCCTCGACGAGCATCGAGGCCTCTGCGCCCCACGACGACGCAGGGGCCCTGGCGCTGGGTGAGCCGCGCCCTCGCGCGGTTCGCCGCAACGTTGTCTTCCGCCAATCGCGGCAGGCGCTCGACGAGCTGGCGGCGCAGCTCGCCGAGGAAGATCTCGCCAGGGAGAAGGAGCGGGCGAGGCTTGCCGACGCCTGGGCCCTCCTCCACGAGCGGGTGGAAATGTGTCGCCGGCAGGACGTGGCGGCAAGGGCGGCGCGCGAAGAAGCGATGCGCTTCGCGAAGGAGACCCGCGACAGCGTCAAGCGGGAGGCGGCTGAGGTCATGGACCAGCTGGACGCCGCCCGGGAGGCGCTGGAGACGGAGACCACCGCCAAGCACCAGGAGCTGGCGGCGCACGAAGAGAAGTTCGCCAACGAGTCCGAGGCCGCGAGGACCAGCTTGAAGGAGTTGCGCGAGCAGCTAGATGCCCGCGAGGGGCAGCTAGCGCCTCGCGAGACCGAGCTGAAGAAGCGCGAGGAAGAGCTCTCCCTCCGGGAGAAAGAGCTGGATCGGCGCGAGGAGCAGGTCCACTCGCTGGAGGAGGAGCAGGCCACCCGCGAGGGGCAGCTGCAGGAGCGCGAGAACTCAGTGGCCAGGAGTGAGGCCACCCGCAAGGAGCGCCACGACAAGGCCAACGCTGACCTTGCGATGAAGCAGAAAAGGACCCAG
Organism: Puccinellia tenuiflora; assembly: GCA_012064385.1. NCBI lineage: Eukaryota > Viridiplantae > Streptophyta > Magnoliopsida > Poales > Poaceae > Puccinellia > Puccinellia tenuiflora. The sequence continues at coordinate 671,064 of QRDG01000534.1, read as the reverse complement.
GATGAGGCTGACGCCAGGGTTGAGCGCATCCGCGAGAGCCTCGCCAACGACTATGACGCCAAGGCCAAGAAGCAGGAAGAGCGCTTCACAAAGAAACGCAACGAGTTCCTGCATCAGATCGAGGGGCTCGAGAAGTCGGAGAGGGAATTGACCTCCCGCCTACAGCACGGCAAGGAGGCGCTGGCTCGCGCGAAGAAGGAGATCGCCGCCCTGAAGGCGGACCTGAGCGACCTTCAGCAGCAGGTGGGGCCGGCCGCGGACCGCGCAAAGCAAGCGCAAGACTCCGCGTGGCACAGCCGGGCCATGACGCGCCAGCGCCAGCGCCAGCTCATGCTCCACGAGTTGGTTCGCCGCGCGAACGCCATCGGGGACGACCTGAGGATCGAGGTCCCCCACCTTCCCTCCGGAGGGATCGACGACGAGGCAGCACACACGCAATTCTTCGGGCAATTCCTCGGGGAGATTGAAAAGGTCGCGAAGCGCTTCGACGAGCGCGTTGTGGCGGAGAGCCGCGATCTCCTCATCCTTGCCATCAGCCGCGTCTTCAGCAACCTTCTGAAGCTCTGGCCCTCGTTCAACCTCGAGGCCGTGATGGAGCCGGTCGAGATCCGCAGCAAGGCGGGGGAGGCCGCTGAGGTGCTCGCCAAGAAGTACGACCAGGTCTTGGTCGACGAGGACGAAGGCGATGACGAGGAAGGCGCCCTGGAGGCGGGAGCTGCCGCGGACGGGGCAGGCACCTCAGGGGGCGCGACGGCCTGAACTGCCTGTAGCTGGTTGTGCATGGGGCGCATTATCGTGGTATTTTGGTTGTAATAACTTTTGTAAAGACTTGCTTTAAGCTTTGGAACGTGCTTGTGAATGTCCCTCGATTGGCTTTCGTCTTTCCCCCTCATGTCTTTTCCGCTCTACGTCTTAGGACCCTCTCCTAGCGCTACACCACCGCCGCTTCGGTATGTGAGAGTCATGGCTCCACAAGGCCGGGGGGTGTGTGAGGCCTCAAGAAGTAAGAGCTCCTCGAAGCGCGATGCTTGGGGCTCCCCTTTGACGTGCAAGCAGCCCATGAGGCGTGGGAGAGAGAAAAGAGACTCGAGGGGCAAAAACCAGCAAGAAGGAGTTTAACCAAGTGTTTGTACTTAGCTTGACGAGGCGTTTTCGCCTTGGAGAGGGTGTTGGTTCCCTGGCGAGGCGTTATTGCCTTGGAGAGGGTGCCCGATGCCTGTTTCCTGCACTTGGACAGACAGGCACACCCACAAGCAATAGATAGTTAGATAGCTTGTGCTCATAGGCTCCTTCATGTGTGTCTCGCGAGGAGAACAGGCACCAAGGTTTTGGTGATCCTTGGTGAGTTGACGTGCGCGGGAGCTGACCCATGAGTTCAGAGCTCCTTGGGAGTTGACATGCATGAGAGCTGACCCGCTAGTTCAGAGCTCGGATCCCTTGGGTTTTAAGTGCTGCCGGGATGCTCCCGTGGCATGGCACCCTGCTAGCCCCCGCTCGCGAGATACACATGAGGGATCGTACGGGCGAGAGAGAAAAGCAAATAACACCGAAGCAAACAACACCGAAGCAACAAAATATGCTGGCGCGATGCGCAAAGGTTCAAATTGGCCTGAAACATAGGTTCATTACACTGGCGTGGCCAGAAACAAAAATCCGCCATGCTCTTGGCATGGGGTCCACATTCTGTGGCTGAGACTCTCGAGAGGCGTGCCCGAGGCAGACGCATGTAGAGAGAGCTCAGGGGGCCCCTATGCGGGGGTGGCTTTTAGCCTGCGTTCCACCATGACCGGCATGGGGATCCACCTCGCCAAGACATGGTGCCTGAAGAGGTTACCATGCCGAGGTTTGGTGGCTTGGGAGTCTTCTCGAACGGCCTGAGGCAGCGTATAGTAGAGAGGGGAGCCCGAAGTTTTTCCTCGTGGAGGATGACGGCGCGTGGTTCTCCCTTGATGCAAAAAATTGCTCGCCGAGGGCGATCAGGGGTAGAACTTGCGTAGGTGCTGGATGTTCCAGGGGTTGGCGACAGGGATGCCGTCCTCCGTCTCGAGCCGTGCGGAGCCAGGTCTGGCGATGTGCACGACTCTGTAGGGGCCTTCCCACATTGGTGAGAGCTTGTGGAGGCCTGCCCTGGAGAGGATTCTCCTCAGGACAAGGTCTCCTGCTTCGAGAGTGCGCGGGCGGATGTGGCGGCTGTGGTAGCGATGGAGGTCTTGTTGGTACCTTGCCACTCTCAGGGCCGCATTTCGGCGGAGCCCTTCAAGCAGCAGCAGGTCGTCGTTGCGGAGTTCGTCCACCTCAGCCTCCTTGAAGGCCAGGACTCGTGGAGAGCCATGAGTGATCTCGCTGGGGAGGACGGCTTCAGCGCCATAGACGAGGGAGAACGGCGTCTCACCAGTTGGCTTTGTTGGCGTGGTGCGGATGGACCAGAGCACCGAGGGGAGCTCATCGATCCAATGCTTGCCGCTGGCCTTGAGGCGGTTGAAGCTTCTCGTCTTGAGGCCCTTGAGCACCTCGGCGTTGGCTCGTTCGGCCTGCCCGTTGCTTCGTGGATGTGCCACCGAGGCGTAGCAGATTTGGGCACCGATGCTGCCGCAGTAGGACTTGAAGGCGCCACTGATGAATTGTGAGCCGTTGTCGGTGATGATGCGATTGGGCACGCCGAAGCGGCAGACCAGGCTCCTTATGAATTTTACCGCCGATTTTGCCGGAATGGTGCGCACGGGTTCCACCTCAGGCCACTTGGTGAACTTGTCGATGGCGACGTAGAGGTAGCGGTAGCCCCCGAGCGCTCGCGGGAAGGGTCCCAGCAGGTCCAGCCCCTAGACCGCGAATGGCCAGGAGAGCGGGATCGTCTGGAGTCCTTGCGCGGGCTGGTGGATTTGCTTGGCGTGGAATTGGCATGCGTCGCAGGATTGGACGATTTCGGCAGCATCTTGAAGCACTGAGGGCCAGTAGAAGCCACTCCGGAAGACCTTGCCTGCAATGGTGCGCGAGGAAGAGTGGTGGCCGCACTCGCCGCTGTGGATGTCGTTGATGAGCTGGCGGCCTTCCTCGGCAGGGACGCACCGCAGCGCGACCCCGATTGGGTCGCTTGCGGTACAGGTCTCCGTCGTGGAGGCAGTAGGACTTGGCCTGGCGAGCAATTCTCTCGGCCTCTGCGTCGTCTTCAGGGAGGGCTCGGCTCTGCAGATAGTTTTTGATCTCGTCAATCCAACCAGTGTCTTATCGTACCAGGGTTAGCAGCAGACGATCGCCCGAGGGCAACCCACAATTTGGTGCTCCGCTTGGTGGGGCAGGTGGGAGCTCCTCGTCGACGCTGATGTTGACCACAGGTTGCTTGACCGAGGCCTTGGTGAGCCTCTCCTCGAATACTCCAGGCTTCTGGGCTTCTCTTCTTGCTGCTCGCCGAGCAATTTCATCTGCCTCTTGGTTTTCTGCCCGTGGTATGTGCTTGAGCTCCATGCCCCTGAAGTGTTTCTCCAGCTTGCGCACCTCTTCAAGGTAGGCCACCATGTAGGTGTCCTTAGGCGTGTAGCTTTTGTTGGAGAAGTTGACGAGGAGCTGGGAGTCGCCCTTGATGAGGATGTACTTGATGCCGAGGGCGATGGCGGCTTTGAGCCCGGCGAGGAGGCCTTCATACTCAGCGATGTTGTTGGAGACCTTGTCGTTGTCCTTGAAGCACAGTTGGACGGCGTAGTAGAGCTTGTCGCCTGTCGGTGAGGTGAGAACGGCGCCAGCCCCTACACTCCTGGCCGCAAAGGCGCCGTCGAAGTGCATGGTCCAGTGGCTTGGTGTCGTTCCTCCTGAGGCTGTAACCTCCTCCTCTGGAAGCTCTTCGTCTTTGCGCGTGTCCGTCCATTCGGCCATGAAATCAGCCAGCACTCTGCCCTTGATGACCCTGGTGGTGTCAAACTCCAGCTCGAAAGGTTGTAGCTCAATGCCCCAGCCTGCGACGCGATCTGTCGCATTCGGGTTGCGCAGGACCTGCTCCAGGGGATATGAGGTGACCACCTTGATGGGGTGACCCTGGAAGTAGTGGCGCAGCTTCCTGGAGGCAATGAGGAGCGAGAAAAGGAGCTTTTGCTGCATGGGGTAGCGCTCGCGAGCGTCCCGCAGCACTGTGCTGACGAAGTACACGGGGTGCTCGACGAGGGTAGTCGTTGGTGAGGCAGCGGCTGGCTCCTCCCCAAGCTCGGTGAAGTCCTTGGCGAGGTTTTCTTGAGGCTGGAGGCTTGACGAGGCTGCTTCCTTGTCGGAGGGTTCTGGGCTTGGCGAGGCGGAGTTCTGCTTGTCGAGGACTGGCTCTTCTCTTTCAGCCACCAAGACCGCGCTTGCCGTCTGAGGAGTGGCTGCAAGGTACAGCTTCAGAGGCTCGCGAGGGCGTGGGGCAACCATGATGGGTGGGCTCGCCAGATATTTCTTCAGGTCTTCAAAGGCCTTTGCTGCTTCGGGGGTCCACTTGAAAGGACCGGACCTCTTCATGATCTTGAAGAATGGCAGCGCCCTCTCGCCGAACTTGGAGATGAAACGGCCAAGGCTGGCCATACATCCCGCTAAGCGTTGCATGTCCTTGAGGCGACGAGGGGGCTGCATCTGCTCTATGGCCTTGATCTTGTCGGGGTTGGCCTCAATGCCGCGGTGGGATACCAGGAACCCGAGGAGCTTGCCTGAAGGGACCCCGAAGACGCACTTGGCGGGGTTCAGCTTGATGTTGACCTTGCGCAGGTTGGCAAAGGTCTCCTCGAGGTCCTGGATAAGCGTGTCCTTCTCGCGGGTCTTGACGACGATGTTGTCGACGTAGGCCTCTGCATTCCTCCCCATTTGAGCTCCCAAGGCGATCCTCATGAGGCGCTGGAAAGTGGCGCCAGCGTTCTTCAGACCGAAGGGCATGCAGACGTAGCAAAACACACCGCAAGGGGTGAGAAATGCTGTCTTCTCCTCGTCCTCCTTTGCCATCTTGATCTGGTGATAACCAGAGAAGGCATCCAGAAAACAGAGGAGTGCGCAGCCAGCGGTGGAGTCTATGATCTGGTCGATCCTCGGGAGGGGATAGGGGTCCTTGGGGCAGGCCTTGTTGAGGTCGGTGAAGTCGATGCAGAGGCGGCTCCCTCCGGTGTGCTTGGGGACGACCACACCGTTGGCGAGCCAAGTGGGGTGGACCACTTCCTTGATGATGCTGGCCTTCTTCAGCTTGTCTACTTCCTTGACGATGAAGTCTTGCTTCTCTGGCGCTTGGCGCCGCGCTTTTTGCTTGACGGGGCGTGCGTTTGGACACACGGCTAAGTGGTGCTCGATCACCTCCCTCGGTACTCCGGACATATCTGACGGTGTCCAGGCGAACATGTCAGAGTTTGCCCTGAGGAAGGCGACAAGCGCGCTTTCCTATTTGGGAGGCAGTTGGCGCCGATGGTGACGCAAGCCCCCGAGGCACTCGCCTCCAGAGACACTTGTTTTGTCGCGGCCTTCTCCTGGGAGAACAGCTGCTTCTTCTTCGCGGGGGGCCTCGGGAGGGGTTCCTCGTCCTCGTCAGCGGGTGACGCCACCGCGGCAGCCTTGTAGGCCGCTTGCGCAGCGTACAGGGCGTCCGAGACCACGCCGCGGATGACAATAGTGCCACCCGAGCCAGGGAGCTTGACGAGGTTGTAGGCGTGGTGGGTCACCGCCATGAATTTGGCGAGGGCGGGGTAGCCGAGTATGGCGTTGTAGGGCAGGCTGGTGTGCGCGACGTCGAAGTCGATCAGCTCGGTGCGGTAGTTGGCCTGGGTGCCGAAAGTGACGGGGAGCCTCACCTGCCCCAAAGGGGTGGTAAGACCCTCTGTCACTCCCGAGAAGGGCCTGGTAGGCATGAGCCGCTCGTAGGGCACCTGCAGCTTCTCGAATGTCTCGACGGAAATGACGTTGAGGCCAGCACCCCCATCAATGAGCGTCTTAGAGACGGCGATGTTGTTGATGGTGGGGGTGCAGACCAGCGGGATGGTGCCGACGGTTGAAGTGGACTTGGGGTGGTCGCCGGAGTCGAATGTAATGGGGCACTGGGACCACTTGAGGGGCCTGGAGGCCTCGACTCCAGGGAGGGCTGCTGCGACCTCGCGAGCGAGTTGCTTGAAGTGGCGGTTGGAGCGAGGGGCCTGAGCCCCGCCAAGGATGCAAGCGGCTCCACGAGGCACCTGGTAGCCCTCGTCAGCCTCGGCAGGCAGGTTGTCGTTCGCGGGCTGAGCGGCGTTGGCCTGGGGGTTCTGCTGGTAGTTGTCGTTGTAGTTGTTGTTCCAGCGTCGCCCCCCGCGGCCGCCGCGGCCTCCGCCGCGGCCTCCGTTTGCCTCGCGAGCCTCGCGAGCCTCGCGAAGCCTCTTGATGTCGAAGCAGTCCTCGGTGGCGTGAGAATGCCTGTTGTGGTAGATGCAGAAGGGACGATCATCCTTCTTCTCTGGTCCTGCGGCTGGAGTGGAAGCTTCGCGAGACTGCTTGGCGTCGGGTTCTGCCGCGAGGACCGCAGTGGTCTTGCGCTTCTCAGAGGATTTCTTCTTCTTGGACCCCTCGGCAGGGTCCCCTGGCTCGTTCTTGACGAACAAGCGGCCCTCTTCAGCCTTGGCACACTTGTCCGCCAAGTCGAAAAGCTTGACGACGGTGGTGATGTTGTCGTGGATGCCGAGCTTCTCGAGCATCCGCACGTCTGTGACCCCAGCCTGGAAGGCCGAGATGACCTGTGCGTCGGTGGCATTGGGGATCTTGTTGCGCACTTGGCTGAAGCGCTGGATGTACTTGCGGAGGGTCTCGCCGGGCTTCTGACGCACGACGCGGAGGTCGTTGTAGGTGAGGCCGCGCTCGTACGTGCCCTTGAAGTTGGCGACGAAGCACCGGCAGAGCTCCTCCCAAGAGTTGATGGACTCGGCGGGGAGGTTGGTGAGCCATGAGGACGCAGAGTCCTTGAGGGCCATGGGGAACCAGTTCGCCATGACCTTGTCGTCGCCCCCGGCGGCCTGGATGGCCAGAGAGTAGAGCTGCAGGAACTCCAGGGGGTTGTTCTTGCCGTCGTAGCACGGAGGCAGGTCCGGCCTGAACTTGACGGGCCAAACGACGCGACGGAGGGTGCGGGTGAACGCGGCCGTCGTGCCGTAGGTGACCGTGCCGTTGGCGAGGGTGGCACGGAGGTGGCGCCCGGCGGTGGCGACGTCCTGGACAGTGTGGTTGCGGCGTTCTTGCCAGCGCTCGATGCTCACGCGTGCATCCTCAGGGGCTCGCTGCACGATCTGGCAGTCGTGCGGCGACGACGCGTGCGATGCAGCGCGGCCGTCGCGAGGAGGAGCCCCCGCTGGAGCAGGTTGCGGTGCAACCGGTGGAGCTGGAGCAGGTGCGGGCTGATGAGGAGGCGCGGGAGGTGCGCCGTGCGCCACGTCCCCCACGAGTGCAGAAGGAACCAGGGAACGAGACGGCGCGGGTGCCGCGGCGCGAGCGGCGCCGATGAGCTCGGCAACGCGGTTGAGCCAGGCCTCCTGAGCCGCTGGCGTGGGGCGGTACTGCAGCAGCTCCTGCGCCATGAGGAGCGCAGTCGCCGGGCTGGGCGCAGGGCGGCCCAGCGAGGAGGCAGCACGGTCCCGCGACGGGGGCAGGGAGGAGGCCTCCTCTTCGCCGAGGTCGTCCTCAGCGTGGTCGATGTCGTCGTCGTCCGGGTGCTCGACGCGGGGCTCGGGGTCGACGCGGCGCTCCGGAGCAGAGCTCCCACGCGGGCGGCCGTGCGGGCGGCCTGCGGGAGCGGTGGCGGCGCTAGCCGTCCGGCGAGCGAGACGTTCGGCACGAGAACCGGCCATGGCTGTGTCGAGGATGAAGACGCGCCTCAGCCCCCTACCTGGCGCGCCAAATGTCGGAGAACTGTCCCAGGAACTGGGGGTGTCTCGAGAAGGATCGAGTAAGGGGCTGAACACGGAATCAAACAACCCTCAACGTGCTCCGGCGACGGTGCTCGTCGGACTCGCTGCGGGACAGCACTGCAGAGATGGAGACACTCGGTCTTACCCAGGTTCAGGGCCCTCTTGTGGAGGTAAAACCCCTACGTCCTGCTTTTGTGTATTGCACTGCTTGGAGAGTTCACAGTACAAGGAGAGCTTGTCGAGCTCGCGGTGGCTAACAATGGCTACTTGCTAGTCTTCAGATCTAGGGTTTGGACTCTGGAATCTTGGAACCCTTTGCACAGGCGTGCCTCCCCTCCTTTTATAGGCGTCTCGGACCTCTTCCGCCCAAACATTTGGGCGGGAAGGGCTACCACATGGCGACGAAGGAGGAGGCGCGGTGCACCGTAAAGGTGAAGTCCACCATAAAGGTAAAGCTCGTGGACGCGGTCCACGGCAGGGGAACGGCGTCACCAAAGCTGAAAAGGGGCACCGACCAGCTGGACGGTGGGCTGGCGCTTGCCGAGGTGGGAGGTGACCCACGGTGACGTCGTCCTTGGAGCGTAGCTGCAGACGGTCCCCTTATCACTAAAGAGGCAATACTTGTTGTCCGCTTTGCTTGGCTCCGCTTTGTTGACTACTTTATACATGGAAACGGCAACTGCCGCGTCGTCGTCATCGCGCGTAGGCACGTGCGTCACTCTGCACATGGCGCAGAGCCCATGTGCGCTCTGCCGCGGGGGCAGGGATAGCTTCACGAGGAAGGCGCTTCGCGAGGTGAAAAGCCTCGCCGAGCCCTTCAGCTTGGTCCTTAGCAGAATTGCGGGCGGCGTCGGAGACGCCTTGTCGAGGAGCGATCCCTCGCCAAGGGAGAAAGGCCTTGGCGAGGAGAAAAACCCTTCGCGAGGGGAAAGTCCTCGCGAAGCTCACCAGGCTTGGAGAACCTGGTCCTTAGCGAAAACCATCCAAAGAAATCTTGTGGGCCCTGGCAGGCCGGCCCGTGGTACCCTGGTTTCCACTGTGCCGACACCTTTCACTTTTATTAACCACACTAGCCACGATTGAGTGTTCTTTAATTTTTATAGGAAACGGTGGGTTTTCAAAGTAAACAGCAGGTAAAACAGATTCAACTATTTGAACAGGCACATCATCACTAGCAAGCACATCTGTTTTACAAACATCTTTAAATGGTTCATGATACTTATCCCACTTTTCTTTTGGAATATTAATATGGTCAGCAAAGGATTTACAAAGATCAACAACAATCTGAGAATCGAGCCCAAACTTAGTACTAAGCATATTAAAACGTTCAGTTTCCATGAAAGATTTTATACAGTCATACTCATAATTTATACCTGATTCTTTACCTTTGTCGATCTCCCAATCTTTCGCATTGCGATAAATCCTTTCAATTAAATCCCATTTAGCATTAACTTCTTTGTTTGTAAAGGATCCAAGAGAAGAGGCATCAAACATATCCTTATCATAGCGAGGCAGACTCGCATAAAAATTGTTAACAATTATATCATTAGGAAGCTTATGATTGGGGCATTTAAGCATTAAAGATTTCAACCTCCCCCAAGCTTGAGCGATGCTTTCTCCTTCATGTGGCCAAAAGTTATAAATATAATTTCTATCTTGATGAATTTCATGAAGAGGGTAAAATTTAGAATAAAAGAGAGACATAAGCTCTTTCCAATCCATCAAGTGAGAATTATCCAGAAGCATATACCAATCCATAGCTTTATCCTTTAGTGATATTGAGAATAATTTCCTCATGATTACCTCTTTTGACATACCTGCAATCTTAAATAGCTCACACAGATCTTTAATATAAAGCAAATGATACCCTGGATGGATGGTTCCATCCCCTGCATAACGGTTACTCATAACATGATCAATAATTCCCATGGGTATTATAAATGGATCAATTTCAGAGAGCGGAGGACTCTTATCCACTATAGGTGTGGTGGCAAAGTCACTCCCAAACAACATATTAAGTGAAGAGTGCTCCATAACGAAGCAAAGTAACAAACAAAAATAAAAACAGCACTTACAATAAAAGAGTTCCTTACTAATTCCACTTACCAATAACGCTACTCTCCCCGGCAACGGCGCTAGAAAAGAGTCTTGATGACCCACAAGTATAGGGGATCTATCGTAGTCCTTTCGATAAGTAAGAGTGTCAAACCCAACGAGGAGCAGAAGGTGTTGACAAGTAGTTTTCAGCAAGGTTTCATTGCAAGCACTAAAAGAGAAATGTTTTTGGATTTTTGATTTAAAGAACAAATGAAGAACAAGTAAATAAAAGAGTGCTACAATAATTGTAGCAAATAGCCAAATCCTTTTAAGCTCAGAGGACAGGCCGGTTGTGTTACTTATGAAGATTAAAACGTTCTCGAGGACACATGGGAGTTTCTGCCTAGCCAGTTTCATTGCACGCCGGTGATTAACCTTCAATGTTTTGATAAAGTGCTGTGTGGGTGGACCTATGCTAATGCACCGCCCTTACTTGGACAAATACATACTTGTGATTAAACTCCTTGCAAGCATCCGCAACTACAAGAAAGTAATTAAGATAAAAACCTAACCACAGCCTTAAACTCCGAGACCCTACGCTCCCTAGTGCACTAGTTCACAAATTGGGGTTTAGGTTTCTGTCACTCCTGCAACCCTACAATAAGCAAACTAAATAAACTATGCATTCCCCTAGGCCCTTTGAAAGGTTAAGTATCTGATGACTCCCAAGTGCAGGAGATCAATTGTAGTACCTTTCAATGTAGTACCTTTCAATGAGAAAAGGTTGTCGAACCCATGAGGAGCTGAAGGTATTGGTTAGAAAGAATGATAAATAAAACAATAAAAGATGCAAGTGTTTTTGGAATTTTTGGTTGTATAAATGCAAAAGAATAAAAATGCTTAAAATAAATAGTAGCAAGTAAAAAGCTCTCAAAGAGAGAGAAAGCCCAATCCTCTATGTGGCTAGAGGACAAGCTCAAGTGATGTGTGTCTTATATGTGGAAAACGTTCCCGAGGGCGGCATGGATATCACTAGGCATAGAGATTTATTAAACAACACGTTGCATATCTTGTCAAGTTTTAATCTTCTTGGGGCGGAGCCATAACTAGGCATAGCTAAATAATTAAACTACAACCCCTTATGATGGATCATGTGGCCAATTTAATGACTTGCCCAAGAATTATTAAGACATAAAGTCCCACCATAGCATTACACTCTAAGGTCCCCGACACTACTACCCACATAATATAACTGCATGACTCTGTCTTGGGCTTAGTTGTCCTCCCAAGTCTTCCTCAATTCATTACACTACGTTGTTCTCCTATGAGCCCTTTAAAGGTGAAGTGTTGTGCAGTCGACGTTCGCACAACACCATCATAGAATCACATAAAAGATAAACTCTTGACAAAATACCAACACATGTTATATATAAATCATTGCCAATTCATCCTATGCCCTCAGGAACATATGGGAATTACTCACAACGTGCAAACATGATCATAATCAGTGGCATAAAGGGTACAACACAATCTGAAATAAATACTTCACCACCAAATAATGACAAGTACCCAATCACAAACATGAATAGGAACACTAGCCAATGATCTAGGGTATAGCAACTCTCAAACTATGAGGGGAACGGAGTGGATCACGGAGATGGTGATGGAGATGGTGCTGGTGATGGTGATGACGGTGATGTAGAGGCCTCCTCCCACGCCAAGGAGGAGAGGTGATGATGATGGCGGCGATTTCCCCCCTCTCCGGAGCTCCGGAGCAGCAGGATCTGACCCCCTTCGGAGAGAATCAGGAGCTCCACCGCCGCCACGGCCTCAGATAATTCGGGGAAAATTATGGCGTCCTTTTTCAGCAAAGACGAAGGTGTTGGTAAAAAGCCCCACGCAAGGAGGTGCTCGAGGGCCTACTTGGTGGGTCCCACGCGGCCAGGTACATGGGCCACATGGGCCCACCCCATTTGGCCCTCGTGGCCCTCCTGTCTTCGGTCTTCTTTCCTCCACCCTTCTCCTGATGAAAAACTGGCATGGTGTTTTTCCTTTAATTATTTGAGTCCGCGAAACTCCTGACAATAAAAACAAGAGAAGGGGGGTATTCTGCCTCCCAGATGTTAAATGCCAAAAATAGGGACTTTGTATGGAAGTCCCATAAATCATCTAAAACATGCAAAACATCGATATAACAATGCAAATAACATACCAATATGATAATATAAGATATAAAAAATGATGATATAAAATGCACGTATCAGTATCATGTAGTCGACGTTCACACGATACCACTAGAGGAATAACACCACAACATAAATCAAACCATTAAATATTACTCAACATTATGCAATTACTAGCAACTAGGCTTTCCCCATGTCCTCAAGAACCAAACGAACTACTTAGAAGACATCATATAGATCATGATCAGAGGTGATATGAATAAGGGTAACAATCTGATCGTAAAGATAATTCACCGATAAAACTCTCAAGCATCAACTACAAGTGGTAATCAATACCCGGGATACGATTCCAATGAACTAATAACAAAACAATGACGATTGCTACAGCGAGATGAGATGGGACGGTGACGGTGACGGTGATGATGGTGTTGATGATGGAGATGGTGTTGATGATGATCCCGATGATGCTTGGCGTGATGGCGATGACGATGGCGGCGATTTCCCCCTCCGGGAGGGAAATTCCCTGGCAGATTTCTCCCTGTCGGAGCTCTTCTTCTCTCTGTCTGGTTTCCGCCTCGTGGAGTGATAGCGTGAGAGGTGTTAATCAATCACACTTCGTTGGGCACCCCAAGAGGAAGGTTTGAGGAGCACAGCAGCAAGTTTTCCCTCAGTTAGAAACCAAGGTTATCAAACCAGCAAGAGTGAGGAATGCTTCAGAAGGTTGTCCACGACTGCAATGGCGCCAGAAAATGTGCTTGGCGTGTTGACAGCAACGGTGCCAGAAAAAGAGCTGTTGCAGGGGAGACAGTGGAACCTGTAGAACACAATCAAACTACTTTGCCCCAACGAAGCAGTGAGGTTGTCAATCTCACCGGCCTTGCTGAATATAAAGGATTAAATGTATGTGTGGAAGGAAGCTTGTTTGCAGTAAATGAAAGCAGTAGAGCAGTTGATTTAATTTGCAGATGTAAAAGAATAGACCGGGGTCCACAGTTCACTAGTGGTGTCTTCTCCATAAATAAAATACTACACATGCTGGGTAACAAATTACAGCTGGGCAATTGACAGAATAGAGAATGCATGACAATGCATGAACATTGCATAATACAGAGGATGATGATGTCTATATGAGATGCTTTGGGCATTACGACAAAATACATAGATAGCTGTTCCAAGCATACACCTATGCCTAAATAGTCCACCTTTGAGATAACATACCGTAAAATCTCTCCAGTATTAAGTTGCAAGCAAAAGACAATTGCATGAAGAACTGTGCATAAAGTTTACTCCCTAGTAGTAACGGCACTCCCCCGTCCTTATATGTTTCTGTCACTCAAGCCAAGGCACACAGGGACCGAACCCACTATCTAGCATAAATACTCCCTCTTGGAGATACAAGCAACTACTTGATCAAGGCAATTACAAGTACCGGAAAGCATGCAAGATCACAAATAACATAGACATGATAATATCAATAATCAACATCACAAGGTACTTCTCTATTCATCGGATCCCAGCAAACACAACATGTAGCATTACAATAGGATGATCTTGATCATGATAAGCAGCTCACAAGATCTAAACATGATAGCACAAGAGGAGAAGACTACCATCTAGCTACTGCATGGACCCGTAGTCCAAGGATGAACTACTCACACATCTGTCCGGAGGCGGGCATGGTGGTGTAGAGCCCTCCGGCGATGATTCCCCTCTCCGATAGGGTGCCGGGGAGGGCTTCAGAACCCTCCCGAACTAGGGTTGACGACGGCGGCGGCGACGGATGTTTTTCTGGAATTTTGATCGGGTACTTAGGGTTTTCTCATCGGGGGGATTATATAGGCAAAAGGGCGGCGTCGGTGGAGGCCCGAGGGGGGCACACCACCTGGTGGCACGGCAGACAGGTGGGCCGCGCCACCCTAGGGTGTGGTCGCCCTCTGGTGCGTCTTCGGCTCCCCTTTGGACTCCGTGTGCGTGACGAAATTATAAGATCCTGGGTTTTTGTCCCGTCCGATTCCGAGAATATTTCCTTAAGTACTTTTCTGAAACGGAAAAACAGCAGAAAACAGGAACTGGCACCGGGGCATCTTGTTAATATGTTAGTTCCAAAAATGCATAAAAATGCTATAAGATGTAAACAAAACATGTAGCAAATGATATGAAAACAAGCATGGATCATAAGAAATTATAGATACGTCGGAGACGTATCATGGAGGCGGCGGAAAAATTCCTCTTCGATGCCCCCGACGTTTTTTGGTCAAGGGTCAATAATACGCCGAAGGGGAGGCCGGAGAGGGGCCACAGGACCAGGGGCGGGCCCCACCCGCGGCCCTAGGGTGACCCGCGGTAGGGGGTCGCCCTTGCCCCCTGTTGCTTGCCTCTTCGCCCCCTTCTGGCTCCGTGACTTATTTCCCGAAATATTACGCTCTGAATTTTCCTGAAATTTTTGGGGCTTCCGAAGTCAGGTGTCTTGACAGGTACTTTTCCAGCTGATTCCAGGCTCTGGCGGATGCATCTCCAATAATTGCCAAACATGCAAAATGGGATAAAATAACATAAGTATTGCATCATAATATGAAATATATCAATAAATAAAGATAAATTATGATGTAAAATAGTGATGCAAAATGGACGTATCAAAAGCGGACACCACTGTTTTGGTTGGTGCTCTCTTTATCTAGGTCAATCGTGTAAAATGTATTCCCATTTATCTCGTAACCTTGGAAAGTCAATATAGCCGAAGATGATGACCTGGCCAATAAGTACAGCTCATCTCCAACAGTGGTGTTATTCATGAGATGTGTTTGCAACCAACTGCCGAAAGTCGCCATGTGTGCAAGTATAATCCAGGAGTCAGACTGCTCCGGGTTTTTGGAGCGTACAATATTCATGTGTTCCTCGATATACGGAACCACACCAAGGTGAAATTTATAGAATTGTGTAGTGTGCTTGAATGAAAGAATACCAGTCCATATTTATTATTGCTTTCTTTCCTAGCGTGACTTTTCCACCCAGTCTCCCCTCATGCCGTAATTGAGAAACACCAATCGGCTTAAGGACAGAAAGAAAGTCAACACAAAACTCAATGACATCCTCTGTTCCATAGCCCTTGGAGATGCTTTCTTTTGGCCTAGCACGGTTATAAACACATTTCTTTAAGACCCCCCATGAACCTCTTAAAGGGGAACATATTGTGTAGAAATACAGGACCAGGAATGGTAATCTCTTCGACTAGGTGAGTTAGGAGGTACGTCATAATATTGAAAAAGGATGGTGCGAACACCAACTCGAAACTGATAAGACATTGGACCACATCATTCTGTAACCTTTGTAGATTTTCTAGATCGA
Organism: Puccinellia tenuiflora; assembly: GCA_012064385.1. Classification (NCBI taxonomy): domain Eukaryota; kingdom Viridiplantae; phylum Streptophyta; class Magnoliopsida; order Poales; family Poaceae; genus Puccinellia; species Puccinellia tenuiflora. The sequence continues at coordinate 655,634 of QRDG01000534.1, read as the reverse complement.
TTACCTTCTGAGAAATTGCATTGAGGAATGCACATAGCTTCACAATGGGTAATCGAATATTTTCTGGTAGAAACCCTCTCAATGCAACTGGAAGTATTTGCGTCATAAGCACGTGGCAGTCATGAGACTTTAGGTTTGAGAATTTTTTTCTCGACCATATTTATTATTCTTTTTATATTCGACGAGAAGCCAGATGGGACCTTGATACTGCTCAGTACTTAAAAAACGATTTCCTTCTCTATTTTGGTAAGAGCGTAGCTGGCAGGACCTTGATACCGCTCTGGATGCAGGTCATCTCGTTTGTTCATACGTTGCTGGTCCTGTCGTTCTTCTGGTGTATCTTTTGTCTTCCCATATACGCCCAAGAAGCCTAGCAGGTTCACACAAAGATTTTTCGTCACATGCATCACGTCGATTACAGAGCGGATCTCTAGGACTTTCCAATGGGGTAGCTCCCAAACTATAGATTTTTTTCCACATGGGTGTGTGTTCGTTGGCATCATTCGGAAAAGATTGTCTGTCAGGACCCTTTACAAATATTATTTTTAAATACTTGATCATACCAAGTATATCATCACCAGTACGGTGGAGGCTTTCTCCGGTGATCTACATCACCTTTGAAATGCTTGACTTTCTTTCTTAAGGGATGCTTGATCGAAAGAAATCGACGTAGAGGCTAACCTCGTCAGAGCTCTCGTGGGACCCACCTGGCCTGCGCCGACGGCGTATACGCCGACGGCTAAGTCTGGCCATCGGCACACAGTATACGCCGATGGCTTTTCATATGCCGACGGCAAATACGTCTGTGCCGAAACCATATTACGCCGAGAGAGGTACGCCGATGGCAGCCGTCGACGTAGGCTGTGCCGACGGCCTTTCTTCCTATGCCGACGGCTAAAATCCGTCGGCGTAGCGCCTGTTTCCCATAGTGTGCAAATATTTCGGCATCCTCTATTAGTTTTACGATATCCTCAAAATTTTAAACCCTCGACAAAAATTCAAATATTGCTCCGTTTGCTAGGATGGTCCTAAGATCAAGGGGGCCAACAAGTGTTGGAAACCAGAGGCCAAAGCACGGTGCCGAAAAGGCGAGTCCGTCGCGACCTGCGTCTGACCGCACGTGTGCGCGCGCCCGTCCTAGCAAAAAGGTGATCGATCGAACATTAGGTGATGTGTGCGCCCATTTGATTAACATATCGGCAGGGATGGCATCCGATTAATTAATCAGTGCCAATTAAGCACTCATCGGTAGAAAACAAGAGCACTCATAAGTAGAGAACGTTATCTCACTCCAGCTAACTAACACCGCTTCCTTTTCTCTTCTGTCTCGGCTAGCTAGCTGTGAGGCATTACACTGGGCAGAAGGAGAACTTTGCTTTGTGCAAAGTGGGCAGTCCTTAGATAATCATTATTACTATGAAAAAGCTAGTCTCACTTTCAAGTCCCATATACTACGACCATAGAATAGTACATGAGACTTTTAATCGGTTTGAGTATGTTTATATACTAAATTTAAAAATAATTCAAAACAAATTACATAAGAAATTACAAGAGAACTCGTAATTTGTGCTATAGTTTTGAAATACCATCATATTTGTGCACGAAAAAGGATTATGCGAAAAAAAGTACATACTAACTGAAATGTACTACCGCAATAATCTTATACACTCCATACTACTTGTACATACTCTCTCATATGAAAGATATTACTATGGGAGTGTATAAATTTGTCGATGTCTTGTCGTTCCGAGACTATATGGTGCTTTGCCTGTTGAAAATGCAAATAGCGATCATTTTAACTAGTTATAGACACAGTCTTCAAACTATTGTTCTAGTCACCATATTATTTTAAGATTTTTTTTATTGTTTCTTAACTAGGCTTTGCTTGAATTAACACAATCATTAAATCTTGTCATTCAGAGTACAAATGGTTCTAAAATATAAATATCATGTATTTTAATCATAAGAATACATAGGTCGTCCTGCCACATCATCGCTGTCCATGGAGAAACAAGAGAGAAGCGAAGGGAATGGCCGGTGGTGGTGAGCTTTCAAGGGGCATTTGAAGGGTGATGGGCATCTACTCGTGTCTTGGCAACTCGACTTGACACCTCCAAGTGGAGGCGGTGGATCGGAGCGGAGAGGAGGAGGAGGAGGAGAAAGAGAGACAATGCAGTTCTGGACAGAGGAGGAAGAAGAAAGAGGCGGTGACGGAGCTACTTGCTGTTTGTGATGTCAAGCAACATAAAAAATAGAGTATCTGCACTATTAAAATGTGTTTTACTAGGTTTTTAGGTGTAGCTTTGACAATACAAGTTGAACCTCCTAGCTCCGTCACTGAGAAGAGGTGAAATGAGGTGCCGAGAGGCGAACAAGGAGAAAGCAAAGACAAGTAGACAAAGAGGCAGCAACAAGAAAAAAAAATGTTCGAGATAGGAAATCATGGCTGGGTCTATAGAGTTCACGACCGAATAATTGTTTGGTAGCACTATTCTATATTATATAATAACATGGTTTTTGGGATATGGTCACTACATACTCATAAATTTTGTTATGATATGCGATAAGAAAAAATTGCAGTTTAGACAATTTGGGGCGGTGTATCAAAGCATCTCTGTGTGCACAAACCATAGTAATCGTAGGCACGGCGCCGTTCCGGTTTAACCCACGCAGCCAGTGTGTTGCACGTAGTTTCTGCGCGGTGTTGGATGCGACAAGCTGACGCCGCAAAAGCCACAGTTTTTATTTTTATTTTTTTATGCAAGAGCCACACACTTGACAAACTATGATTTGGCGCCAAACGCTCAAGTTGTACATATCTTGTTTTTATTTTCTGTGTAGCTACCTTAATTAGGTGCAAAGGGTACCGAGGCTTTATGTCAACTTTGTGTAATGCGGTATGATTAGCACTTTATATAGGTATATATCGACGTTAGCTACCTTAACGTGGGCGATAAACGTGTGTAACTAAACTAACTAGATATATTACAATGTGTACAACGAGATTTTTCATCTACTTAAAAATACTTTTTGTTACCGGACGTCAGAAACATGACAAAGATGACTAGTGATAGCGCGTCATTGCATTTTTTTTTTCCGAAATAGGGGATCCCCAGCCTCTGCATCGTGATGATGCATACAGCCGTGCATGTCATTGCACAGGACACAGTTTGCTGTCCGTGAAGTATGATTATTTCCTCGATACAGATTTAATTTCATCCGCTTTATAAATAAATTCATACAACCAAACCGAAACAATGTGATGAAGCAACACCGAAGAAGCACTTAGACAACTAACTAGAGCTGCCACCACACCTCCTTAACCTTAAGAAACCACCAAATGTCATAGTAGGGTGGTTTAGGGACACAGTTTGAGAATTCTCAATGATGCTCTGAGATCTAAATGGCCGTGGGAAGCTAAGAATGGGAAGGCCACTTTGTTTTTGTCAGGACCCGTGGCTGAACGGTCAACCTGACTTGTATTCGTTTATCAGACGAAGAGCGATTCAGAAGCAAACTGTGCAGGAGAATAGAACGAATCATGCGTCGATGAAGGACAGCACAGGCTACCTTTCAGTGAGCGCGGTGACTCAATTCCTGCTGCGCTGGCGTCTGATTGCAGAGGCTGCTCCGCTGTCAGAGGGAAGGGATGTGTGGAGATGGAAATGCACCTCTTTTTTGAAGTTTAAAGCGGTCGTATCCGCCGTTCCGATTAGATAGAATAGAGGTTTATGTACATAGTTTTGAGTTAGGGAAAAATCCTTTTACAAACATAAACAAAAAAACCAGACTCCAGGATCCTGTGTGTGGACGAAAGCCCGCAGCGCCATCTCTTTCCGCACCAAATCCGCCACCTCCGTAGGACGCATGGTAGGGAAGCACTCAAAGCACTCATGCAACTATGCAAGCCGGCATACAGGATTGCCTTTGAACGGTAATAAACATTGTAGGATTACTTAATTAATGTCTTACAAACGGTGAACCAACAACCATGCATGGTAGGGAAGGATTACAAGATGCTAACCTTAATTCTGAACGACACCGCTGCATTTCATATAAGGTGACGTCTGTCAAGATTAAACTTAGCACTACATCATGTCCCATAGGCTACAAATTTTCTGCATTGTCCACTGCAATAGGATGAGCAAGTTTGATTGTCACCACGGAGTTAAGCAAACCTGAATAAACGGTTTTGTTAGGGCATGCGTGGTGCCATTATATGTAATTAGATAGAAGTGTGACATCAGCCACTCACGGATTCAGTTTTAAGAGTAAAGAACCTTAAAAAAAACAGGCCCATACAGGTATCAAGAAAAACAGATCAAGTGAAATGGGGCTTGATGTTTATATATGAAAGAAAGAAATGGAGCTTAACTTAGAAGTTGGAATTAAGTGGCACGAGTTCAGATTCCCTTCAAATCAGTGGCATGCAGACGTACCGGCCGCAACCGGAGCATAGCTCAGAAGAATATATCTTAGATATTGGCAAAGAGAAATGCAAACAAACAACATGCACCCATGGAGTTCATTTCGGTCTTCTCTCTGACGGCCTAGGCAAAACGGTGGCCGTACCCATCAGAGAATCTATCATCTCTGCCTAGGTTTGCTAGCTGCTCCTCCTTTTCTCTTCTGGGAGAGTCTAGCTTGGTAGCTAGCTGGCTATGGGCGGCATCAAATCTAGCGGCCGATCGACTGTCATGTCTGAATCCAGGAGCACCACACAGCCTGGCCGGTCGTGCATGCCAATTGTAGGATCAGAGAATGAGAGCACTTGAGAAACTCCAATATATAACTTTACTGATCGACTGTGAGTACTGAATGCGGCTGCCTCCTGACTGGACGGCCAAAAAGTCCAGTTCTGTGTTTTTGCAACTTATGGGCTTATGGCTAATGCAGCTGTATCGATCTTAGTAGGAGATCTTTTGTGTGGATGACACTATTCAGTTCATGTCCTGTTGTCTCTTCATGCCCTATTATTGTCATCGTACAGGATAGTTTGTCGTCTACAGAGAGAAGAAGAAAGAATTTTAGTACATTCTCAATGCGTTTTATCTCCCCTCCATGTTGGTGCTCATTCAGTCATTCAACCGCGTCCAGGAAAGCTTGCTAGTTGAGAGAGATTTTTCTTCAGCCCACGAGGAAGACAGCCTGTGTTGAAGAGATTCTCCGGAACGCAGCATTTGAGGTCTACAGGGAACGAGGTGCAACGACATGGAAAAAGGGTAGTAACATGATTCAAATTGATGGAAACCACACTCTTGAACTACTATCTTCTGCATCTCAGCTGTTAGCTAGCTCGGTTCAAGTCAAGTCATGCTGCATATAGAGGTCCAAAATGCAACACTTTTCTGCATATATATGTCCAGTATGGTTACTGATAGTCTTACCTGTGCAAGTGTGAAAGAGATCGGCACACGTCTAGTAGTAGTTTTTTTTTTTTTTTGACACCTTTACCGTAGGGGAATCCCCTACTGTGTAATTTTTATATAAATGAAAGGGACCAAGATGATCCAAAGTTACAGGGGGGAATTACATCAATAGGGAGCTAGGCAAAAGGGGGTCGGTATGCACGAGTGGCCTACTATTTTGTACTGGTCATGCATCACGTACCACCAATCACTTAATATGTCACTGACTTGAAGAATAAGGTATAGAAGTAGGGACACAAATCGAAGCACTGGAGTTGGAGGGTCCGCGTGTAGTCGTATGGTTTCTGGAACCAGTATATATGCAATACTTGACATGTACCTCGTACTTAGCTGAGTCAATGCGGGGCAGTAAATGTGGAGCATTAACCTTCAACCTTACCCAAAATTGATCACACACGTTGTAACGGGGCAGATTACGTAACTTGTTCACGAAATAAAAGAGTGTCAGATCGAACATAGCGCACAGACCATGGAGAAAACATTTCCACAATAGGGGAAAAGTTGTCCGTGTCCGTGCGCGGCATAATTGTTGGTCTTCCACATAGAATTTTTTTTTAGATAAAGAGTGTATATTAATATCGCGGAGATACAAATTACACCCAGCCTCTGCAACAACGCAATAACTGGAGCCATTACGGATGCACACAGCCGAAAGACAAAAAGAAAGAAGAACTAAAAAGAAAAGTCCCGCTACGGGGTTACAGTCCTTGCAGCCACACAACCACCACCAAAACAACACCTGATGTCCAATTCTTCAAAAGCAACGCCTTAAAGAAGAACAGTGCCAGGCACAGCCAATTAAGGCCAGACCTTGGGTTTTCACCCTGAAGATAGTCCTCACTCTCAAAACAATGTCTCTAACAAGACCACTGTCAGGCACAACCAATTAAGGCCAGACCTTGGATTTTCACCCTGAAAGGTAGGACTTTGGACTTCACGTATGTTGTCGCCCCCACTTACATGCCGCTGCTCCAAGTCATGAAACACCAAGCCAATTCCTCAACGCCAGAAAGATTCGAACCACCATTGCCAGTCCTCAGATCTCGCCTTTCATGACATTCTCCGCCAGCACCATGGAACGAGAAAGCGTGCTCCATGAAAAAACAGCCAGCGGAGCTTTGAAACGCTCCCTCTAAAACCAAACGGTCAGAGTAAAACATGGGTGCGCACGATCGAATACCATCCGATCCAACAATCTTCAGGCATGGGTCGCCCAGTGGAGTTCGCCGGCGGAGGCTTCCGAAACACGACCGTCCAACCAGATCGATGGGGACCAACATCCGGTAGATCATCATCTCGCCGCGAATAAGAACCAAGGACCACCGCCATTATTTTCAGCCTCGCAGGCCCCGACGCCGCGAGACTGCTCCCAGCAGGAACGGCAGCATCAGAGGGGTCAACCAGGGCACAAATTGGCCGTCGTGGCCGAAGTACAGCCCACCGCAATGGCCCTGGCCGGGCATCACGGGCCCAGATCAAAGCCCAACAGGCCAGATCGAGCACCGAGACCGGAGCGACCCGCGCGTCCGCCTGTATACCATGCGTCGAAGAGGACACGGCGGCGCCCCACCACCTCCGTCACGCCGCGCCGCCGGAAGTCAAAGCGCAGGCGATCCCGACCGCCGAAGCCACCGCCGAAGCAGGTCGCGCCGAGCGCGGAGATCCACGCCGCCTCCCTGCCATGCGCCCCCGATCCAGCACCTCTGCTCCGCTCCCAGAAGCTCTGGCCCGGCGCGCCCACCATGCCCTCCGTCATTAGACAGGCAGGGCGCCGCCACCCGCCGCCGGCGCCGGCGACGGCAGCGGCCGGAGGGATTCGATCTAGGGTTTTTTTTGGGATTCGAGTTGGTTCCTCCGGAGTCGCCCGAGGGAGAGCGACCCGGGAGGCAGTTTTCGTGTCCTCTTGCCGCAACTGTTGGCCACCAACTACGGCTGACCACATAGAAAATAGCAGGGGCAAAAGTAGTATGTACCAAAACACTTCGATTTTCCATGCTCGCATTGAGACATATGAACAAATAATCAGATCTAGATACATGACGCACATCTAGAGATGTAAACGGATCGGATCGCATCGGATTTTGCCGTTATCATATTCTATACCACATTTTTTTATCGGATTCGGAGCGGAGCGGATAATGATCGGTTGCGGATTCGGAGGCAGATATATCATATATCATATCACGGATTCGGGGCGGAAACAGAGAGGATTCGGGGCGGGGAAAAAATAATCGGATATGTACGCGCTGCGAACCATACAACCAAAAATAATTGTTCAATATCCTAATAGCCTAAAAAAGGTGCACTCCATAGTCGAAAAAATCACTATGTAATTGAGTTTTTATTTAACGGATGAACTCGACACCTCACTAACCACTAATTGGGAAATATTAAGTTAGATGTTGCGGTAGAAAATCGGATTATTTGGTTTAAAATTTATCGAATAATTTAATTTAATTTTCGGATGATTCATATATGGGGATATTTTACATACCATATCCTATATCGTATCCGGGTGTCAAATTCAGAATCGTATATCCTTATCCGTCGGATTCCTTCAAACCGGGTATGAATTACTCTAAACGGCTTCCGAATCGGATTCATTGCGGAAATTATCCTATTCGTTTACGCTCCTACACACACCTGTGCTTGTAACCGACCAATTCGTTGCCGCCGTTGTGTCCTCGACGGTCAACTGGGCAGGCATCGTGGTTGGCCTCGTGGGACCCTTAGAGTCGCATTCGGCGACATTGGACGGGTCCAACCATGAGAAGAACCTCCATCGCGTTTGCCAAATGCATCACGTCAGTAGTGTCGAAGGGTGTGGGAAAAACATCCGCCACTCATGGTGATCCCTTTTAGCCCCGCATGGCGCCACGCCGCCACATAGGAACTTGTTCGACCCTAGGCCCTGGACCTATTTTTACATGTACAAAATCCACTCTCTATGTAAAAAAGAAAAAAAAAATTGGGTGTACATATGATCATCCTATGTCCGTAAAAAAACAAATCGCGAAGGAAAGATATTTTTTGTGGTTGGTGTAAAAAAAGACAAATCCCGTCCCTAAATGACTTTGCACGAAACATGTTTTTTGTATTTTTTTACACCTGCGAACCTTTTTTTTGTGCGAACATAGAATATTCATACATCCAAAAAAATTGTTTGAAATTTATGACATTTTTTTAATTTGGTTAAAATGAATTTTCCACAACGGGTGCATCTATACCCATGAGCCAAAACACCATGCTCTTCAAATGGGAAATCAGTTTGGGTCATAGGACCATATGCTCCCACTACCCAAAAAATGAATTTTAAAATTCAAACAAAAAATTTGGATGTACATATGAACATTCTATGTGCGTAAAAAAAAATCGCACATACCACATGTTTTACCGCAAGAGCCTGTGCGACGTTTCTTAGCGTCTAAATAGCTTGTCATGACTAACTGACAAAACGGCTACAAAAAAATGAGGCTGGTACTTAAAACAAGAGCCTGAGACTGAGAAATTTTTACCGCAATGTTTTGGTACAGGTTTTATGGGCTAGCTCCTTCCGAGAGAATGATCTACATATTACTGTTGGGCACATTTAATGACACCGCGGTCAAGACACCATTGTAACGTACATGTATTTGATACGACCGCTAAATCCACGAAAGTGACGAAGTTGCTTTGACTACTGAACCATGCCTGGATCGTCGGAGCGAATTGGATGATCGGGCCGAGGGCTGCCCCCTCTTCCCCTCGCTCTCCTTTCCTTAATATTCACCGTCGAGTCATCAACTTGCCATCAAGGTAAATACTAACTATCGTAGTCAGATGGGAAACAAAGCATCGGACCGATCCGACAACGTCCACCCCGTCTATATCGAACGGTCCTATGCTGCTTCCCTTTCCGCCGCTAATCACGCATGTTTCCGACCTGCATCCAAAAAAATCAGGCCGGTTACGGATCGTCGGCTTCTCCTCCCCCAAATCGATCTGCTCTCCCGCCGTGCCGCCTCTCCTAAAATCCCCTTGCGCCGCCGCCTTCGCCGCAGATCGCCTCCTCCTCCTCTCTGATTCATGTCCTCCACTTCATGGTAGCCTTCTCCTAACCTCATCCTAGCTCGTCTGCTCCCAACCCCCTCCATCCACGGGCAAATAGCTCATGTGCGATGTCGTTGAGGGGAATTGGACAGGAAGCGACGTCTTTGGCTGAAATAGCTCCTGTGCGACGTTTCTTAGCGTCTAAATAGCTCTGGCATGACTAACTGACAAAACGGCTGTCTGGTTCTTAATGGAGGGCAAGATTAGGTTAGGACAGAGGGGGTTATGTGCTCCGACAGGTGGGGTCCACTTAGTTGCCACGTAGACCGAGCTCGAATCCCGGTCGACTCGCCCGTGCTCGGCTCGACGCGCCTCCCTTTGCCTCTTATCCGGCGGCGGTGGCGGTTTCTTCTCGACGGCGGTGGAGCGCCTTTCTCGGCGGCGGAGCAGCTATCGCGGGTGAGTAATTTCGCAACGCCCAGCCCCTTTCCCCTCAATTTTGGATGCATTCCTGGCCTCATGCTCATTTTCCCGGCCGATTTGAAATCTAGATTTTGAGCGGGTGGAGAGGGGGTGGAGAGGTGCGCGTGGGCTTATTGAGATGGTGGGAGGAGAGAGTACAACAAATCGGTAATGCGCACCCTCTTGTAGCTTATTTTGAACTCGATTTGGTTCTCATCCCCTGCACCCCTAGCTAACCGCCGCTTCCCGCCATTGACAAATAGGGGAGATTCTGCGCCTAGCTTCGAAATTATAGTTGAATTCTTTCCTTGTAAGGCCAAGCTAGGTGATGGTAGCGTTCGAGACATCGAGAGAGATGTTAGAGTATATATGTGTATATTGTAATTTCCCCATCTGTTAGGGGGCTTTCTGTATATTTGCCTGTACCTGTACTATATATATTGTGGCCTTTGGCCCCTGGTAATACAACAAGCATCTATTACCCTAACATGGTATCAGAGCCGTAGGGTTTTTTTTCCTCTCCTCTCGCAGCCGCAGCCGCCGCCCACCTCGGCACCTCGCCACCGCGTCCGGTCGCCGCCCGCTGCCTATTCCCCGCCGCCGGCCGCCTGCCCGCGCCCGGCCTCCCCACGCTCACCTGCCCACCCGGTCTCCCCACGCTCGCCTGCCCACCCCACGCTCCACGCTCGCCTGTCCTCCGTTGCGCCTCCGCCTCCTCTCACAGGCTCATCTCCACCGCGGCACTTCTCCCCGACCCGCGTGCTCACCGTGCACCGTGCGACCACCACCTTCTACACACTCAGGTACGTCATCCCCGTGGTATCTGGATTCTGGAGCTTCTTTTCATATGACTTCTGCGTCTTCTATTCTTTCTGCTCTTCGCTCTTTTATTTCTCCTGTCCGTGTTATCACGGCTGATGGTACCTCTCTTCCTGTTTCCAGTCGAGGCACCCTTTCTACTTCCTCTTTCTCTGTTCCTGATGTTTCTCATGTTCCTAGTCTTAAGATGAACCTGTTTTCTGCTAGTCAGCTTACTGATTCTGGTTGTCGCGTCATTCTTGACGCTGATTCTTGTGCCATTCAGGATCTTCTTTCTCGGGCTGATCTTAGTGATGACCGTACTGTTGAGACTCCTATGGAGCTTAATGTTAAGCTTCGTCCTACTGATAGTGATCCTCTTTCTGATCCCACACGTTATCGTCATCTTGTTGGGAGTCTTGTTTACCTTACTGTCACTCGCCCGGATATCTCTTATCCTGTTCATATTCTGAGTCAGTTTGTCTCAGCTCCTACCACCGTTCACTACAGTCATCTCCTCCGTGTTCTTCGTTATCTTCGTGGCACGATTACTCGTCGTCTTTTCTTCCCTAGTTCCAGCTCTCTCCAGCTCCAGTGTTACTCGGATGCTACGTGGCGAGTGATCCTACGGATCGTCGTTCACTTTCTGCTTACTGTGTGTTTCTTGGTGGTTCGCTTGTTGCTTGGAAGACGAAGAAACAGGTAGCGGTTTCCCGTTCGAGTGTTGAGGCTGAGCTGCGGGCTATGGCTTCGTTGATTGCTGAGGTGACCTGGTTACGGTGGTTGCTTGCAGATTTTGGGGTCTCTGTTACGACACCCACTCCTCTTTTGTGTGACAGTACAGGTGCTATCAGTATTGCACGTGATCCGGTCAAGCATGAGCTGACCAAGCATATTGGTGTTGATGCTTTTTATACACGTGCTCAGGTACATGATCACGTTGTTGCACTTCATTATGTGCCTTCAGATTTGCAGTTGGCGGATTTCTTTACAAAGGCACAAACCCGAGCGCAGCATGACTTCTTACTCTCCAAACTCAGTGTTGTGGATCCACCATGAGTTTGAGGGGGGTGTTAGAGTATATATGTGTATATTGTAGTTTCCCCATCTGTTAGGGGGCTTTCTGTATATTTGCCTGTACCTGTACTATATATATTGTGGCCTTTGGCCCCTGGTAATACAAGCATCTATTACCCTAACAAGAGACATGGGAGTTATTTGGGAGGTCAAATGTACAGATATTGATCCGCAGGAACTTCAGAGCATGGAGGAGAAGGCAGTGCAGAATTTGGTGGAGAGAATTGGGGAGAGCATTGTTTGGGGTCCAGATCAAGAGGTATCATTGCTATGGTTCGCGGATTGGAAGGGTGTTTATGTCCGAATTGACGATGGAGAAGATTTAGTTGCTGAAATTGATAGACAAGAAGGTTGGACAAGCAAAAAAGCAACCTTTTATACAGAGCTCATTGATCTGGCCCGTGATTCCAGGGTTGGTATGTGCCATCAAAGATGGCTTCACAGATGGCAGATGCTAAGTGGGCTGCAGAGAAGCAAAGGTTGTTGCCAATGCTTACTGAACTGACAGTGACAAGTGAAGAAACAAGGGATGCTGCAGATGCAGAACAAGGATGTCATGGTGCTAGAAAGGTTGTTGTTGATTGGAACTTAGTAGAATTAGATGAACGCACAGATTTGGTCATTGCACCAATAGCTGATACTGAGATGGCCAAAATGTTTGGCATTCCAGTTGATGACAGAGATAAGGAGAAGGATGACAGTACTGAGCCTGCTGGTGCTAACACAAATTCAGGCCCTGAAGATGTGGATGCAGAGTTGATGGCAGATGTTGCAGATGATGTAGATGATGCACATGATGATGAGCTGGTGCATGTATATGACAAAGAGAACCCTGTCATTGAGGTGGGGAAGTTTTGGCCAAACATGGATGAGTTTAGGATGTGCTTCAAGACCTATGTAGTGAAACATGAGTTTGAGGCCAAGACTATGTGGACTGATCGAAAGAAATTTTATGCTAGGTGCCAAGGTTATGATGGAGGTGCCAACCCTTGCAAGTGGTACATATCTGCTAGACGACAACCTGATGGCCATACAATCAGGGTAAATCAAATCCCACATCAGCATACATGTATTACCAGTTCACAGAGAGTTTCAAAGATGACATCACATCTTTGGATTACACAACAGATTACTCCTATTTTAGCCAAGACACCAAACACTACAGCAAAGAGACTTAAAGTTGACCTGGAAAAGCTGTATCCCATTGTGCTGCAATATACCACAGTGTGAAAGGCAAAACAAAGGGCAATGAAATCATTATATGGTGATTGGGCAAATACATATAGGATGTTGTATAGTTTTAAAGCAGAGGTGGAGAAGAGGTCACCTGGCAGTGTGGTGGAGATAGATACTGAGGTAAAAGAGGATGGCAAGGTTTATTTCAGCAAAAAAATTATGTGTTTAAAGCCTTGCATCGATGGATTTAAAGCGGGATGTCGTCCATATTTGAGCATCGACTCATCTTTTTTGACTAGAAAGTGGAGTGGTCAGTTGGCAGCATGCAATGCTCTTGATGGACACAACTGGATATTTCCTGTTGCCATTGGAATGTTTCAGTCAGAGACAGAGGCATCATGGACATGGTTCATGATGCGGTTGAAAAGATGCATAGGGCCAGTATCACCTTTGGCCATCCACACAAATGCATGTAAAGGGCTAGAAAATGCAGTCAAGAATGTTTTCCCTCATGCTGAGCAGAGGGAGTGCTTTGGCCATATGTGGATGAATCCGATAAAAAAATTCAGAGGAGAAGAATTTGGGCGCATGTGGCCGGCAGCAAGATCTTACACCACACAGACACATTCCTATCACCTTGGTAAGATAATGGCAGCGTGTAGTGAGAATGATTTTGCTTCATGGTTGAACACGTACCATTCTCTTTTATGGTATAGGTCAGGTTTTAATACTGCCATCAAGTGCGATCATATCAATAACAACCTGGCAGAAAGTTTCAACAACAAGGTGAAGGAGTTGAAAGACTTGCCTGTGCATGACATGGTGGACCAAATCAGGATCATGATCATGCGCTTGTGGGAACTGAGAAGAAGAATTGGTGAGGTTTTGGAAGGGAATAAGCTTCCGGCAGTTGTACAACAAGTGGTCAACAGAAGCAGAAAGCTTTCACATCTATCTGTTGAGAAATCTTCATTGTGGGGTGCTGAAGCTAGAGATACAAAGACTGGCAAGAGGCATGTTGTTGGCACTAATTTGCATGAATGCACCTGCCAAGAGTGGCAACACACTGGAAAACCATGTGAGCATGCCATACTTTTTTTGGCATCTAAACCCAAGTTAAATATGCACCCATATTTGCATGATTATTACTCAGTGCAAAGATTCAGGGCTGCATATTCAACTCCAATTCCAGCACTCACAGACCAATCGCAGTGGCCTGAGGTGGAATTTGAATTTTCCATGTGTCCACCCCTCACTAAAAGAAAGGCTGGGAGGCCCAAACAGAGCAGATTCAAAGCTTGGTTTGAGAAAGGTGGGAGTAGCAAGAAAGGGAAAAAAGATAAAGATGTAAAGCCAAAAAGGGCTCAAAAAGGTGTGTGTTGTTTTGTGTTTTTGCTGCTTGTTTCAGTCTAACCAAGTGATGTGATTTATTTTTCAGAAGGAAACGTGCAGAAAAAGGCCCACCTATTGTTGTTGAACAATGCTGGCCACAGAAAAAAGCAAGACTTAGTGGTAGTAGAAAGAAGAGAAATTTCATTTCACTAACTGAACCTGTTTTGGAGGCACACGAGCAAACTGAACATGATCTGGACCTTGGTGAGCAAACTGAACGTGTTCTGGACCTTGGTGAGCAAATTGAACCAGATATGGACCTTGTTGTGCAAACTTAACCTGTTCTGGAGGCACAAGAGCAAACTGAATGTGTTCTGGACCTTGGTGAGGAAACTGAACCAGATGTGGACCTTGTTGTGCCAATTGAACCAGATGTGGACCTTGTTGCGCAAACTGAACCAGATGCTAATGTCCAAACTGAAAATTGTTTCTGATGTTGTCCAAACTGAACCTCTTGGCCGTGCTGTGGGGAGGCCTACTGGTTTTGGCAAGAAAAGAAAGAGTATCAACAAGTTGTATGCTGTAGAAGTTGAGAAGAAGAAGAAACTGTGTGGTAAGAAGAGGCAAAATAGATATATTTGGAATGATGTTGTTGTAATAATTTGGCACTTGTGTTGTTGTAATAATTTGGCACTTGGTCATTTGAATTCAAATTTGAACCAAAATTTAAATTTGAACCCAAATTCAAACTTTTACATGGTATTTCACGCTATCTTTGGATGTTACAATGATTTCAAACTAATATGCACTTGTTTGATCTAACTTGGTCATAAATCCGAGGCCTTTTGCTAAGTCCTGAAAAATGTGTTTCAAATGAGCTCCGAAGGTAGGGTAAACGGCCCCATTTCTAAGCAACTTTTTTCCAACTTGTCTAAATCAGCCAAATAAATTTCCTAGACATCTGTTCTACCTATATACTGTCATTCCGAAGTCTCATGATTTATTGAATTAATCTTCATATTATTTATTTTCTTTTGAATAATTATGGTTTAATTGAAAATCATAAATAAAACAAGTTTGAAACATGAAAATGAGAAACTAAGTTCGGATCTTTCTTAGTCACTCCAAAATGAAGCTTTCATGAGGCTTTGGTGAGGTTTTGACACTTCTCATTTTCAAAAATCTAAAACCCACCTCATCTCCCTTGAAATCCCTACTAGTCTGTTCGAGGTATCACATTTTAGTAAAGGCTTTTTCGTCCAAATGTATGTAAACCATCTTTATATTTTTTTCACGTTACTATGTGACAAAAGATGACTATGTGCGCAGGTTTCATATTTTTTGTTATTTTTTTTGAATTAGTTATGCCATACCCTAATTTGGTCATCTCCCTCGAAATCCCTACTACTCTGTTCAAGATATCACATTTGAGTGAAGCCTTTTTCGTGCAAATGTATGTGAACCATATTTATATTATTTTCTCGTTACTATATGACATAAGATGACTATGTGTGCAAGTTTCATATTTTTTGATTTTTTTAATTAGTTATGCTCATTTCAAAGTGTTTGAGGTCTCTCACTTGATTTAAGGATTTTTCGTAAAAATGTATATAAACCATGTTTATATTTTTTGTCGTTAGTATACAACATTAGAAGACCATGTGCGCAAGTTTCATATTTTTTTGATTTTTTTGAATTAGTTATGCCATACCCTAATTTGGTCAGGCCTCACAAAACCCCGTTGACCCAGCCGAAACCCCTCATAACCCCGCAAAACCCTAGCGGCGATTTCTGGCCATTGGATAAACCCTACGTTGGACGTCCGGTCAAGCCTTCTAGAAGGATTCCCGCAGGTTCCACCGGGGCAGTTGGATCGATGCCTTCTAGAAGGAATCTCGCGTGGACGGTTGCGATCGGCTGAGCTGTGGCGATCCGCGAGATTCTCGTTCTGCGCTCTGATTGGTTCGGACATGGTGTTGGGCGGGTCATCGTACGTGTCCGTTGTGCAACACGTCCAAGGGCGACGAGGCCATCCAAAGGCGCGCTCGATTCAGACGCTCGTCACGGAAGCTTGATGCATGCATGCCTTGGTCGTAGCCTGTCGCTGCGCTGCTCCGCCTCGCCCGACGCTTGATGTAGCCCTGGTCACCCCCTCCACGCAGTAAAGTGTCGCATCCATGCCATTAGCAGTGATACAGACGGCGCATTGAAGCGGCATCCCGCGTCGCATCGATGCACCCCGTGTCGCACCAGGGCTAAGTCTGAACGGCGTGCTCCGCGTTCCATGACAGGAAGGTCAAACGGCGACGTCCATTACTGGCGTGCTTGCCTGCGCGTTCCACAAGACGAAGGGCAAACGGCGGCGTCCATTACTCCCATTACTGCAACGATGAAGGATACCACGACCCTATTTAACCCCACCTCTTCTACCTCTAACCATCGTCGTCTAGATCTCTCCCTCTCAAGCCCCAAACGCCACACTCGCATCAGATCCGAGCTAGCCACACCCAAGCGGCACCATGCTATTCATCGGGCCAACCTACCGCATGCCGAACACCGTCCCGGAGAGGGAGTACCCCGCCGGGGTCATCGTCGAGAGCCAACTCCGGGTGTGGGCCATCTCGAGGTGGAGGGGTGCAACGGAGTTTGCGACCTTCTTCCTTAGAGCCGGCTACCGTCACTTAAATCCCGGCTCTCCTCAAATTTTCCAAATTGAGGAGGCTCGCATGGGAGGAAGTGGCCTCATCATCCGCTTCACCAACCTGATGTAGCCCCACATATGGAAAACACCATGGCCAACACACCAAATGGCCCAATGACAAGGTCAAGAGTCAAGGCTCTCCATGAAAAGGTGACCTCGCTCCTCTCGATGTGTGATCTCGACATCCCTTTGAATGGTTTGCTACTTCATGCCAGTACCTTGTTGATACGTCTCAAACATATATATATTTTTTGAATGATCCATTCTAGTTTTGTGATATTGTCACATGTTTTTACTGTCATTTATATCATTTTTATGCATTTTGTCGGGCTAACCTATTGACAAGATGCCCAGTGCCAGTTCCCTGTTTTTGCTGTCTTTTTGTTTCAGAAATTTACTTCTAGAAATATTCTCGGAATTGGACGAAAATTTACGGGGATTATTTTTACGCCAAAACGAAGACGGAGTCCGAAGGGCAGCCTCGGAGGCAACCCACAGGGCACACGCGGGTAGCTGCCGCGGCCTGGGGGGCCCCGCGGGTGGGGCCCGCCCCTACCCTGTGGGCACCTCCTCGGCCCCCTTTGACTCCTATAAAATCACAATTAACCTAAAAACGTCGAGGCGGTGATTATTTTCCAGAAACTCGACCCCGATGCGCCGTCACCGAAAACCCTAGTTCGGGGTCCAATCTGAAGCTGATCCCGGCACTCTGCCGGAGGGGAGATCGATCCCGGAGGGCTCTTCATCGACATGCCTTCCCCCGGGATGATTTGTGAGTAGTCTCACCTTGGACCACGGGTCCATGGCAGTAGCTAGATGGTAGTCTCTCTCTCTTATGCTTCATGTCTTATGATCTTGTAAGCTGCCTAACATGATCAAGATCGATTATTGTAATGCTATGTGATGTGTTTGCTGGGATCCGATGGATTATGAAGTTATGTTCAGATTGTGCATGATTCTTATATGAGTAATTTATGTTCTTGCATGCTCTCCGATGTGCGTAGTTACTTTGGCCAAGTGATTGTGTGTATCTCCAAGAGAGGGTATTTATGCTAGATAGTGGGTTCATGCCCCCTTTTGTTCCAGGGCACGAGTGACAGAAACGTCTAAGGGCGAGGGTGTGTTGTTGCTACTAAGGGTAAAACAGCGGTGTTAATGTCTATTTTGATATTAGTATTGCTTACTTCATGCACTTTACTTAATGCAATTGTCTGTTGCTTGCAACTTAATACCGTTGGGTGACAGGCTGGATAGCGATCCCACGGTGGACTATTTATACAAAGACGCAGTTGGACTCAACGGTCTTTGTTCCTTGCCGTGATGCCTCCATAAATATTATCATGTCCTTTTTGTCATAGCTAAATTGGGTTTGTGTCATGATCTTGTCAATTGCCTAGCTGTAATTCGTTCACCCATCACATGCATATTTTATCTACTTGAGAGACTCCACTAGTGAACCCATGGCCCCCGGTCCATCTTTTTACATTGTTTTCAACCTCATTTACTTGCTTTTAATCATTATTACTCCTCTGGTCACTTTTCATATTTTATCTATTTCATCATACAATTAACCGCTTTGTGTTCTGCGAGACCGGAGAGATTGACAACCTCTCCGCCGTTTGGGGCAAAGTATTTTGGTTGAGTGTGTGCAGGTCCACGTCTGTTGAAGGTTAAGCACCAGAGATCTTCAACATTCACCTCGTTGTTGATTTCAAAGTCTTACTGGTTCGATAAACCTCGGTTCTTTAATTGAGGGAAAACTGCTACTAGCTACAATTTCGCCTTCGCTTGGGGCACCACCTAACTTATCAATATCCACCATCAAGCAGTTTTCTGGCGCCGTTGCCGAGGACTTTGGAGCTACAGCAAGGGGAGTCTCATACTCTCAATCTCTTTACTTTGTTTTTGTCTTGCTTGCTTTATATCTCGTTTAGTTTATTTTCCTGTTTCAAAATTTTAAAACCCAAAAAAATTAGTACAGTCTTTATTCCTGTCATGTTATTTTGTCTTATCTTTATGCCTAGCTTTACCACTCTTGATATGCCTCTCTTAGCCGAGTTCTTTTCCTTCAAACAAAAGGGAGAAGAAAGTTTTAAAAATGCTTGGGATAGAATTTCAGAATTACATCAAAAGATCTAACCCATGCTTGCTATGTGTGTTTTACTGAGATGCTTTTATTATGGACTATCTGATGCATGCAAGCATGTTTTGGATGTCATTACTGGAGGAAACTTTCTTGAAATTATTAGAATCCCTGAGAATTATAAAAGGCTTAGTTGTTTTTCCCACCAATGAGAAAACTAATGGAATACATGGTAGATTAGATAAAATAGAAAACATCTTATTTAATCTAAATTTAAATGGAATAGAGATGAGCTCTAAAGATTACCAAATCCTTGAAATAAATGGAGATTGGGAACCATATATCCCTATTGAAATAAATGATCAAAGGTTCCTTGCTTATTGTGATATTGGTTCTATGATGTCAACTATGCCTAAAATGGTTTTCGATGCTATGAATTTTGGAGACTTATTTGATTACCCTTTTTGTCACTCTCATTCTGATGGTAGCTCTTCAAAAATTTATAAAAGAATTAATGAAGTCCTTGTCACTTTTAAACATAAGACTGCTTTGGTTGATTTCTTGGTTCTTGAGTCAAAGGCTCAAGCTAATATTGTTCTTGGAAGATCTTTCCTTCGTTCCGTGGGAGCTTTTATTAATGTTAAAAAGGGTTGCATACGTTTTCGTTTTCCCATTAGGGGCAGGTTCTCCTTTCCCCTCAAAGAGAAAGAAGTGCTTATTGAAGGAAAAGTTGCATTGGACTTTGAAAAAACTTGATATTTGGCATTGCGCCTAGCTAAAAGGCGTTAAAGAAAAGCGCTTGTTGGGAGGCAACCCATCTTTTACTTTCAGTTTGCTTTTTATTTTTCTTGAGTCATGAAGTTATTACCTCTGTAGCAACTTCATTGTATCTTTTTCTTTTAGTTTTTTGTGCCAAGTTTAGCCTCTAATGCATTGAAAGTGCGAGGTATTGTGTTGCTGTCCAAAAACAGATTCTGTGCGCCTGTTGCACGAAAATCCTAAAATCGCCAGAATTTTATCTTTTCCTGATAATTTTTGACGGCAAGCCTGATGCTTTTATCTATCTTTCATTAGTTTTTAAGTTTTTTTATTTGACCTGCAGAAGTGTCTCGAAAAATTCGATCTTTACAGATTGTTCAGATTTTGACAAATTCTGCTTTTATTTTGCATTTGTCTCTTTACCATCATCATATGTGACACTCTAGGGGTGGAGTGCCACATTGAGGCTTAGTAAACTGTAGCTAATGTTTAATAAAGTTGGTTTGCAATTTGTCATGAGTTGAACACATGTGCGTTTTAATTTATGAGCACTAACCCTCTAATCAAATTATGAGAAGTTTTGTGTGAAGTGAGTTTTTAAGTTCCAAATGAGAGGAATATGAAGAAATCGAGGATGGATCAAAGCTCAAGCTTGGGGATGCCCCCATGGCACCCCCTCTGAATATCAAGAACTATCAAGAGTCAAAGCTTGGGGATGCCCAAGGCATCCCCTCATCTTCATCAACTATCATAAGGTCGTCTTCGTTGAACTTCGTTTTTATCACTTTACATATTATGTGCTATGCTTGGAGCGTCTTTTTACTTTCAGTTTTATTTGTTTGTTTGCTGGTCATATCTTTGTTGGATCCTAGATTTATTTGTGTGGGAGAGAGACACGCTCCGCTTTTTCGTTTGAATACTCCTTTGCTTTGCTTATATCTTTTTGAGTATTCTTAGCTACTGTCTGTTTTCTAGTAAGCTCTCGCTTTTAGCTTTTATCTTGTTTAGAGCTGCTAGTTGTTAAGTTAAACTCTCTTGTTCTTCACTTATATTTGTTGGAGAGTTGTTTTGGTTGCTTGGTTAATGTGTTAGATCGGAAAAATGCTATGCATGTGGCAGTAGTATGAAATAGAAAAACCTGCATAGTCTTGTAGATCACTATGTGGATAATTTGATACTCTTCAATTGTTTTGAGGCAGTAAAATAACTAATGGTTAAAATGTGTTGGTTAATGGTGTTAGAGCTGATTAGTGGAGAGGTGTTATTAAAGCATGGAGCTGTACTTTTCTGAACTAAACAACCTAAGTCAACAATGCTAATGTGTCATGAATTCTACTAAGTTGAAAATAAGTCCCTAGTGGGTAGTTACTACAACGGTCGGGGAAGCCAACGGGGCACTTGTGTCGCCGCCACGATCCCTCTCGGGGTGTCTCTAACCATTTGTGGAACATTGAAACTGCTAGTTGTTTGCAATATACGAAATGCATTGTGAGCTTTGGTTTTTGGCACTTCCACTTCCATATTTTGCTAGCCTCTTCGGTGCTGCGCAATGCCCTCTCTCACATTGAGATTGGTGCATACTTCGCGAGTACATCCAACTCCATGGGAGAACTTCATCCTGTTCTCCTACACATAAGCCAACTATCTTCCTCAAAACAGCCACCATATCTACCTACCACGGCATTTCCATAGCTATTCCAAGATACATTGCCATGCAACATCCATCATTACATTATGACTTGATGTCGTTCTTCATTGCCATATAGTTTGCTTGATCATTTGAGTTAGTGTGCAGCGTGGCTTGCCACATGTTCTACATTTTTTCCACACTACGCTCGATCATGCATATCTTCTTTTATACATCATGTATTTATGAGTTATGAGTACCAAAAGTGTGATGATCATCTTGTAAAAATAGAGTGTTGCCCCTACCTGTGAACATATTGAAGAGAGTCCAAAGTGGCCACATAAAATAGTCCAAAATAGACCAATGAGAGAAAATTTAAAAGATCCACGGAGGCCACAATTAAAAAAAAAGATGAGAAATATAAATGAGAGAGGGGGCAGCGCTACTATCCTTTATTCCACACTTGTGCTAGTAGCACCTACACTTCATTATAGAGAGTTTTCATATTTTCATTTGTATAACTATGTGGGGAATTAATGTTATAGAACTTGGCTTGTATATTCCAAGGATGAGCCTCCTCAAGTGAGCTCTAGGTCTTCATGAGCAAGCAAGTTGGATGCACCTCCACAAGTTCCATTGGAGAGCTTTCATACACTTATAGCTCTATGTGCATCCGTTGTATGACAATCACTACTCCTCATACAGTGTCAACTACGGGACTTTCTTCTGTCTTGTGGTTACCTTCTCCACTATTTGAGCCTTTCTTTTTGACCTTCCAAACCTCCATTATTGTTCTCTTTGCCATAACATCATGGTGCCAAAGCCACTTCTTACTTGCACTAGTTGAGTAGACTTCGAAACAGTTGATTTATGAACTAGATGGATTAGAACACCTGACTTGAGCTTGGCTATTTTCATGAATGACTAATTAGATGCTTTGAAGAATGATTGATACTTTACATTGAGACATTATTCGCAATTATTCTTTCTAAACCTTATGTATGGTTCCATGTCTCCAACACACTTATTCATGAAAAGTTTCTAGCATTTGTTAGGTAGCATTTGTTAATCATTGTTTGCTTAATGTCAACTATAGACAATTGTTAGCAGGGCCGTCGATGGGGGTGAGCGAGGTGCGCGAGGGAACAGAGCCCCCAAAATTTTGGGCCCCCCAAATCGGGAACACTGCTCCAGCAGACCGGTGGACGGTGGCGCCATGGACGGAAGCTTTTAGTCGGGAGTTCCTTAGGTGAGAAGAAGATGGTCAATCAGTGAGCGTTCCGTAAGTAGGCCTCGTATCTGCATATGGGCTTTAAGTGATATGGCCTGCTTTATTTGTAGGCATAGCCTTTCATATGTTTTTTGTTTTTTGATTTTTTCCTTATTCATAGCCCACATCGCACAGGCACAGTGGCTGCTCACAAAAATACCCTACCACATGAGTACTACGGCTAGAAAAAAAGTACTACGATTCCTTTGCTATGAAAGACAATCTATCTGGCCAGGTTGGTAGTTTCTAAAGTTTCTCATATATTTCATGTAGTTGTATTTCGTGGTTCTAGAAAAAAACGAATATTTCTGTATATCGTTTGTTCTGATGAGCATATATGCGTTTATGTCTTAATATTTAGTTGTATTAATCATATGTATTTTCAAAAAAATCTTCACTATATTGCATTTCGTACCGGGCCCCCAATTTCTGGAGATGGCCCTGATTGTTAGTCCGACAAAATGCATGAAAATGATATAAATAACAGTAAAAACATGTGACAATATCACAAAACTAGCATGGATCACTCAAAAATTATACATACGTTTGAGACGTATCATCATCCCCAAGCTTAACTCCTACTCGTCCTCGAATAGGTAAGTGATAACAAATAATTTTTGACGAGACATGCTACCTACATAATCTTGACCCAAGATAGTAATGCAAAGCACATGAAGTGAATAAGGTGATCCAAAACAATTGTCTATAGTTGACATTAAGCAAACAATGATTAACAAACGCTAGCTAACAAATGCTAGAAACTTTTCATGAATAAGTGCGTTGGAGACATGAAACCATACATAAGGTTTAGAAAGAAGAATTGCGAATTATGTCTCCAATGTAAAGTATCAATCATTCTTCAAAGCATCTAATTAGTCATTCATGGAAATAGCCAAGCTCAAGTCAGGTGTCCTAATCCATCTACTTCATAAATCAAATGTTTCGAAGTCTACTCAACTAGTGCAAGTAAGAAGTGGCTTTGGCACCATGATGTTATGGCAAAGAGAACAATAATGGAGGTTTGGAAGGTCAAAAAGAAAGGCTCAAACAGTGGAGAAGGTAACCACAAGAAAGAAGGAAGTCCCGTAGTTGACACTGTATGAGGAGTAGTGATTGCCATGCAACGGATGCACATAGAGATATAAGTGTATGAAAGCTCTCCAATGGGACTAGTGGGGGTGCATCCAACTTGCTTGCTCATGAAGACCTAGAGCTCACTTGAGGAGGCTCATCCTTGGAATATACAAGACAAGTTCTATAACGTTAATTCCCCACATAGTTATACAAATGAAACATGAAAACTCTCTATAATGAAGTGTAGGTGCTACTAGCACAAGTGTGGAATAAAGGATAGTAGTGCTGCCCCTTCTCTCTTTTATATTTCACTTTTTTTTTATTGTGGCCTCCGTGGCTCTTTTAAATTTTCTCTCATTGGTCTCTTTTGGACTCTTTTATGTGGCCACTTTGGACTCTTTTCAATATGCTCACAGGTAGGGGCAACACTCTATTTTTACAATATGATCATCACACTTTTGGTACTCATAACTCATAAGACTAATACATGATGTATAAAAGAAGATATGCATGATCGAGCGTAGTGTGGAAAAAATAAAAAATGTAGGACATGTGGCAAGCCATGCTGCACACTAACTCAAATGATCAAGCAAACTATATGGCACTGAAGAATGACATCAAGTCATAATGTAATGATGGATGTTGCATGGCAATGTATCTCGGAACGGCTATGGAAATGCCGTGGTAGGTAGGTATGGTGGCTGTTTTGAGAAAGATAGTTGGCTTATGTGTAGGAGAATAGGATGAAGTTCTCCCACGGAGTTGGATGTACTCGCGAAGTATGCACCAATCTCAATGTGAGAGAGGGCATTGCGCAGCACCGAAGAGGCTAGCAAAATATGGAAGTGGAAGTGCCAAAAACCAAAGCTCACAATGCATTTCGTATATTGCAAACAACTAGCAGTTTCAATGTTCCACAAATGGTTAGAGACACCCCGAGAGGGATCGTGGCGGCGACACAAGTGCCCCGTTGGCTTCCTCGACCGTTGTAGTAACTACCCACTAGGGACTTATTTTCAACTTAGTAGAATTCATGACACATTAGCATTGTTGACTTAGGTTGTTTAGTTCAGAAAAGTACAGCTCCATGCTTTAATAACACCTCTCCACTAATCAGCTCTAACACCATTAACCAACACATTTTAACCATTAGTTATTTTACTGCCTCAAAACAATTGAAGAGTATCAAATTATCCACATAGTGATCTACAAGACTATATAGGTTTTTCTATTTCATACTACTGCCACATGCATAGCATTTTTCCGATCTAACACATTAACCAAGCAACCAAAACAACTCTCCAACAAATATAAGTGAAAAACAAGAGATTTTAGCTTAACAACTAGCAGCTCTAAACAAGATAAAAGCTAAAAGCGAGAGCTTACTAGAAACAGACAGTAGCTAAGAATACTCAAAAAGATATAAGCGAAGCAAAGGAGTATTCAAACGAAAAAGCGGAGCGTGTCTCTCTCCCACACAAATAAAGCTAGGATCCAACAAAGATATGACCAGTAAACAACAAATAAACTGAAAGTAAAATACTCCAGCATAGCAAATATGTAAGTGATAAAACAAGTTCACGATACGACCTTATGAGTCGATGAGATGAGGGGATGCCTTGGGCATCCCCAAGCTTCGACTCTTGATAGTTCTTGATATTCAGAGGTGGTGCCATAGGGGCATCCCCAAGCTTGAGCTTTGATCCATCCTCGATTTCTTCATATTCCTCTCCTTTGGAACTTAAAAACTCCCTTCACACAAAACTTCTCATAATTTGATTAGAGGGTTAGTACTCATAAATTAAAACACACATGTGTTCAACTCATAACAAATTGGAAACCAACTTTATTAGACATTAGCTACAGTTTACTAAGCCTCAATGTGTCACTCTACCCCTAGAGTATCACATATTACGATAGTAAAGAGACAAATGCAAAATAAAAGCAGAATCTGTCAAAATCTGAACAATCTGTAAAGATAGAATTTTTCGAGGCACTTATGCAGCTCATATCAAAAAACTTAAAACTAACGAAAGATAGATAAAAGCATCAGGCTTGCTTTCAAAAATTATCACGAAAATATAAAATTCTGGCGATTTTAGGATTTTCGTGCAACAGGCGCATAGAATCTGTTTTTGGACAGCAACACAATACCTCGCACTTTCAATGCATTAGAGGCTAAACTTGGCATAAAAAACCAAAAAAAAAGATACAATGAAGTCGTTACAGAGGTAATAACTTCATGACTCAAGAAAAGCAAAAATCAAAATGAAAATAAAAGATGGGTTGCCTCCCAACAAACGCTTTTCTTTAACGCCTTTTAGCTAGACGCAATGATTTAAATGATGCTCTAATAAGAATAAGAGTTGACAAAAGAGAGCATCAAGAAATAAGTACCAAACATATTTAAGCCTAACTCACTTCCTATGCATAGGCATCTTGTACAAAAATAATTCATTGAAGCATAAAGCTAGTAGCATAGGAAGACAAAGCAAGTGCAGCTTCAAAACTTGCAACAAAAAGAGAGCTGTCTTAGTAACATGAGAACTCCAACAACCATATTTTCCTCTCTCATAATAATTTTCAGTAACATCATGAACAAACTCAACAATATATCTATCACTTAATTTCATGATCTACAAGCACATAATTTCGGTCCATCTAAAAAATAGTGGGATCAAACCCACTTTCAATAGAATTATAATGGTTATCATCAAGTAACATAGGATCATCGTCAAGAACATTATCATATAAACTTTCTAAGCACAACTCTTCATTAACATGTATCTCAATGGTAGGAACAAATAAAGGATTATCATAGGATTTATCAATATAG
This sequence comes from Puccinellia tenuiflora, assembly GCA_012064385.1. NCBI lineage: Eukaryota > Viridiplantae > Streptophyta > Magnoliopsida > Poales > Poaceae > Puccinellia > Puccinellia tenuiflora. The sequence continues at coordinate 628,981 of QRDG01000534.1, read as the reverse complement.
CACGGATTATCATAAATAACAAGATCATTTTTATCAAAAAGGGATGTTTCAAAAGAATCAATGGGATCATAGCATTCATTCTCATTTTATAAGGAAGGAGGACAATCAAATAATGTATGAGTTAGAGAGTTACTCTCATTAGAAGGTAGAGATGGGTATCTACTCCACTCTTCCTACTCTTGTTCATCACTCTCCTCCTCATTTTTATCCAATGGGCTTCTAGTTTCAACAATTTCTTCTTCCATAGGCTCCTGCACGACATTAGTCTCTTCTTCTGGGGGAGATAAACCCTTAAGAAATTCAGTAATATAACAATTTTCATCTTTGTAATTATCCATGCAATATTAAGTTAGCAAAACTTTCAGATTTATAAGGAGCATCATCATCATTTTCAATCAAAGAAGAAATTTCATAAGCACCCTTCCACGCAATAAATTCTTCAATAGCTTCCACATCATAAAAATCATAGTTTCCCTTAGCATAAGATGCTAAGGTTTCATTATCATTACCAGTACATTGAAAAGGAAGGTGTTTAAAATTCATGCTACAACTAGACTCATCACAGCAATAAGATATATTATAATTTAAGCACAAGTCTCTAACATAATTGTTCAGAGTATTAATTATTTTTCATAAGTGTATCCCTTTTTGTGACAAGCGGTATTCCTTATAATATTCTTGTTGATCCTCCGTGAACCCGCCTTGCCAATAAAATATAGTTTCAAAGAAGTTAACCATTGAGAACAAGTAAATAACTAAGCATACTAACAAAACGAAAATAAAGACTACACTAATTTTTTGGGGTCTTAAAATTTTGAAACAGGAAAATAAACTAAACGAGATATAAAGCAAGCAAGACAAAAACAAAGTAAAGAGATTGAGAGTATGAGACTCCCCTTGCTGTAGCTCCAAATTCCTCGGCAACGGCGCCAGAAAACTGCTTGATGGTGGATATTGATAAGTTAGGTGGTGCCCCAAGCGAAGGCGAAATTGTAGCTAGTAGCAGTTTTCCCTCAATTAAAGAACCGAGGTTTATCGAACCAGTAGGACTTTGAAATCAACAACGAGGTGAATGTTGAAGATCTCTGGCGCTTAACCTTCAACATACGTGGACCTGCACACACTCAATCAAAATACTTTGCCCCAAACGGCGGAGAGGTTGTCAATCTCTCCGGTCTCGCAGAACACAAAGCGGTTAATTGTATGATGAAATAGATAAAATATGAAAGTGACCAAAGGAGTAATGATGATTAAAAGTAAGTAAATGAGGTTGAAAACAATGTAAAAAGATGGACCGTGGGCCATGGGTTCACTAGTGGAGTCTCTCAAGTAGATAAAATATGCATGTGATGCGTGAACGAATTACAGCTAGGCAATTGACAAGATCATGACACAAACCCAATTTAGCTATAACAAAAAGGACATGATAATATTTATGGAGGCATCACGACAAGGAACAAAGACCGTTGAGTCCAACTGCGTCTTTGTCTAAATAGTCCACCGTGAGATCGCTATACAGCTTATCACCCAACGGTATTAAGTTGCAAGCAACAGACAATTACATTAAGTAAAGTGCATGAAGTAAGAAATACTAGTATCAAAATAGACATTAACACCGCTGTTGTACCCTTAGTAGCAACAGCACACCCTCGCCCTTAGACGTTTCTGTCACTCGTGCCCAGGAACAAAAGGGGGCATGAACCCACTATATAGCATAAATACCCTCTCTTGGAGATACACACAATCACTTGGCCAAAGTAACTACGCACATCGGAGAGCATGCAAGAACATAAATTACTCATATAAGAATCATGCACAATCTGAACATAACTTCATAATCCATCGGATCCCAGCAAACACATCACATAGCATTACAATAATCGATCTTGATCATGTTAGGCAGCTCACAAGATCATAAGACATAAAGCACAAGAGAGAGAGACTACCATCTAGCTACTGCCATGGACCCGTAGTCCAAGGTGAGACTACTCACAAATCATCCCGGAGGAAGGCACGTCGATGAAGAGCCCTCCAAGATCGATATCCCCTCCGGCAGAGTGCCGGGATTAGCTTCAGATTGGATCCCGAACTAGGGTTTTCGGTGACGGCGCGTCGGGGTCGAGTTTCTAGAAAATAATCGCCGCCCCGACATTTTTAGGTTAATTGTGATTTTATAGGAGTCGGAGGGGGCCGAGGAGGTGCCCACAAAGCAGGGGCGGGCCCCACCCACGGGTCACCCCTGGGCCACGGCTGGCACCCGCGTGTGCCCTGTGGGTCGCCTCTGAGGCTGCCCTTCGGACTCCGTCTTCGTCTTGGCGTAAAAATAAGCCCCGTAAATTTTCGTCCAATTTCGAGAATATTTTCAGAAGTAAATTTCTGAAATAAAAAGACAGCAAAAACAGCCATTTAGCGATGCATTAAGCGATGCATACAGCCATTTATTACGAAGTATCAAGAAGTATCAAATCTTACAAATCATGGATGACATAAGGTTGAAACAAAAATCAACCATCAAAACATAATCAACATATAGCAACTAGACATGCGCAATGCGATTAATATGCTGCCACGAAGCCCGGTTGGTTGAACTATGTTAGGTGTTAAGCGATTACTACTTCTAGTGGGGGATCCTAATTGGCGGTCACCTGTCGCAGACATGCCCAATGGTCATTTTCACACCAGGCGAGCTTTGCTCTTTTGGCAAGTCAACGTCTTATTAAATTTCCTTATTTGGTTACACTTAGGAATTGCAACATAAATTTTGGAAATACCAATTGTCGGAAATTTCATAGTTTTTTTTTTTGCAAATTCCAATTGGCATGTTTAAACTTTTTTTGGATGAGACAAACTTTTGATGATTCAAACTTGGGGATTTCAGTTTTTTGGAAAAGATCAAACTCAAGACTTTCAAGAAATTCAAACTTCTAGATTCTTATCTTTGATGGGGGCATGAATTTCTAGAAGATAAGGCATCACATATCTTTTGCTCTTTCATCAGTTGTGTCTCCAACTCTACTGCTTCTATGTGATATATGGATGAGGATGTCACAACAATTGACGAATGTGAGGATATAATACTTGACCGTATATTTTTACGTCAAGAGAGTTTATTAGTACAAATAAAAATTGTGTGCGACAGAATCGGGACAAGGAGATGATAACAGAATGGTGGGAGTAAGGGGGGAAGGGGGGGGGGGGGTCTAATACTTCTGCCACCGACCACCAACTTCCATCTAAAGAATAGAGAATAATAGTTATATTAATTTAGAACAAGGCAAACACGGCTTGTAGAAGGCAAACGTGGCATAAGATCAAATCTGAGTGTTGATTCTCCAAAGATGCACTCCATCCACGCATCTAGTTCACAAATAAGTGGCATAATCTAATAAAATATTGAAATTAAAAACTGCCAATATGATGTGAATATCTGTATTAGAAAGTTGAAAATTGTATGTATGCATATTTCTAGAAGACTATAAGTTTTCAAAGATATTTTATAGAATATCGTATCAATATCTGAAAAACGCCATTTATGTACGAAACTCATGGATGAGGCTGTGGTACACCCCCTTTCTGAAAAAAGAAACTTGTCGATCCCCAATGCACAGAGTTCCCACCCCAAAAACACAACTTTTTTTTGCACAAGGAGCGGGGCAGAAAGACCCCGAAGCTTCATTAAAATCGGCAGGTAAAACTTACAGACAGAGCCCTAGAAACATTGGAAATTATAGCCAGACCCTTAGAGATAACACAGGGGACCTCAGAATAAACATAAAAAGCAATCCGGTCCACCGTCTCTGTCGTCGTCGATGAGCTCTGCTACCGCGATCGGCTTGACGCCCGCCACTGGGGACGAACAACTTGGTGGAGAACCGCCGTAGTACGCCGCGCTGCAGAAGCTGATGATCCTCACACCTGGAGGAAGAAGAACACCCGGAGCTAGTCGCGAAAGGGGTGCGGAGTGACCCCTTTGGCCTTGGGTAGCAGCGACTTCGCTCCCCCCATCGTAGATGGTTCAGCCACGCAGCTCGTCGTCGATGATAAGCTTCCGCGCCTGAAGCTTCGAGAGGCGCAAGCCAGCACCCGACCGAGGACCTTGCCGCCGCCCTCTCCTCCTCAAAACCACCACCTCGGCAGCAAGAGGGAGAGGGCCAGACAGCCGCAAAGCCCCCACAGGAAGACCATCCTTCCGAGACCGAGACCGGCACAACGCAGACCAACTCCCCCTCGCCTCCACGGCCGGCCAAGCTTTGTTCTACTGCATGACCCGCTGCAGAGGCTCTCCCTTCCCCCTCGCCTCCACGGCCAACCGGGAAGAAATCGCATCCGCAACATCTCTGCTTCTGAAGAACTGCATCCAACACGATAGTCACGAGCTTATTAGAAAAGTTACCCTTGGCTTCATGCCGTCTTCGCAGCTCCCACCATGGGAGCTCACCACAGTGACGCTTCACCACTCGCCAGCAACCGCGCCAGGCAACAAGAGAGGAGGACGGCTTTATTGGCAGAGATGCCTCGACCAAGCTCCTCCGTCTACCATGCCCGAAGCAGAGCAAACAAGAACAGTAAAGCGAGGGCGCACCAGATCCAGCTGATGGGATCAGATGACCTACTCCAAGACGCCACACCAGGACCAAGCCGAGGCCTACTGTACAACCTACAACTACTAGCACCTCTCCTCCACCATCTCCGAGCGGTAGCGCCGCCGGAGAGGGCTTCGGATCGGCGCCTGGACGGGAGGAGAGCTCTCAAGCGAAAGGATAAGGAGAGAGAAAGAAAAGGGGGGAATGGGCTCCCCGAGAGAGACTTCGTCCCAAAAACACAACATAAACAATCATAGTAAATCGCATAGTCTCGGAACTAGTAGCCGTTGGTTGGGTCACTAGTAGGGGCACTTGTACCCTACTCTACTTGGAGTACTGGACCCCAAGTTCATGCTACGTGTTACTCGTTAATACATTAGCTTTTCAATGGGAGATGGTGAGACTTATTTAATGACTTCATCGATTTTGAAGCTCCGCGATGTAAGGGTTTATTAGACCCAGTGCATGTGACCATGTATGTGTTTATGTTGTATTTGGTGCTTACAAAAATCATGAGAAATCCTACCTCCGTGCAAGAGGTCCGGGTTGAAAAGCTCATACACTTTTCAGCGATATGTGATTCCACTAATACACCAAACACATACAAATAAAAAAGTACTCCAGCCTTCAATTTGCAACAATACGTTGACAAAGCATAAAGATACACGCAATCAACATAAGATATGCCGAGTCACCAACCAATACGATGCACACTTGCGGTACCATGTCAACCAAGAAGATCTAGTTTTGCAATCGGATTAACACGACAAGACCAGGATCAGTTACCTCAACTTGTAATCTTTTCTTGATAACTAGCTTACAACGGTACGTGAGGACCTCTCCGTAGGTTTGCTAAAGTTTTATAAAGATACCAAACATGAAATAAGTTGGAGAGAAAATTGGTATATGTCGATGTATGAATAGGAACCATGTGTTGTCATGTCGTTTGACATCTTTTTCGATTCTAGGACAAATTGTTTCATCCATATAATTTTTTTCGTTATCACGTAGCAACACACGGGCATTCACCCAGTAATAAATAAGTCCAGCCTTTAGTTTGCAACAATAGGTTGACAAAGCATAAAGATACACCCAACCAACATAAGATACGCCGAGTCGCCAACCAACGCGGTGCATACTTGCGAGATATTTGTAGAATTGTATTGAATAATAATCGATAGCAATATTGTGCCGGTTATAAGAGGTATATATGAGGGGCATAGGCCACCGACCTAGCCTAACACAAACCGAATAGGACTCTAAACTACAATTACAACTTGTATTCTAACATCCCCCCGCAGTGTCAACGGTAGGCTCGACGACGTTGAGACTGAAACGAATGTCTTCAAACGGAGTAGTCGCCAGGCCTTTAGTAAAGATATCAGCAAACTGAGCAGAAGTAGGCACGTGTAGAACACGAACTTGACCGAGAGCCACCTTCTCTTGAACAAAATGAATGTCGATCTCAATATGCTTGGTGCGACGGTGTTGAACCGGATTCCCTGACATGTAGACAGCTGAAATATTATCACAGTAAACAATGGTAGCTTGCTCAATAGGATGGTGCAGCTCCGACAGCAACTGGCGCAACCAAACCGTATCAGCAACCGCATGAGCCACAACACGGTACTCAGCTTCGGCTGACGAGCGAGAGACCGTAACCTGCCTTTTTGAAGACCAAGAAACCAAATTGTTACCAAGAAAAACACAAAATCCGGATGTGGACCGACGAGTATCTGGACAACCAGCCCAGTCTGCATTAGAGTAAGCTGTCAATGAGGTGGGAGAGGATTTGTTTATATGAAGACCTAAATCTAATGTGTCTTTGAGATACCTAAGAATACGTTTTGACATGGTTGAAGTGTGGAACACGAGGATCATGCATGTATAAACAAGCTTGTTGGACAGAAAAAGAAATTTCAGGATGAGTAAGAGTAAGATACTGGAAGGTGCCGGTGAGACTACGATAAAGAGAAGGATCAGAAAAGAGATCACCATCGGCAGAAAGTTTGGAACTTGTATCAGCAGGAGTACGAGACGGTTGACAATCAAGCATACCAGCACGAGAAAGAAGATCTAGAGTGTACTGACGTTGAGACAAGAAAAGACCAGAGGAGTCACGGATGACAGCAATACCTAAGAAGTGGTGAAGAAGACCTAAATCAGACATAGAGAATTCTTTACAAAGAAGAGAGATAATATGATCTAAAAAGTGTTGTGAGGAAGCTGTGAGAATAATATCATCAACATAGAGAATAAGATATGCGGTGTCGGTATTGTGATGAAAGGTGAAGAGGGAAGTGTCATAACGGGAAGGAGTGAAACCGATTGTTTGAGCATAAGTAGAAAAACGTTGAAACCAAGCCCGTGGTGCTTGTTTAAGACCATAAAGAGATTTTTGAAGAAGACAAACATGATTAGGATAGGAAGAATTTTCGAAGCCAAGAGGTTGTTCACAATAGACTGTTTCTTGAAGAGAACCATGAAGAAAAGCATTTTTGACATCGAGTTGATGAATAGGCCAAGAAGAAGATACGGCGATGCTAAGGACAGTACGAATAGTGCTGGGTTTGACAACAGGAGAGAAAATCTCATCATAATCGATGTCGTGTTGCTGAGAGTAACCACGGCATACCCATCGAGCTTTATAACGTGCAAGACTTCCATCGGAATTAAATTTGTGGCGAAAAACCCATTTGCCGGAGACTATATTTGTGTTTGAAGGACGAGGAACTAATTGCCATGTGTTATTTTGAATGAGAGCATCATATTCATCTTTCATGGCTGCGGCCCAATTAGGATCTAGGAGAGCTGATTTGTAAGATTTGGGAATAGAGGAAGAAGATAGAGATGCGTTTAGATTTAGACGATCTTTGGCGGGTAAACGAAAACCGGACTTGCCACGTGTGCGCATGGTATGATCATTAGTAGGCACCGGAACGGGAATAGCATGAGGAGGAGGGATAGATGACGACGTGTTTGACGCGTGACGAGTAGTGGACTCGGCAAATCCCAAGGTTGTACACCCCGGGTTGATTGAGGGGGAGATAGTATGAACGTTGGTGGCTGTGACGGCTAACAGGGGGCGAGTTTACCCAGGTTCGGCCCCTCGAGGTGAGGTAAAGACCTACTCCTGCTTGTCTAGAATTATTGAGGTGGCTACAATGGCGAGATGCAATCTCGCTAGGGTTTGCTTGCTGGTTGCTTGACCTAGACGACGCACCCTCCTGGCCTTTATATCACAGGCCAGGTCTCGGGTGGACGGTGCAGATTGCACGTTACAAGATAAGGAGAACCATCACCGGCCTAACCGACTACTTGGGCCACACGGTACACTTCATGGGCTTCAATGGGCTTCTCTTGGCGTGACCCAGGTACCACCACCGTGGGGCACCCGAAAGGTAGCCCCACGACAGTAGCCCCCGAGTGCTTAGTCGAATCGCAGAGTCGAGTAAAGGACTCCTTCCTCCGGGCACGCCACCTGACTCCTTCGCGAGCCAATCTTCGGCTGCTACTGTCTTGAATAATCGAGTGCGCTTCATGATTTTCTTGACTCGCCAGCTTTCGACTGTCGTTGTCCTTAGTCATCGGGTGCGCGAACAGCGCTCCCGATGGGAGTAGCCCCCGAGATTAAGCTGAATTGCTTGCAATTGAGGTTAAACTCAATTTTTCTTCAGTCGAAAAGCCCGCTCCCGATGGGAGTTAAAAGATGACTCGAAATGCCCAAGTCAAAACTGGCCTTGTTCGACTTACTTTGTACTCAGCCTTAATGGCCTACGGAATCGATTTAAACTCAGCTATGAAAGCTTACTGGTTGGAGTCCACTCGAATGATAAATTCGGATGTCATCAGCTTTGTAAAGCTTACTATGTATTTGTCTCACTCGAATGGATTATCGAGTCGACTCAGCTCTCAGAGCTTACTGTTCCTTGTTGCACTCGAAAGCCTGTCCGGGTGCTCCATCAGCCCGTTGGCTTAGTTGATACGCTTCCACTGATGACGTCAGGGCTGACGTTTTCGGCGTGCTCTGCCTCCGATGGGACGTAACAGAGTGGTCCCAGTGTCAGTATTGACTGTTCTGACCGTTGGGCGCGAAATTTTCGTGGTATGATGATGGCGCCTCGATTCCCGCGCGTAGTGGGCGGCGTGGCCGGCGACGGTTGCTATCTCCGCGCGACGCGTGGACGGCCAGATGTTGCCTCGAGCTGCGGCTTCGTGGAGGACGGCCAGGATGAACTGACCCCGCGGTACATAATCTTCACCGCGGTGGGGAACAGCTCACGCCTTCCTCATTTCGCCGCCATCTCATCTGCTTTCTCCTCCAGTGCTGTTCCTCCATTGCTGCCCTTGCGCCCAGTTCACCAGAGACTCTCTCCTCCCCCGCTAGCACCATGGGCCAGAAGAGGGTGAAGGGAGCGGAAGGCTCCGCCGCCGGCGACGACGCCGGAATGAAGAAGCTGGAGGGCGACTGGGGGAAATCGTTCGTGAAGGCGGCGGAGCTGGACACCCTCCGCGAGCAAGGGTTGTTGCCGCCGACGAGCACGGCGACGACGCGCGCCCCCGGTAAGGATGTGATCCCCTCTCCTCGCGATGGGGAGCGCGTGTGCTTCGTGGAGTTCCTTCCACGCGGCTTCGGGTTCCCCATCCACGATTTTGTTCGTGGTCTTCTCTACGCCTATGGGATTCAGATGCATGATCTGAATCCCAACAGCGTATTGAACATTGCGAGTTTCATTGTGTTATGCGAGTGCTTCTTGGGGATCGCACCCAACTGGAATCTGTGGAAGTCGCTCTTCATGGTGCGACGGATGGTGGGGCGGTCGAAGCAGACGTTCCCCGTGGGCGGCTTCGGAATCCAGCTGCGCGGCGACACAAGCTTCTTCCAGCTGAAGAAATCCGACTCCGTCCAGAACTGGCGGAAGAAATGGTTCTACATCAAGTGGGACCAAGAAGGCCTTCCCGAGTTCGCCGCTGATCGACCTCTGCGAAGGACCAAGGCCTGGTCGCACCCTCTGTCAAAGGAGGACAAAGAGTCGACCAAGCCACTGCTGGCGCTGCTCCGCGGGTTGCTGACGACGCTCGGACGCGAGACAGGTGGCATTCACCTTATCGCAACTTTCCACAAGCTGAAGGTGCAGCCGCTGAGTCGACGCCAGCCAATGTGGGAGCTTGCAGTCGACACCTCGCTTGATGATGCACAGATCGCGACTAAGGTGAAGAACATCACCAGCCTTCGGGCCGCCGATCCATGCAACGTTAGCTGCCCAGTCGAACCATATGGGCCAAACAATCCCGTGCCTGAGGTAAGCACCTTGAATTCTCTTTGCTTTGCTTTAGTCGACTGTTTTTCTTGACTCACTTTTCTGCTCGCTGCTCGTCAGGATCGAAGGGCTTATGTGAGCCTTCCTCCGCTGATGGAGAATGGACCTCACGACGAGGCCGCAGTCGTCGAGCAGGACGACGATGAAGATGAACTCCCTTCTGCTCACTCGCCGAACGAGGAAGTGGAAGAGGATGACGAAGACGAAGAGCCGCTGCGGAAGCGGCTAAGACGAAGGAATGTCGACTCCACCTCGGGGTCGTCTCCTTTGAAGGAAGTGGTTGCGGAGGACAAGGAAGCCCGCGACTCGTCCTCCGATGCGAGTGAGCCGGTTGATCCGCTGTTCGTGTCTCCACTGAATTCGGCGCCACCCGCTGGGTTTGGGGGGATGGCATCTCCTCCCATGAGCGGCGAGGATGAAGATGTCAACAGGTTAGCCTCTGCGAGTACGCCTTTTTGTCTTTGTTCTTCTTTCGACTCCTCGGACGCTTTTCTGAAATTTTGCTTCTTTACACAGCCATCACACTCGTGGAGATGTCTCTTCGCCTCGAGAAGAGGAACATCAATCCGCGGCTGTCCCGGAGCGAACCACTGGGGCACCCGAAGAGGCGCCTGAGGCCAATAATCCTTTGACGTTGAAGACGTCAACCTCCAAGGGGCCAGAAAAAGCTGCTGATACGACTGCAGTGGATGCTGAGCTGCTGGAGCATGTAAGTATATTCTGTCTTAGCCTTGCAATTTCTTGTGTCGGGTGCGCGAACAGCGCTCCCGATGGGAGTAGCCCCCGAAGATGTGCGTGACTAGGATAGTCGGGCACAGATTGACACTTTTGCTTTTTTGCACAGCCGTTTTGTCGCCAGCTGCTGGAGGGAGCCAAGTCCTTCATGCGCATGGAGAAAGAGGAGGGTCGACTCCGTATTGCTCTGGAGCGGGCCAACAGTAAGTACCAACCCGTGCATTCAGGAGGTGTGTCGACTATCTTTGTTTTTGACTTTGATCCGGTGATTCACAGGCGAAAAGGAGAGTCTGGCGAGGCGGGTCGCCGAGCTGGAGAAGTCCCTGGGTGCAGCTCAAGGGCGTGAGCAAACCCGGGGTGAATTAGAGAAAACCCAGGTTGAACGGTTGCTCGGACTCGCCAATGCGATCGGAGGTGAGTATCTCGGCTCGTTGCCTACTTTGTCTTGTGTCGACTTCTGCTGTGTCATAAGTTTGGTCATCCTTGCTTTTCAGGGCCGTGCGGAGGCGCTCCTCCAGAAGAGTCTTCCAGTGAGAATGTCGACCTGGAGACGGCTGTTGGCTTCGTTGACCGTGCCCATGCGTATGCTTCGACTGCACTGCAGCAATCCTCGGCGGAGCTGCAGAAGTCTAAGGATGCTCTGGCGAGTGTGCATCGGAGCGTCTTCCCCAGCCAGCCGTTGCCGACCGATGTTGACGCGCTTGCGTCCCCGTTTGAAGGCGAGGCGACCACCCTGGCGGACTACACGCGTGCCCAGACGGTACGCGGCTCAGAGTTCACTTTCCGGCTTTTGCTTGGTCATGAGGTTGCAGGCGACTTCGAGGCAGTTGTCAGCGACTTTCCTCGAAGGCCCGATGGCAAGACCAAGTCGCTAAACAGCGTCAAGGCAAGAGCAAGTCAGTTAGCTGTTAAGCTGATTGATACCTTTGAGAGGAAGCTTGCCAGGGCTGCAGAGTTGGCCTCCAAGAAGAGTCGCTCGCAGTCGGAGTCTGCAGTGTAGTCTGTGTAGTAGGGTTCCCTTTTGATTCGCCTTTTGTAGTGAACATAATGAAGTCTATTTATCAATGCAATTCCTGATTCTCCATGTCAATGTACCTCTTCGAGTCTTTTGCTATAATGAATATGGCTTCTGTTTGACACCACTTAATTTGGCAGCCTGATGAAAATGCTGCTCTTGAAGTTGCCGAGGCCACCCATGTAAATGAGGGTGAGAGTACCTCTTCTGCTGCGCCCACTCGTCAACAGGGCCTAGCTGATCCAACTCCCAGACGGAGCGTGAACGACCAGCGGGTGTTTAACTATATGAGGAACAAGATCACTAAACTTGAGTCGAAGCTGCGGAGAACTGAAGTGGAGCTTGAACGCCTCAGGGCGCGTTCCGCTGGGCCGTTCAATCAGCGCGAACGGTTCCTTCTTGACCAAATTGATCTGATATGTCGACAGCTGCAAGGTTGGACTCTAACTGCTTTGCTTTGATTTCTTCATGCTTGTGTTGTTCTGCACCTTGACCCGTTAATTGCAGTTGTTAACCCCGACTGGCAAGCCGAGAACGCTCGAGTGGACGAGCGCGTGGAGAGTGAGGCCACCGGTAATTCGGTCGAAGCTCGCCAATTCTGGGTACATAAGGGAGAGGGCCGTATACTCGCGCGGATGCTGGATCGCACCTGGCGAGCTGCGTTCGTTCTTGAAGGTTGCAGGAAAGCACTCTGGCAAATCAACAAAGTGTTCTTCCCCCTTGATGAGCAGCCGACTGGGTTGCCCGCGCTGTTGGAGAGGTTCCGCAGTAGCAGGGCGTTGAAGCAGGGTCGTCTTCAGTCAGCTTGTTGCCGGGGCCAACACGGCGTTTGCCTATGTTCGACTGCATCGACCTCATGTTCCCTTGGACAGAATACTTGATGGCTTGCCTAGGGATGTTGATTATGCTGAATCCCTTGAAGCCGCACGTCAGGTGATGCAACAGGTCATGAATCATACAGAGCGACGTGTAGGGCCACTGGATGCGCCAAAGGAAGAGCCTGTCGACTAAGAAAAGCAGTTTGTTGTATGATGTTAGCTTGTAACATAAATATGCATGTATGTATGCCCATATGATGTTGTATGTGTGATTTTGCACTTGTAGACCTGTATGGCGCGAGCCCCCGAGTGAATCGAGTGGCGGCCTAGGGTTTTTGAGTTTATGCCTGTGCGGCGCAGCCCCCGAGTGATTCGAGTGGCGGCCTAGGCTAGACTTAGACCTGTATGGCGCGAGCCCCCGAGTGGTTCGAGTGGCGGCCTAGGATTTTCGAGTTATGCCTGTGTGGCGCAGCCCCCGAGTGTTTCGAGTGGCGGCCTAGGCTAGACTTAGACCTGTATGGCGCGAGCCCCCGAGTGGTTCGAGTGGCGGCCTAGGATTTTCGAGTTATGCCTGTGTGGCGCAGCCCCCGAGTGTTTCGAGTGGCGGCCTAGGCTAGACTTAGACCTGTATGGCGCGAGCCCCCGAGTGGTTCGAGTGGCGGCCTAGGATTTTCGAGTTATGCCTGTGTGGCGCAGCCCCCGAGTGATTCGAGTGGCGGCCTAGGCTAGACTTAGACCTGTATGGCGCGAGCCCCCGAGTGGTTCGAGTGGCGGCCTAGGATTTTCGAGTTATGCCTGTGTGGCGCAGCCCCCGAGTGATTCGAGTGGCGGCCTAGGCTAGACTTAGACCTGTATGGCGCGAGCCCCCGAGTGGTTCGAGTGGCGGCCTAGGATTTTCGAGTTATGCCTGTGTGGCGCAGCCCCCGAGTGATTCGAGTGGCGGCCTAGGCTAGACTTAGACCTGTATGGCGCGAGCCCCCGAGTGGTTCGAGTGGCGGCCTAGGATTTTCGAGTTATGCCTGTGTGGCGCAGCCCCCGAGTGATTCGAGTGGCGGCCTAGGCTGGACTTAGACCTGTATGGCGCGAGCCCCCGAGTGGTTCGAGTGGCGGCCTAGGATTTTCGAGTTATGCCTGTGTGGCGCAGCCCCCGAGTGATTCGAGTGGCGGCCTAGGCTGGACTTAGACCTGTATGGCGCGAGCCCCCGAGTGGTTCGAGTGGCGGCCTAGGATTTTCGAGTTATGCCTGTGTGGCGCAGCCCCCGAGTGATTCGAGTGGCGGCCTAGGCTGGACTTAGACCTGTATGGCGCGAGCCCCCGAGTGGTTCGAGTGGCGGCCTAGGATTTTCGAGTTATGCCTGTGTGGCGCAGCCCCCGAGTGATTCGAGTGGCGGCCTAGGCTGGACTTAGACCTGTATGGCGCGAGCCCCCGAGTGGTTCGAGTGGCGGCCTAGGATTTAGGTTGATTGCTCGCAAAGGAAGAAATGACAAGTCTTTTCCTTCAAATATCTTTATTGATTCTCGCAAACAGGCCGCCTCGTTAAAACCCTTCCAGTCCCCTTAGGTACCCTGGCGAGGGAAAGAGTGCGTAAGAAACCTGCTGCTACTTAACAAGGTGAAGCTTACAAGCTGGGGTTTATCAGGCGTAGAAGCGGCGTAACTGTGCCACGTTCCACGGATTGCTGCAGACTGTCCCTGTCTTCGAGTCCTTCAGGCGGTAAGCTCCGTTGCCGATTGCCTCTGTCACAATGTATGGCCCCTCCCATGGGGAGGCGAGTTTGTGCACCTTCTTCTGCTTGAGCCGGAGAACCAGGTCCCCTGGGACGAATGCTCTAGGCCGCAGTCGCCGACCGTGGTAGTTGCGCAGGTCTTGCTGGTACACAGCTGTGCGGCTGAGGGCGATGTCGCGTGCTTCATCCAGGACATCCACATCATCTTCAAGTGCTTCTTCAGCATCAGACTCGTCGTATGCCACTACTCGTGGAGCGTCAAATTTGATGTCGCAGGGCAGGACTGCTTCGGCACCGTACACCATGAAGAATGGTGTATACTGGGTAGATCTGTTTGGCGTGGTGCGTAGGCTCCACAGCACGCTTGGTAACTCCTCCACCCAGGCTCCTGCGGCTCGCTTCAATGGTACTCGCAGACGCTTCTTGATGCCTTTGCTGACTAGACCATTGGCCTTCTCGACTTGCCCATTGGACTGCGGGTGCGAGACGGATGCATAGCTGAGCTTGACACCTTGTTCAGAGCAGAAATCCCTGAATTCTTCGGCTGTGAAGTTCGTCCCGTTGTCGGTGATGATGCCGTGTGGCACACCGAACCTGAAGATGATTGACCTGATGAAGTTGACCGCTGAGGTTGCGGTTGAGCTTGTGATTGGGACCGCCTCGATCCACTTCGTGAACTTGTCGACTGCCACCAGGAGGTGAGTGTGCCCGCCTGGGGAGGATTTCTTGAAGGGACCTACCATGTCGAGTCCCCATTGCGCGAAGGGCCACGCGAGTGGTATTGTCTTCAGTGCCGACGCTGGTGCATGCGGCTTGTTGGCGAACTCCTGACAGCCAACGCACTTTTTGACCAGCTCCTCTGCGTCTTGCATTGCGGTGGGCCAGTAGAACCCTGCTCGCAAGGCCTTGGCCACCAGTGCTCGACTGCTTGCGTGGTGCCCGCATATGCCGGCGTGGATGTCGAGTAAGATTGCTTGGCCGTCGGCTGGATCGATGCACCTTTGGAGGACTCCTGAGATGCTTCTCTTGTAGAGCTCGCCATTGATGATGGTGAAGCCTTTGGAACGGCGGACGATGCGCTTGGCTTCGACTGGGTTCTCCGGCAGCCGCTAGTGCAGCATGTAGGCCAGATACGGGCTTGTCCACGTGGGCTCGACTAGCATTATCTCCATGACCTCCTTCTCCGTGCTTGGCGGGTTGGCGGTGCTTGTTGTCGATGTAGAGGGTCCTGGCGGGGGCCGGACCTTGATTGAGCGCTGTGTGATGCACTCGAGGAAGACTCCGGGTGGCACCGGAGCTCGATCCGATCCTAGGTTGGCCAGGACGTCAGCTTCTTCGTTGCTTTCGCGGCCGATGTGCCGCAGTTCACAGCCGTCGAAGAGGCCTTCCAGTTGATTGTACAGCTCCCTGTAGGCTATCATGTTGTCAGCGATGGCATCACACTGCTTCATGGTTTGCTGCACAACCAGATAGGAGTCGCCGTAGATCATGAGGCGAGTGGCGCCGCAGTTCTGGGCCATCCGCATGCCGTGGATCAGGGCTTCGTACTCTGCTTCGTTGTTGGAAGGAGTTGGGAACTTCATCTGCAGCACGTACTTCAGCTTGTCGCCTTTAGGTGAAATGAGCACGACTCCTGCTCCGGCTGAGTTGAATTTCTTGGATCCATCAAAATACATTGTCCATGCATTGGACAAGTCGGGCTCGTCGGGCAGTTGTGCTTCTATCCACTCTGTGGTGAACTCTGGGAGGACCTGGGCCTTGATTGCCTTCGGGTGTGCGTACTTCAGCCCCCATGGCCCTAACTCGACAACCCACTTGGCGACTCTTCCTGTCGCGGCTGGGTTAGTGAGGATGTCGGATAGGGCAGAGGAGCTTACCACCGTGATCGGGTGCTCGGAGAAATAGTGGACCACCTTCCTGGACGTCATGAAGACTCCGTATGCCAGCTTCTGGTAGTGCGGGTATCGCTGCTTGGAATCAGTTAGCACCTCGCTGAGGTAATACACAGGTCGCTGAATAGGGTGACTCTTTCCTTCTTCCTCCCGCTCGACTACGAGTACGGTACTGACCACCCTGTTCGTGGCTGCCACATATAGGTACAGTGGCTCATTCTCATGTGGTGCCACCAGCACTGGAGGAGTTGTGAGGGTCTGCTTCAGTTTGTCGAATGCATCTTGTGCCTCCTCTGTCCACTCGAATTTGTCTGCCTTTTTCATCAGTTGGTAGAAGGGCAGGGCCTTTTCTCCCAACTTACTAATAAACCGACTGAGCGCTGCGACTCTGCCGGCTAGGCGTTGTACTTCATGAAGCTTGGTCGGTGCAGGCATGTCGAGTATGTTCTGCACCTTCTCAGGGTTGGCTTCGATTCCTCTCGCAGAAACAAGATACCCCAGTAGTTCTCCGGCTGGGACGCCGAAGACGCACTTTTCTGGGTTTAACTTGATCTGGTACTCGTTGAGTGCGTCGAAGACCTTGCGGAGGTCGTCGATGAGGCTGTCCTCTGTGCGGGTGGTGACGACTATGTCGTCGACGTAGACCTGGACAGTCTGTCCTATGAGCTCCTTCAAGCAAGCCTGCATCGTGCGCTGGTATGTGGCTCCAGCGTTCTTCAACCCGAAGGGCATCATCTGGTAGCAGAATACATCGTGTGGTGTGATGAACGCCGTCTTCTCCTGATCCTCGACTTTCATCCTGATCTGCTGGTACCCAGAGTAGGCATCCAGGAAGGATAGGCGTGCACAGCCTGCAGTCGAATCGACGATCTGATCAATCCGCGGGAGCGGAAAGTGATCCTTGGGGCAGCATTTGTTGATGGCGGTGAAGTCGACGCACATGCGGAGTTTCTTCGTCTTCTTCTTTTCCACCAGTACCGGGTTTGCTACCCACTCTGAATCCTTTATTTCTCGAATAAATCCGGCGTGAAGCAACCGGTCAATCTCCTTGCTGATGGCATCTCTCTTGGGACCCGCGAAGCGCCTCATGGACTGCTTGACTGGTCTGGCGTCTTTGCGGACGCGTAAGGAGTGCTCGGCGAGTTCCCTTGGTATACCTGGCATGTCAGAAGGTTGCCAGGCGAATATCTTCCAGTTCTCGCGCAGGAACTCGACGAGCGCGCTTTCCTATGCGTTAGTCAGGCTTGATGACACCCTGACCGTCTTGTCGGCGTCCGTCGGGTGTACCTGGTGAGCCCTTGTGTCGTCGCTTGTGTTGAATGTCGACTCCTTGGATGATTTCTTCCGTGGCGGGAACAGAGTCTTGTCGTTGTCGACTGCCATCATCTCCAGGTGCTCGTCCATCCCAAAGAACTCAGAAATCCTGCTGAACTCGCGGTCGCAGCTGTCCGACCGGTCGAAGTCGCCTTTCACCGTGATGACACCCTTTGGTCCCGGCATCTTGAGCAGGAGGTAGGCGTAGTGGGGCACTGCCATGAACCTGGCGAAGGCCGGACGACCCAGTATGGCATGATATTGCGATTTCCAGTCGACTACCTCAAAGTCGATCGCCTCTCGCTGGAAGTTTTCGGGTGTGCCGAATATAACATCGAGTGTAATGGTTCCCATGGGCGTGACTGCTTGCCCTGGTACTATACCGTGGAAGGTATTTGCTGATGGCGTTAGGTTGGATGTTGACCTGTTCATCCTTCTCAGGGTGTCGGCGAAGATGATGTTTATACCGCTGCCTCCATCCATGAACACCTTCTTCAAGGTGTACTCCCCGATCTGAGCTTCGACTACCAGAGCAGCGTGCCCGGGTCGTGGTATCGCCAGGCGGGTGGTCCGCTCTGGAGAAAGTGATCGCCGTTTCTGAGCCTCTCAGGTAATCGGGTACTGCAGGTGGATTGGTGAGTGCTTGGTAGACCTGGCGGGTGATGATTTTCTGGGTCCTGTTGGAAGGACGTCCCTTCTGTATCATGTTGATCTGCCCACGTGCTGCCGGGAACG
Organism: Puccinellia tenuiflora; assembly: GCA_012064385.1. Taxonomy (NCBI): domain Eukaryota; kingdom Viridiplantae; phylum Streptophyta; class Magnoliopsida; order Poales; family Poaceae; genus Puccinellia; species Puccinellia tenuiflora. Next base: position 610,841 of record QRDG01000534.1, on the reverse strand, counting down.
CGTTAGCAGGATCCTGCGGCTATGGCTATGGCTGTTGTTGCTGTTGCGGGTAGAAGGCCAGCGCTGCTTGCGCTGGGTTGGCGACTAGAGGAGGAGGTGGCGCCTGGAGGGCCAGCTGTGCGGCTGGCTGTGCCACGGGTGCTGCTTGATTATCACGCTGTCCGTTCTGAGGGACTATTCGCGCAAACGCCCTGTATATCTTTTGCGCCTTTCTGCAATCCTTCAACAGGTGGCGGGATCCCCACTTGCCTGTTTCTGGGTCCCTGAACATGTGATGCTTGCAAGGTTGCTCTAACTCTTCTTCCTCAGTCAGTGGGCGTCTCCGCCACTCGCGCTTGCGACTTCCGTCTCTATGGTAGCTGCTGCCACCGTCCTGGTTGTACTGCCTTTCATTCTCACGGGGGGTTTCAAATCCCGCCGCTACTAACTCGATCGAGTCGTTGCCGACGTAACGCGGCTTCTTCTTCAGGCGCCCTTCTCGCCAGTTGCTGGGTCCTGCTTCTTGCCTCGGGGATCGTGGTGCATCACGAACAGAGTCTTCTCCATCTGCCCACTGGTTGGCTATCTGCATGAGCTCGATCATGTTCCTCGGCCTAAGCCTACCAAACTCCTCACGGAGGTCGCGGCGGTAAACGCCGTGCATGAATGCATCCATCACCCTGTCCTCTGAGGTGGCTCCATCCATGGTGTTGCGAAGTAAGGTCCACCGCTGGATGTACGAACGGAGTGGCTCGTCTCGACCTTGCTTGCACGCCTGGAGCTCAATGAGGGTTGTTGGCCTTGCGTATGTCCCCAGAAAACTCTTCACGAAGGCGTTCCTGAACTCGTCCCAGGTGCTGAAAGCGTCCCTGGGCTGAGTGTTGAGCCACCCGCGAGCAGATCCCGTGAGCATCAGCTGGATGTACTGCATGGCAGTAGTCGAAGTACCACCTTGACAGCTGCACGCGATGAGGTAGTCTTCCAGCCAGTCCCTTGGGTCTTGCTTCCCGTCATACTTGGGTGTCTCTGCTGTTAGCTTGAAGCCTTTGGGCATCTTCGTGTCGCGGATGTTGAAGCTGAAACATGCGGCTCCGCGTGGCTCGAAGTCGTCGTCGTCGTAGTCGTTGGCTTGTGCACTCGCCGCTCGCAGCCGTCGACTGCGGTCCACCCTTCTCTGTGCGACGACGTTACGGACATCTTCGCCTGGCTGCGGCTGTCGCAGTCGAATTGGGGCTGGGTCTGCAAGTGGTGCGGGTTCACGATCGCGGCGGTCTCGATTCTCGTGCACCCTTCCTGCTGGTGCTGACTTTGCCAAGACTTCCTCGACTTCCCTGAGGGATTGAATTTGTCGCCTGTGGAGGCGGGCGTGGGCGTCACCCTCCGGCGGCTGTGTTAGTCGCAGGTAGGTTTCGACCGCCATGAGGGCCGAAGCGGGTGTCTTGGGGACGGGGATTCCATCCGCATCTTCCGTCATGAATGACGACTCCAGATTGCGAGTGAGGTGGACGCGATCAGCTTCTGGCACCCGTGGCATGCGAGCCCTGTGACGTCCTCCTTGCGAGACTTCCTCTGATCCGGCCAAGAACGAGTGTGCTGCCCTCCTGGCACTCGACGCGTCGGCTAGTTCTTTGCGCCGAATCAGATCGGCCTTCTCTTGGCGGACTCGCTCGGACTCCTTCCAGAGCAAGTATTGGACCGCCAGTTGGTCTTCTCGAGGTTCATCTGGTGAAGGGAACGTGCCTTCGTCCACGTGCTTCATGGCCTGGATCGCCATCTCCCGAGTGATGGTGAGTCTTGTCACCCTGTCCGGCATGGTCACCTCCAGCGGGTATACGTGTTCCCCGCCGTTGGATCTTGCTGGGCTGGCCATATAGACCTGCGCGGGGTAAACCCGTTGAGTTGGGCTGATGCTCCCAGTCCTGCTTCCTTCGTCCGAGCTATGCTCAGAGTCGAAGATCACAGCAACGTGGCGGGTGCCACGGTCACTGCTACTGGCGATTCCGCGACGCAGAGGCGCGGTTGGCGTAGGCGAAATTGGCGTAAATTTTGGCTTCGTCCGAGGCGCGGACAAGAAGGTCGGAGTAGACTTGTTCCGCGCCAAGGTTGCAGTAGATGCGATTTTTCTGGTAACCGCGGGTGTGGTCACCGCAGTCGCCTTTGACGCGGTCGTAGATGGTGCTGACGCAGTCGAAGTAGACGCGATCTTCACGGCAGTCGATGACACGATCGCCGTGGCCGCAATAGGTGCGATCTTTGCGGCGGGTGAAGCCGCGGTCGGCGCAGTCGATGTAGATGCTGGCGCGTCCGTCGCGCGCAACGTGGCCAGCGTGGGCCGGAGCGTTCCGCGACTGTCCACCAGATAGCGCAGACTACCGAAGGTAATCCACGTGCTCTGCTGCACCTCAGCGTACGCCGGGAGATCCGCCGGCGAGTGGTGGACGAACTCGAGGAAGCCGGTGTAGATCGACTCCCTGGCGCCGATGCCGTTCTTCATTGTTGATGAGGCCGACGCAACCATGACTCCAACGATCTGTTCTTCCCACAGACGGCGCCAATTGACGAGTAGTGGACTCGGCAAATCCCAAGGTTGTACACCCCGGGTTGATTGAGGGGGAGAGAGAGTGAACGTTGGTGGCTGTGACGGCTAACAGGGGGCGAGTTTACCCAGGTTCGGCCCCTCGAGGTGAGGTAAAGACCTACTCCTGCTTGTCTGGAATTATTGAGGTGGCTACAATGGCGAGATGCAATCTCGCTAGGGTTTGCTTGCTGGTTGCTTGACTAGACGACGCACCCTCCTGGCCTTTATATCACAGGCCAGGTCTCGGGTGGACGGTGCAGATTGCACGTTACAAGATAAGGAGAACTCTCACCGGCCTAACCGACTACTTGGGCCACACGGTACATTTCATGGGCTTCAATGGGCTTCTCTTGGCGTGACCCAGGTATCACCACCGTGGGGCACCCGAAAGGTAGCCCCACGACATCTTTGGAAAGGGTCCTGGCGGTCAATCTGTTCCGAAAGACGTCGCTACCGGACACGCGCCCATGTGGAAGAAGAAATCTATATTTTGGGAGCTACCCTATTGGAAAGTCCTAGAGGTCCAGTCTTCAATCGACGTGATGCACGTGACAAAGAATATTTGCGTAAACCTGCTAGGCTTCCTCGGCGTGTATGGGAAGACAAAAGATACACCGGAAGCAAGGGAGGACCAGCAGCGTATGAAAGACCCAAACAACAAGCATACGGATAAAGGGCGTCATTACTTAAGCAGCTACGCTCTTACGAAAGCAGAGAAGGAAATATTTTTTGAGTGCCTGAGCAGTATCAAGGTCCCGACTAGCTTCTCGTCAAATATAAAGGGAATAATAAATATGGCAGATAAAAAATTCCAAAACCTGAAGTCTCATGATTGCCACGTGATTATGACGCAGTTGCTTCCGATTGCATTGAGGGGGCTTCTATTGGAAAATGTTCGAGTACCCATTGTGAAGCTATGTGCATTTCTCAATGCAATATCTCAGAAGGTAATCGATCCAGAAAGTCTGACAAGGTTACAGAAGGATGTGGCCCAATGTCTTGTTAGTTTTGAGTTGGTGTTCCCCCCATCATTTTTCAATATTATGACGCATCTCCTGGTTCACCTAGTCGACGAGATTGCAATTCTCGGTCCTGTATTTCTACACAATATGTTCCCCTTCGAGAGGTTCATGGGAGTCTTGAAGAAATATGTTCATAACCGTGCTAGGCCAGAAGGAAGCATCTCCAAAGGCTATGGAACAGAGGAGGTCATTGAGTTTTGTGTTGACTTTATTCCCGACATTAAGTCGATTGGTCTTCCTGAATCGCGGCATGAGGGGAGACTTAGTGGAAAAGGCACGCTAGGAAAGAAAGCAATGATATGTAGGGACGGGCATTCTTTCACTCAAGCACACTACACAGTTCTACAAAGTTCCACCTTCGTGGCTCCGTATATCGAGGTACACAAGAATAGTGTACGCTCCAAAAACCCAGGGAAGCCTGACTCCTGGATTAAACAAAAACACATGGAGACTTTCGGCAGTTGGTTGCGATTACATCTCATGAATGACACCGATGTTGGAGATCAACTCTACTTATTGGCCGCGTCACCATCTTCGACTGTATTGACTTTTCAAGGGTACGAGATAAATGGGAATACATTTTACACGATTGCCCAAGATAAAAAGAGTACCAACCAAAACAGTGGTGTTCGCTTTGATGCAACAGACGAGAATGGACAAAAGGACACATACTATGGTTACATAGAGGAGATATGGGAACTTGACTATGAACCTACTTTTAAGGTCCCTTTGTTTCGGTGCAGTTGGGTCAACATGAATGGAGAAGGGGTAAAGGTAGACCAGCTGTACGGAATGACAACAGTGGATCTCAAGAATCTTGCGTACATAGACGAACCATTCGTCCTAGCCAATGATGTGGCTCAGGTTTTCTATGTGAAGGACATGAGCTCCAGACCGAAAAAAAAGAAAAGATAAGGAAACAAATACAGCACACGATGAGCCAAAGCGTCACATAGTTCTTTCAGGAAAAAGAAACATCGTGGGAGTCGAGGACAAGACAGACATGTCAGCAGACTATAATAAGTTTGATGAAATTCCGCCATTCACAGTGAAAACTGACCCAAGCATCCCGTTACATAATGAAGAAACTCCATGGTTAAGGCCGAAGAATCGATCATGATCTACGTATGAGTGTAATAGTATATAAAACAATTTATGTATGAGTGTTGTCAAAACCTTTTTATGTATGAATGATTTGTATTCAGTCAATGAACTGAAGGATGTTGGATGCTCCATGGCTACGTCGCAGAAGAAAACCACAACACTAGATAGGGATGTTGGTGATTTGTAATAATGGCTATATGCGAATACAAACCGTATGTTTTGACTATATGCACCGTCGAGATGTATGCATGGAATCTGAATGATTTGTATTCAGTTGATGAACTGAAGGATTTCTAGATAGAACAAAACACACGGTATCACCTGCATACAACCCTACTGTGGCTAGAGATTACCCGCATATGAAATGCACCGTAGGGCGTATGCAGGTGAAACCGTTTGATTTGTATTCGGTCGATGAACTGAATGATCAGAGCGCCTTGCCGCTGCTTGGATCCGACCGAGGGGCATGGCTACCACTTCCACCACCACCACTCCCACCTCCTCGGCAATTCATCATTGTGTCACCCTAATCCAGTGGTTGGATTCAACCTACCCGAGGGCTTGTGTTTCCAACAGCGTCGTTGGATTCAACACAATAATGCTAGGGAACATGCCAGCGGGTAGGCTAAATCCAACCATTGGGTTCGGTGGAAAAGGTAGACGCTCGTTGTGTGCCGTTCGCTGCAGGGACGTCGCTATATATAGGCGATTACAAGGTGTACCTGTGGATGAGGTGGGAGTGCAGATCCAACAGGTCACAAGACCTCAAAAGAAACACACCCCTGATCCAACGGCTCGCAAGCGCTTGAAAGAAACACACGATCCGTGTGCTTCTCTAGTCCCGGTTTGTAACACGAACCGGTACTAAAGGCCCTGATCAAACAGCTCACAAGCGCTTGAAAGAAACACACGATCCGTGTGCTTCTGATCAAACGGCTCACAAGCGCTCTAAAGAAACACACGATCCGTGTGCTTCTGATCCAACGGCTCAATGGCGCTCTAAAGAAACACACGATCCGTGTGCTTCTGATCGAACGGCTCACAAGCGCTCTAAAGAAACACACGATCCGTGTGCTTCTTTAGTCCCGGTTGGTAACACGAACCGGTACTAAAGGCCCTGATCCAACAGCTCACAAGCGCTCGAAGGAAACACACGGTCCGTGTGCTTCCGATCCACTGTTGTCATTCTGTACCGTATCCGGTCGATTACCTGAAGGATTTCTGTAAACAGCCCAACGGTGGCTCGTGAGTGCCTGCATATCAAATGCACCGTTGGAGCTCAAATTTATACACTTTTCATGTTGAAAGTTTAGTGAGATATTGAATTTAATAGATATAAATTAAATCAATAGATATGAATTATAATTCAATAGATATAAATTAAATAGATAGATAGATTAGATTTTTATCAACAATTTGATATATTATTTGTATTTTTCTGATAAACAGATCAAAAGATATTAAATTTAAAAGTTTAACTAATGTCTTAATGAATTTATAGGTTTATTAAAAAATTTAAAACTTAATCTCAAACAAAGTTGGATTTGATATAAATATATAGATTATATTTTTTTGAACAATTTGATATATTATTTGTATTTTTGTGATAAACAGATCAAAAGATATTAAATTTATAAGTTTAACTAATGTCTTAATGAATTTATAAGTTTATTACAATTTTTTAAACTTAATCTCAAACAAAGTTGAATTTGATATAAATATATAGATTATATTTTTTTTGAACAATTTGATATATTATTTGTATTTTTCTGATAAACAGATTAAAAGATATTAAATTTATAAGTTTATTGCATTTTTAAACTCTTTATTAAAAAAAATACCTTTAGTCCCGGTTGGAACCACCAACCGGACCTAAAGGTATTTTGGCGCGCGCCTTTTCGGTGCCGCCGAAAATTGTCTTTAGGTCCGGTTGGAGGCACCAACCGGGACTAAAGGGTTGGTCTTTAGTCCCGGTTGGTGCTGCCAACCGGACCTAAAGACCCTTTAGGTCCGGTTGGGGTGGTGAACCGGGACTAAAGCTATTTTTAACTGCTTCTTCTTCCTCCTCCCCCAAATCTCCTCATTCTTCTAAGGACCAGCGCGAGGAACAAAATCACGCCGTCAGGCTGCCAAATTCCCGCGCCGCCGTCCTGCTCCTCCGCCCTCCTCTTCCTCCCCTTTGAGCCGTGCTTGCAGGGACGAACGGAGCCAGCCCAATCGAGCTCTTCTCTCCCGCCTCCGGCCGCCGTCGCCACGGATGGATTCGGCGCTGTCCAACCTCCTCCGGCCTCCCCGAGCCCTCCATCGCCTTCGAGGTGAGCTCCTGGTCCTCCTGGACCCCTCTGCCCTCTCCCTCTCTCTCTGTACCTCGTCGTCGTCGCGATCCTCCGTCCGCCGCCATGGGTGGAGCTCGCCGTCACTACTCCGGCGACCCAAAAGGGGCGGCGCCGCCACCATATGGTTTGCCGTCGTCCGCCGCGTCCAACGCGCCCGTCCGCGCGTCCTCTCCCGCTCGGAATCGTCCAGCGTGTGCGCGCCTTGCGTGCTGCTTGAAGTGCTGACATCATCATGACGTCAACCAATTTTGTTCAGACTTATTCTTTTGCAGGAATTCCAGAAATTTGTATAAACTTGTAAAATTCATAATTAAATATCTGTTTATTTCAAATTCATGCATGATTGAACAACTTCAATTAAGAGTTGTCTAGATTCACCAAAATGCCACTTTATGTAATAGAAATATTGTGGAATTTTGTATTAGCTTATATTGTATTATATTAGTCTCTTATATTTGTGTAATTGAAATATTGTATCAATTTTGTATTAGCTTATATTGTATTTATTAGTCTCTTATATTTTATTAGAGAGGGAACTTGTATGAAACTTGTATCAGTTTTGTATTAGCTTATATTGTATTATATTAGTCTCTTATATTGTATTAGTCCAACATTGTATGTTCAAGTGATATATATCACGACGACGCTTAGGAACAACGGGCGCAGCAACGCGCGCCTTTCCTTTTAGTACCATTTTGCAGCAACACGGCAGAGACGGCTCCGAAAATAACCTTCGCATTTTGCAGAAACCATGGATCCAGTCGGTAGAGATGAAAATGACGAACATATCCTCGACGATATGATCCACGGCGACGATGTCGCAAGTCAATTCCTGAACGAGTCCGGTGAGGGGGATGAGTCTCTCAACCGAGGTGACGGCGGCCCCGACGCCTGGGAAGAGGCCGTACTCGGTGAGGGGGAAGCCGACGAGGCAGAAGCCGGTGGCTCGGGTGCCACATTGATCAACACAAACTCCGGAGAGGTGCATATATATATTTATATTAATTAATTTAGCCTCCGTTGTCTATATACACATATTAACGGTCTTTCTTCTTTTAGCCCTCCGGATCGAGCAAGTCCACTGCGAGGACGAAACGAGGACCAACCAGAAAGTTGGAGAAATTGCCGGATTCATAGATGCAGAGGTCCTAAATAAGAATGGAAAATACTATACTGATTCTAGTGCATATGCGGAAAGTAGAAGATGATGTGTTTATATTACAAGGTGATCGAGTGTAAAAAAGATATGACGATGATCGTGTGTGTAATATATTTGTGACGGTGATGTTTAATATATAGTGGTTCCCCATATTGATTCTACATTTTGGTATTTTAATTTCATTTTTTTTTACATAATCAAATAGGTCTTACTTTTCTGAACATTTTGGTATTTTATTCATATTTTTATGAATTACAGAATAAGCATTATTGATTCTACAAAATTAAACCTTTTTCTGGAATTTGTGAAAAAAAAAATTCGGCCAATAGTCCCGGTTCGTATTACGAACCGGGACTAAAGCTCCTGGGCCCGACGGCAGCGGAGGGGCCACATGACGCCGGCATTAGTCCCGGTTGGAGTCCCAACCGGGACTAGCTTTAGTCCCGGATTGCTAGTCCCGGTTGGGGAACCGGGACTAATGGCCCAACCAAACCGGGACTAATGCCCCTTTTTCTACTAGTTGACGGCACCCATGAGGTCTTTAACAAACACATGGCAAACTTTTTTGGGGGAGATACCCAAGATAAAAAAAGTATCATATGGTGGGATGGCCAGAAGTTTGCCGACCAAAAGACCAGGGCGGTCTAGGTATCACCAACACCAAGGTCTTCAACATTGGTCTGATGAAAAAATGGATCTGGCGCATCTTTACGGAGGAAGACACCCAATCTCTTTGCAAAAACTAAATCGGGACAAATATGCTGGTGCTAACAACATTTTTGCTTCTAATGCCATGGGAGTGTCCCAATTCTGGCGTAGCATTCATAAAATCAAGAAATACTTCAAGCTGGGCGTCAAATTCCTCGTTGGATCTGGTTCGAAAGTTCTGCTTTGGGACGATTGGTGGATAGGGGAGATCCCCATGTGCACCCGTTTTCCAAGGCTATACGATATCTCCTCCAAGTAGGACAATCTTATATCTCAAGCCCACTCCACGGAGGGGTGGCGTCTTCAGTTCAGCCAAACTTTTGGGGAGGAAGAACTACAACAATGGGAACACCTAATGCATGAACTCGGCTGTTTTGCCCCCTCCTCAGAGACTGACAAGGCCTCCTGGGCCTTGGAGCCCAATGGTTGTTTCTCTGTTTGTTCTTTTTATCGCAAAATCCTGCATGTTTATGATCGAGGGGTGCCTAATTTTTTTGGTCTGCTAGGCTTCCTCTAAAGATAATTTTTTGCTTTGGCAGTTGGCCAGAGGCCGCATCCCAGCAGGTGATCAACTTGTTTTGAGACATGGACCCTCTTATGGCTCTGGGAAGACGACTACGGGGTGCGTCTCGGCACGGCGAATACGATGGTGGCGGCGGCGTGGAGCGGAGCTTCCTGGAACGGCGACGAGGTGCGGCCGAAGGTGCGACGGCGGATGTTGCTTCGGGTTGCGCTCGAACTCGTTGATTAAGCTGCAAATAAAATCGAGGCCAGGGTCAGGGAGGTGCGCACGGGTGTGATTAACCAGTTGAGACCAAAAGGAGGCGGTGTGGCGAGCTACCTTCGTCGGAATCGAAGAAATACGACGGAGGACGAGATGAACTCCGGCGAGCAAATACGGTAGTATCGGGGCGTTTAGGAGGGGGCTTTTCGGGGAAAACTGTAGAGAAGATCAAGGGCTTCGTGTAGGAACAAACGGCGCTTCATTTGGTGCTGTAAATCGCCCGGAATCAAAGTGGGAAGGGACATAGCCATTCAACTGTAACGTACGTGAGTTACGTCCCGAGCTTGATGGTGATGATGTCACTGCTGACGTCAGCGGATTTTTTTTCTTTTTCTTTACTTTTGTTTTTATGCATAACTTTTGAAATATAGCTCCAAATCAAGTCAAATAAATTTTTAAAATTCCAAATATTCAAAATACACATTTAGGAACTATTTTTGGTCAAAACAAAAATTACCAAAATACCTTTTGGTCAAATTTGCCTTATGTGGCTATTTGGGGGTTTTCCAAATTAGGGTTTATAATATCACAAAATATTTAAATAAAAACCAGAGAATAATATGAGTAATATCATTCAAAATGATAACTCATTTTCATATTAAAATAATTTATTATAAATCATTTTTATAAAACAAAGCTTGAAAAGTATTTAAATTACTTCCACAAATAAAATAGGGTTTATAATATCTCTATATTATTTATTGTAAATCAATAAACCAAAGGGGAAAATACTATTTGAAAACCCCATTTAAATATTTTATTTCTAAAACTTTAAAATTGAGAGTGGAAGATAAAGGAACATTTAATTTAAAATATAACATTGGAAGATGTCTAAACAATCTTCTATCGAGGTATTCTTGATTTTTGGAGATTTTCTTTTTTCAATAACAAAAGTTTTAAATTTTTGTGATTTTTATAACATTCCAAAGTTTTGGGATGTTACAGCACGGGATCAGGGCACAAAGATTGACTTTACTGGGTCGGAGGTCGTGGGAGGGGAGGGGGAAACGCATGGGTAGACGATGTGGGCAACAAAGCTTTGCACCTCTGGAGCCCGGTGAAACGATCCTTCGTCCCCTCTAAAGGGTAAGAATTGAAATATCTTTCTTCAATTTGTTTAGGTATTTGAATCCCCTAATAATCGTGATCATATGCGCTACTAGCCGTAGCACGTCACGTCATCCAGATTTCTACTGAAAATTCGGCATGGGTGTCGAACAACAACTGTGCCCGATAGTAGAATTACAATTAGCGTCAGTTTTCATTATCGACTGACAGTTGACGCTGCAGAACTAACTTTAAAGGACTTGCACATGGAATTTGATAAGTTCCCGTGTGTGCAGAACGAGGAAGTTGTGGCTAGATATTATGATATCAATTTGGAGAATTTCTTAGACGTTAATACTAATGAGACCTTTTCCTTAATGTGAGGATCAACACTTGGCCAGTACGGCCTTGTTTATATCGGCCCAGATCATTATCATGTACGGAAAGAGCTACATGAGCACCAATGGGCAACTTCTTCTTTAGTATGATGCAGAGAAAAGCGAGTAGGAAGGCGCAGAATTGGGGGAAGAGGATGATTTTGATTTAGGAGATGATGCTGATGATGATTTTTATTTAGTGTTTTAGGTGTAGCGAGGTGTCGCTAGGATGGTGTCTTCATTTCCTGCTAATCTTTGTATTCCTATTGTAAGGTTTTGTTGAATAATCTAATTAAAATGGATGTGTGCATTGATACGTCTCTGACGTATCTATAATTTTTGATGTTCCATGCTTGATTACATATCAGTGCCACATGTTTTTATATCAGTTTGGAATGATTTATGGAACTAACCTATTAACAAGATGCCCAGTGCCCAGTGCCAGTTCTGTGAAGTTTCTCGGAATGCGCTGAAAATTTACGGGAATTATTTCCAAGCAGAAACAAGTTCGGAGCCAGAAGGTCGCCTGCAAGGGGGGCCCACAGCCACCAGGTGCCACCCAGGTGCTGGCCGTGGCTGGGGCCCACCTGGTCGCCTCCGCTACCGTCTCGAGTCGCCCCTTCGCATATAAATTCGTCTTCGACTAGAAAACCCTAAGGACCTGATCATATTTTCCAGAAGACATCCGAGGCCGCCGCCATCACCAACCCTAGTTCGGGAGGGTGCTACGGCTCTTCCCGGCACCCTATCGGAGAGGGGAATCGACATCGGAGGCTTCTACATCACCATACCTGCCTCCGGAGTGATGCGTGAGTAGTCCACCACGGTACTACAGGTCCATAGTAGTAGCTAGATGGTTGTCACTCCTCCTTTTACTCCATCGTTTAGATCTTGTGAGCTGCCTATCATGATCAAGATCATATTATCTGTAACTGCTACATGATTGTGTTTGCATGGATCCGATGAATTGTGTAAGTCATTACTTTTGTTCATCTATGTGTTATGTTTTATCTATGATCTTGCATGCTCTCCAATGCTAGTGGATGCTTTGGCCAAGTAATTATTAGTGTTGTATGAGGGAGTATTTATGCTAGATAGTGGGTTCATGCCTCTTTTTGTCTGAGCTCGGGTTGATAGAAATGATCAAGACTAAAGATGTGTTGTTGCCACTAGGGAGAAAACATCGGTGTGATTTCCTTGTGTTATTTACATTGCTTACTTTATGCACTTTGCTTATTGCGATGATATGTTGCTTGCAACTTAATACTTCTGGGTGACATGCTGGATAGCGATCCCGGGGTGGATTATTAGTCATAGATGCGGTTGGATGACGGTCTATGTATTTTGACGTAATGCCCATATTAGATGAAACGGTGAACTATATTTTTTTATGATAGCATTGTTGTGCGCCCTCAATTCTGTCAATTGTCATGCTGTAATTTGTTTACCTGTCATGTATATCATTTGGAGAGACACCACTAGTGAACTGTGGACCCCGGTCCTATTTTCCTACATTGTTTACAACCGTTTTAATAGCTTTTCATCATCATTTGCTTGCTGGTCATATTTCACTCTCATCATATTTTACATCTGCACAATTAATTCTTTGTGTTTGGCAAGCCGGAGAGATTGACAACCTCTCTGTTTCGTTGGGGCAAACTTGTTTGTTTGTGATTGTGTGCAGGTCCACGTCAACACGCCAAGAAGACTTCTCGAACTACTAAGTCTCCCACCAACAACTCTTTTTCTGGCACCGTTGACTCCTAGCAAGGCCGTCTCCAAGGCCTACTGGTTCGATAACCTTGGTTTTGTAATCAAGGGAAACTGCTGCTTTGATGCATCATACCTTCCTCTTGGGGTTCCCCAGCGAACGTGTGATCCACGTCATCAAGCTCTTTTTCTGGCGCCATTGCCGGGGACTTGGAAGCTTCAGTTAGGGGAGTTTCACACATCCTTTCACTTTACTTTGTTATTGTCTTGCCTAGTATATTTTTTGTTAGTCTTGTTTTGCCTTTCGTTTGCTCTAAAACTGAAAAACACAAAAAAAATAAAAATTCCAGCAAGTTTTCTCTTTTCGGTTTGTGTGGTCTTATTGCTTGTTTGAGTCATGGGGTTTTTACTAAATTTTCTATAAATCACATTAAGGTAGGAAGAGGTTCCATCATTGGTAAAGAGAATATTGAAGAATTCTTCAATCACATTAATGGTCTTTATGATCTAAATGAAAAATATTTGGTGGAACTTACACATGACTATGAAACTGCTGTGGCTTCTTTGGTGGAAAAGTTAGAAGCTAGGTTTATTAACCTTCATCCTACTATACTACAATTATTCTTTAAACTTGAAAGTATGGAGAAGGGGGAGATAAAGATTTCTTGCTTAAAACCTTGCTTATGGAATTTGATGATATTGCTAGAGAAGCTAGGAAGATTTTTGCCCATTATAATATGCTAGGATGTTGTCTTAATATTAAATATACCCTTAAAACCTTTGAAACTAAAAGAATGAAGTGTGAGGTTAAAACTGAATATGAAGAGGAACTAAAAAATACCCATAACATTTAAGCTTACAGCAATGCATGAAGCTGTAGAAGAGAATTTTGATTGGGTTGTTCCTGAAAATCCTTTTGATGAAAGTAGTCAACCAAAAGGTAGTGATAAGGGAAATTCTAAACCTTGCATAGGTAAATTCTTTGGAAGATGAAATTGATAAAACTTGAATTTGCCCTTTTGCCTAGATAAAAGGCGTTAAAGAAAAGTACTTATTGGAGGCAGCCCATTTTATTTTTACCTTTTGTTTCTTTTTGGTTTCTTTGAGTTATGGGTGATGTTACTTCTGTAAGAACTCCCTTGTATCTTTTTGTTTTGGTTTTTGGTGCCAAGAATAGCCTCTAAAGAGAGGAAGACTAATTGGTGAGTTTGCTGTCCAAAAATAGATTTCTGTTCTTCACTGTTCGAAAATCCAAAAAATCACAGAATGTCATCTGTGGATGCACATTTTTGACAGCAAGCTTCAGGGTTTGGTATACGTTTTCTAGTTTTAAGTTTTCTGATTTGAGGTCCAGAAGTACCTCGAAACAATTCATCTTTACAGTCTGTTCTATTTTTGACAGATTATGTCCTTAGTTTTGCATTGCTTCTTTCAAGGGCAAAGTGAAGCTTTTTCAAAGCTAGAGCTTTACTTAGACCTTTGTGAAAGTAGCTAATGTTTAAAAAAATATAAGTTCATGATATGTGCTTTGGAACTGAATGAAGATATTGTTTTTGTGGACTAACCCCTCTAATGAAGTTGCTATAAGTTTTGCATGAAGGAAGTTTTCAAGTATCCAAGTGTGAGGTGATGAAGGAAGATCAAGAAGGGATAAAAGCCTAAGCTTGGGGAGGCTCCCCATGGACCCTCCTCTGAAATATTCAAGAAGTCACAAGCGTCTAAGTTTGGGGATGCCCAAGGCATCCCCTTCTTCATCAACAATCATCGGTTTCTCTCATGGTACTATATTTTTATTCCTTTACACATTATGTGCTGTTCTTGGAGCGTCAGTTTGTTTTTACTTTCATTTTGTTTGTGTTTTGTTCTCTGGTCTTTGCAATAAATTGGATCCATGCATGCTTGTTTGGGAGAGAGACACGCTCCGCTTTTTCGTATACACTCCTATTCTTCACTTATATGTGTTGAGTGTTTAACTTCTGTTATTTTTGCTTCTAGCTCTTGTTTTCACGAATCTCTTGTTAAGAGTTGTTAGCTTTTGTAGTTAGGAAGTATTTCTCTTGTTGTTTCCCCCTTTTAGTTTTGTTTCAAATAAGTTGATTGGTGTTTGGTTGAATGGAAATTATCGTGTAGGAAGTGTGAAAAGTGCTGCTTAATCTTGTAGATCATTGTCTTGAATCTTTGATACTTGTCAATTGTTTAGAGATATGAAGTAGATTAATTTTTAAACTTGTGGATCATCTAGTAAGAATAGATTAGTAAAGAACTGCCGTAAAGCTTTAAAATTGTGGTGCTTGTCCTGCTTGGTAGCTCTCAAAGTCTAGATATTCTTTTTGCAAAGAGTTGTTTTGGCTAACAAGGTAGACACTGTGAAGTCCAGTGGTTATGCATGATGTATATCTGTAGTCATTCATTGAACCAACTTGATGTTATGTGTTTGCTTGATATCCTGCTAAGCCCAAAAACTCTGTACTGAGAGGGAATACTTCTCATGCATCCAACTCCCTGAGCCAAATATCTTTGCCATTTGTGTCCACCATACCTACCTACATGTGGTATTTGCTTACCACTCCAAGTAAAATTTTCATGTGATATTTTTAAAACTTTCAAAATTCTCCTTTTTGTGACTCTGTTTTTAAGCTCACGAGGAAGCAGTAGGAAGCTAGATATAACCTGTGACAAGTAAGGTCATTTCACCCCTTTCACCCGGTGTTGATGGTTTACGTCTTCACTTGAATTTCCCGAGAGCGTCTTAAGCAAAATATAAATATAACCCACCATTCTGCTCCGCACAATGAAAACCTGAGAAATCAGTCAAAACTTTGGTTAGTGGTGAAACAAAGGAGAACGAGGAGTGACCTCATTCCTCTAAGAACCTGCCGCTCTCAAAAGTCTAAAAGCCCTGCTTGAAATGGGGGACTAGCTAGTTTATTTACTGTGAAGTCGTTGACGAAAGCATGCATATCTCAAAATTATTTTACTTCTGTCAAAAATAAAAAATAAAAATCCTAGCACATGACTAATCCCTGCTTCCCTCTGCGAAGGGCCTTTCTTTTACTTTTAGGTTGAGTCAGTCTTCCTCTTCCTTCTTTACCCCCTCAAGCAATCACTTGGTGTCAACTTCAGTTCAAGTTTTACTTCATGTTATCTTTATGTCTAACTATGAAAGCTTTGTATTGACTTTATCTTGAGATAAATATGTTGCAAGTTGAAGCTTTTGCTGAAAACTTAAATCTTCCTTTGTGTTGGACAAACTCCTTTGTTGAAATAATATTCCTTTGTGAGATATCAATCATTGTCAAGTGTTATACTTTTAAATCTCCAATGTACTCTTTTCTAGTTAATTCTTGCTTAGATGTTACACCTGGTTAATCATTATTTGTTTCATTCAATGAACCTTTGTCTTGGATCAATGCATTCAGTTCATATGCTTTACATGATTATTTGATCAAGATTGTGTTGGTAGCATGTCACTTCAAAAATTATTTTGTTACCACTTACATACTCGAGGACGAGCAGGAGTTACACTTCAATAATTTTTGATGTTCCATGTTGATTATATATCAGTGCCACATGTTTTTATAATGTTTTAATATCATTTTGGCATGATTTATGGAACTAACCTATTAACAAGATGCCCAGTGCCAGTTCCTATTTTCTGCTGTCTTTTTATTTCAGAAAAGTTGTTCTGTGAAGTTTCTCGGAATGCGCTGAAAATTTACAGGAATTATTTCCAAGCAGAAACAAGTCCGGAGCTAGAAGGTCGCCTGTAGGGGGCCCCACAGCCACCAGGCGCCACCCAGGTGCGGCCCAGGTGCTTGCCGTGTCTGGGGCCCACCTGGTGCCCTCCGGCATCGTCTCGTATCACCACTTCGCCTATACATTCATCTTCGACCCGAAAACCCTAAGTACCCGATCATATTTTCCAGAAGACGTTCGAGGCCGGTGCCATCACAAACCCTAGTTCGGGAGGGTTCTGCAGCTCTTCTCGGCACCCTGTCGGAGAGGGGAATCGACACCGGAGGCTTCTACACCACCATACCTGCCTCCGGAGTGATGCGTGAGTAGTCCACCACGAGACTACGGGTCCATAGCAGTAGCTAGATGGTTGTCTCTCCTCCTTGTACTCCATTGTTTAGATCTTGTGAGCTTCCTATCATGATCAAGATCATATTATCTGTAACTGCTACATGATTGTGTTTGCATGGATCCGATGAATTGTGGAAGTCATTACTTTTGTTCATCTATGTGTTATGTTTTTTCTATGATCTTGCATGCTCTCCGATGCTAGTGGATGCTTTGGCCAAGTAATTATTAGTGTTGTATGAGGGAGTATTTATGCTAGATAGTGGGTTCATGTCTCTTTTCATCTGAGCTCGGGATGACAGAAACGATCAAGACTAAAGATGTGCTGTTGCCACTAGGGAGAAAACAGCGGTGTGATTTCCTTGTGTTATTTACATTGCTTACTTTATGCACTTTGCTTATTGCGATGATCTGTTGCTTGCAACTTAATACTTCTGGGTGACATGCTGGATAGCGATCCCGGGGTGGATTATTAGTCATAGATGCGGTTGGATGACGGTCTATGTATTTTGATGTAATGCCCATATTAGATGAAACGGTGAACTATATTGTTTTATGATAGCATTGTTGTGCGCCCTCAATTCTGTCAATTGCCATGCTGTAATTTGTTTACCCGTCATGTATATCTTTTGGAGAGACACCACTAGTGAACTGTGGACCCCGGTCCTATTTTCCTACATTGTTTACAACTGTTTTAATAGCTTTTCATCATCATTTGCTCGCTGGTCATATTTCACTCTCTTCATATTTTACATCTGCACATTTAATTCTTTGTGTTCGGCAAGCCGGAGAGATTGACAACCTCTCTGTTTCGTTGGGGCAAATTAGTTTGTTTGTGATTGTGTGTAGGTCCACGTCAAGACGCCAAGAAGACTTCTCGAACTACCAAGTTTCCCACCAATAGCTCTTTTTCTGGCACCGTTGACACCTAGCAAGGCCTTCTCCAAGTCCTACTGGTTCGATAACCTTGGTTTTGTAATCAAGGGAAACTGCTGCTTTGCTGCATCATACCTTCCTCTTGGGGTTCCCCAGCGAACGTGTGATCCACGTCATCATGCATCCATTGGATGCAGAGGCTACGGCCTCGCCATAAAATATAAAAGTGCTCTTGCTATTTGGGTTTACTGAAACGAATTGCTGAATCGCATCTTGTCCCTGCAACATTTATTGAAACGATTTTCATGTTTTAGTAAAATAAATGTTTTGCCATCAAAATACATCTATACTTTGAAGAATATGAAAATCATTCTTCTTGGGTCTCGGCTTCTGCGGCCCTTAATTTGTTTCCGTGTCTACATGATGCGCGCGACCTCCTCGCCAAAGTATTCTTGCTGATCCACCGTCATGTTTGACGTGTCCATGGCCACAATCTTGAGCTCCCGATTTTCTTGCATCTCCTTGATTTTTTGCCCTTTCACATCTCTTGATTCTGGCATCTCCTTCATACTTTGGCCTTGCACGGTGTTGTACATATCCCACCACTCGTTGTTCGCTTCGTGCATCTTCTCATTGAGAATGGTGGAGAATACGATGAACATGGCAAGAGACTCTTGTAGGGAGGATGTTGTCCTGGCCTTGTGTGTCGCCGCCTTTGCGTTCTTGTTCTTAGTTGGCCATGGAGTTGGGCCAGCCCCCGACATCCGGGTATCATCGACATCGACCTTGTTTCTGCCACCTTGGCTAATGGACAGACGCAATGTAGCCCATTTTTGACAAGTTTGAAGCTGATTCCAACAATGAACGAATTTGAAGGCCTTATTCGTGTACAAGGCTCATACATCATGATAGCTTCCGTAAATCAAAAAACACATGTTAAAAGAACAATGTAAACTTTGGTGCATGCCAAAAAGAGGGGAGCTTTGGTTTAGCATCTTACCACGTCGGTCTTGTTGGTGCCACTCTCGTTTCTATTGTTCACTTGATCCCAACATCCATGGAGCTTGTTGACAGCCTCTCATATGACCCCTGCCCCCACCGCTTCTCTACTGCGTTCACCTTGCAAAGTTGAGGCACATTCAGTGGCGGGTACGCCATCCTCTCGAGGAAGTCCTTGTAAATTCCGGTCCAATATGAATGACTATTTTGTTATGCGTAGCTGATGGTGTCTTGGCTTACACCCATCCATACCTCACACAAAGCCTCATCCTCCTTTATCCTCCATGTCTTGCCTCTATTCCCTCCGCCCATCGGCAGCTTGATACCGTCGCCGGTTTCAACATCGTGCATAAGCTGGGTGTCGTCATCCTCCCCGCACTCCTCCTCCTCCTCCTAGCCCAACTCGTCTCGACCGTGTTCGTACTGGCCTTCGTACTCGTCCTGACCGGGCCACGAATAATAGTATTCATGGTGTCCTAGTTTATAAACATTGTACCACAATAAATGTAGAACTCTAACTGTGTAACATCCCTAGCTTTGTACTGAAAAATACCAAGAATTTTTCCACTTTTGCATCATTGTTTGCATCATGGCATCCATATGAAATTGCTATTTCTAACTATCCATTTATGCAAGCAACTAAAATGGGGAAACAAACCTTCCCAAACATCCAAACAAATGCAATTGCTCAACTTGGCAAACCAAATCATTCTTGGACTTCCAAATTGTTTAGGAAGTTCCAAGTTTACCTTTTATAACCTTTTCTCAAAATCTAAATATTGCCAACTAAGAAATAAAATTGAGAATCCCAAAATTGGTTTAATTCAATTTTATTTTTGGAACCAAGTTAAACTTTCCAAAAATTCAAACTAAAATCATGGGGAGATTCAATATTATTGTGAGAGCCTCCATGTATATTTTCATCATTTTTGGAAATACTTAAGTGCTTCAAATAAATGCATTTTGCAATTCATCAAAAATGACCATATTGCAACCATATGAATAAATCTGAATTTAAACATTTTATTTTGAAGCCAAACTTTTTGTGAAGCTTCTACCTGTCAAGGGAAGGCTTTATAATTTTTTTGAAGATTTTATAAAATTGTTTAAAGGCCCCAATTAAATCGCTAATGCTGCCACTGGACCTGTTTGTAATTACTAAAAATGTTCCTGGGGGGTTTTCGTGAAACAGTTTTCTTCTCCACAGTGCCGGGAGGCACTGGCGCCATGCCTCCCGCGCCCATGCCGTCCTCCGCACCATGCCGTGGCCCCCGGGCGACTAAGGAGGCTGCCGTCGTCGCTCACCTGCTCCCCTCTCGTTTCCCTCCCCATTCCTCCCGTTAATTCCGGATCGAGATAGATCCTCTTCCTCCCGAGCTCCTCCTCTCACTTTCGCTTGCCTCCACGCGTCGCCGTCATCTGGGACTGCCCCACACGGATGGAAGAGCGTAGCGAGCTCCGCCTGGTCCTTCTCTCCCTCCCCACCAGCGGAATCGAGTCGGGGTCGCCGGAGCCGACGCGTGCATCCTCGACTTTCCAACCGCGGCCGTCGCCCGCCGGCCTCGATTCCGGCGTCCTCGACCACCCCCGCCACCGACGAGTACTTACCTGCAAAGAGGGTGAGCCCGCGATCCCTTTCGCTTTCTCCCGCTTCCCCTCTCCCTCGCCTCACCGCCGGTCACCGATTCGTCGTCGCCGGCGTCGCCGTGCCCTGCTAGCCCGGCCTGGCCGCTGCTTGGGCCGGCCTGAGGCCGGACAGGTCGGGCTGGTGCCCGGCCTTGCGCTCGGCTTGGGCCGGCCAAGGGTCGGCAGCTTCGGCCACACTCCCGGCCTCGCACCCCAGCCTGGGCCGGCCACCAGGCCGGTTGCTTCGGGACCATTCCCGGCCTGCAGCCCGGTCTGGCCGGCACAAGGCCGGCCCATCTGAAAATTGGTTTTTCTTTTTAAGAAATAAAATGAAATAAAACATTTGTTATCTTTTTGAATATTGCTTCAAATACAGCAAATCAAATATCAAATTGATCAGAAAGACATCACCTACCTGTTGGTAACTTTTCCATACTCTTTTGAGTAAATTATTTTATCTTTATTTAAGAATTCCTAAAATGGTATGAATAATACCAAACTGGGAAAATCATAATTCGATAAATATTTAACCAAAAATTATGAATAAAATATCAAAATGATCAGTGTTTCAAATGCTATCAAATCATGGTAATATCAACTCATGATCACAAATATTTATTTGATGTTATTCATAAATTGGATAAAAGAAATAAATTCAATTAATTATTAATTCACTATTTATTCTTCGGTACTCAGAAAATTACAAATAAGGTACCAAAATGATCGGATGGACAAACCCTATCCATTCATATCATGTTCATGCATATTTGAGCCACTTCTCTAATAATGTAATAATTTACAAATAATGTGGTCACTAAGATAAATATGGGGTTGTTTCCAAATAATTGCACAATTTATTTGGAACTTCATTTAATATTGTTAGATAAATCTTATGATGATACCTTTGCATGAATTTGACATGTCATCATGATTGCGCATTGCACCTTGTCTTCGTGTGATTTATTTGTTATTTTGTTATTATTTTGGGTATCGATAGATTCCGGAGTTGAGGGTAACCCTACCTACCTCGACGAGCAGTACTACACGCCCCGGCAGCAAGGCAAGAGATAACCTAACCTTCTTGGCATCTAGCATCCTATTGTTTTACAAACTTATTTTTATCCACCATAATATTGCATGCGATTCCAATGACAATTTTGGTCAATGCTAGATTATCCTATGTATGCATGTCTTCCCCCGAACCAATACATGTATCCCTACCTATGAACCCTAGGTTTGATGTGTTGGCCGGAGACAAGAATATAATTGTTGTATTTATATGCTTAGCCATGCTTAGTCGAATGCTAGTTATGTCCGTTGTTTAATTCCATAATTGTTGATGTTGATGGAATGTTTCGGACATGGTGGATACTAGTGGCGCTTAATTAAAATGCTAAGAAGGCTTGGATGAGTTGCCATCGGGGATGGTTTTTTGTCTCATTCCGGCCCCTAGGTGCGAATTCTTTACCTCTTGAACCAAGACGAGCGTGCTTCCAACGGTGGAGACATATGGAATCCCCTTTAACTAAATAACTTGTGCGGGCGTATCCAAGGGTCCTCTAGTTCGCTATTTCCATTTGCATGTGAGTGTGTGGGTGGAAAAAGGAATGATGAGGACGGTGGTGTTTAGGACGTGGTGATGGGGCAGGGTGTTGAAATAGGCACTGAACCTGTCCTGTGGCCACAGATGACTCTTGGATAGTCTCACGCGAGGTAAAGGTTTAACCGCGCCCACTCGTCGGCCTTCCCCGGAAGAGGGCCAATCAGGTGAGCCGGACGGTACCGGTGGGTAAATTAGTACACCCCTGCAGGGTAAATCTTTTCGAAAAGCCGTGTCCACGGTTATGGACGACTTGGGAATAGACGATAAGATCATAGAGAACCTTAACTTAATTAATATGGCAGCTAAAGGTTGCATAATCAACATGCGATAAAGGTTCATTTCCTCGAGGGTGATTCGAGGGGGTGCCTTGGTGGTGACGAGTGAAGATTCTTGGTACTATTTTGGTTCGATGAGAACCGAAGGAAAACATTACTCTCTTACCCCTTTTTCAGAAAATATTCTGAGTAGACGATGCCATGGGTCTTTTACATCTTTTGAAAAGAAAATATGGCTTTATGCAAAATAGCTACATACAGCTTTAGAGCCTCCGTCAGCATTGGGCCTATATCGCCCTACTAAACTTGTGAGTACGTCGTACTCAATGTCTCTTTACTGCCTCTATATTTGTATTTCAGAGGAGGACGACACTGAGCAGCTAGGTGGTTTCTTCCTGGACATCGACGAGTAGTTCGGGGTTCCCAGGTGGCAGCTTGGGACCGTGGAACAAGCTGGCAGGGTTATGTTTATGTGCAGGCCTCTTAGGCCATATATCTGGATCTTGTTGTACTAGACAACACTACTTCGTTTCCGCATGATGAATTGTTGGGTCGGTGAACCCCTTTTGTGTGTAATATTTGTATATTTCTCATATATGAGTTGCTATATGATTTTTTGTCGTAGACTCTGCAATGTGCTAGTTGTTCCACAGGTCTTGATCGATGTGTTGCGTGGGAGCGGTAATCCCATGCCCTTCTATTGCGTAGCATAGCCTGTGGGTTACATAGCCTCTCTGTATAATTCCGGGGTCGGGGCGCTACAAGTTGGTATCAGAGCAGGACTGCCTGTAGGAAACCCTTTCTATTGGTCGATGTCGAGTCTAGTTGAAAATTATTTATAACCTAAAAATGAGTTGTGAAAACCTTCTTAGGATTCTTTTTACTTCTCATCCAACTTGCTCTACTCTAATCTCTCATCTATATTTGTTTTAAGCTTGGTGTCGAAGTATAGGTTCTCGGGGTTTGGGTTCTACCGTCCATTGTTTGTCTCGAGTCCGTTACATCCGTTTGCTATCGCCGCGATGACGTGATGTCGCCGTGGTTGCCTAAATCTGCTTTGGTGTTAGCGCCATCTTAATTCGCTATATCTGGAAGGACTCAAATGCTCTATCCTAATTGTTTGGAGATGATTACTAACTTGTCCTTGTTCCAAATCTTCAGAATGGCTCCTACCCGCCGTGGGAACCTAGGTGATCCTGATGCACCGCCGCCACCCTCAATGGCGGAGGTCCTGATGGCCATCGAGGAAAACCGTCTGCGCAACGAGCGTCTGCTCGAGCAGTTTGTTCAACAAGGGGCTATGAGGAACAATGACTGCAACACTCTCACCGATTTCTTGCGGTCCCAACCTCCCACTTTCTCTAAAGCCAAAGAGCCACTGGATGCTGATGATTGGCTCCGGGCTTTCGAGCGCAAGTTTGCCGCTCTGCACGTTCCGGTGGCGAAGCAAGTCAACTTCGCCACCTACCTGCTGAATGGAGCCGCCGGCTCTTGGTGGGAGAGCCATGTGTCGATGTTCAATGCTGGCCATGTTTTCACATGGGCGGAGTTCCGCACCGCCTTCCGTGCGGCGTACATCCCCAAGCCCATCATGGACCTCAAAAGGAGGGAGTTCCTGGACTTGACCCAGGGGCGCATGGACGTCCAGTCTTATGGCGTGAGTTCAACCACCTCTCCCGTTACACCGCTCGGGACATGACGAACGATGAGGACAAGCAGTACCTCTTCCGCAAGGGGCTTGCACCTCGGCTCCGATACGAGCTCCTGCCTTTCAAGTTCCAGTCCTATCAGGAGCTCTACAACCAGGCTCTGACTATGGAGCAGGGTAGGAAGGAGCTGGAGGCTTCCAAGAGGCCAGCTCCCGTGGACCACCAAAGCTCCTCTTCCTCTGAGGGCAAGAAGCGCAGGGTCTTTGTGCCCTTCAGCGCTATGCCTTGTGCACCCATCGCGCCAAGGCCTTCCGGGTTCAGGCCACCTCTGCCTCGCCCAGCTACCTCGACCTTGGGTGCGACTGGAAGTGGCTTCCGCCCTCAGCTGCCTCTTGCACCGCCGGGGCTCACTTGCTACCACTGTGGCGAACCGGGGCACTACTACAGGGAGTGTCCCCAGAAGGCACCGGCTACCTCAACACCCGCACCGTCACCCTCTACACCAGCCGCCAAGGCCATGATCGTCAGCCGTGGCCTCCTGAACCACGTCTCGGCTGAAGGAGTTGAGGAGGGCCCCGGAGTTCTAATGGGTACGCTTCGAATCAATGATTACCCAGCTTCAGTCTTGTTTAATTCTGGAGCATCGCATTCTTTCATATCCATAGCTTTTGCACACAACCATCAAATACCGTTTGTGAACATGGACTCCCCGCTAGTGGTCAAAACACCGGGCTCTAGTTGGCACACTAAATGGATTGCACCGGAAGTCCAGATTACCATAGGCTACTGGTCCTTTCCGTTCCAGCTGATAGCATTGAAGTCAGATGGGCTAGATGTAATACTGGGTATGGATTGGCTAGTCAAATATCAGGCCAACCTGGACTGTGCTGCCAAGTCTGTCTCCGTGATCCACCCAACCGTCGGGCTGGTGAGCTATTGGTCACCTTCGTCTGCAACTCCATCCGTTGCCGCTCCTCTCTCACCAGAGACCAGCCTATGTTTCCTGGAAGGAACCACACCTCCTGAAATGCATGAAGTAGAAGTGGTATGTGATTTCCCCGATGTCTTCCCGGAGGAATTGCCTGGCATGCCACCTGATCGAAGTGTGGAATTTGTCATTGATTTGGTATCGGGAACCGCCCCAATTTCCAAAAGGCCCTACCGCATGCCAGCGGAAGAGCTAACTGAATTGAAGAAGCAACTTGATGAGCTGCTGGAAAAAGAATTCATCCGTCCGAGTAGCTCGCCTTGGGGCTGCCCGGTCATCTTTGTCAAAAAGAGGGATACAAATGTTCCTCGGCTGGTTGTTGATTACCGCCCTTTGAATGCGGTGACCATCAAGAACAAGTATCCCATTCCCCGGATAACTGACCTGTTCGATCAACTAGCTGCTGCAACGGTATTTTCCAAGATGGATCTGAGGTCAGGCTACCATCAGATAAAAATCCGAAAGGAGGATATTCCGAAGACGGCTTTCACTACCCGCTATGGGTTATATGAGTACACTGTCATGTCCTTCGGCCTCACTAATGCTCCAGCTACATTCATGAGGCTGATGAACTCCATCTTCCACGAGTACCTCGACAAGTTCATCATAATTTACATTGATGACATCCTTGTCTATTCCAAAACCGAAGAAGAACATGCTGAGCATCTTCGACTAGTCTTGACCAAGCTTCGAGATCACCGCCTCTATGCCAAGTTCTCCAAGTGTGAGTTTTGGCTAAAGTAGCTCATTTTTCTCGGTCATGTGGTGTCAGCTGCTGAAGTAGCGGTGATACCTGACAAGATTCAGGCCATCCTGGATTGACCAACTCCCAAGTCCGTCAAAGATATCCGAAGCTTCCTTGGATTGGTGGCTTATTACCGCCGATTCATCGAGGTCTTTTCCAAGATAGCCAAGGCACTGACTGACCTCCTCAAGAAAAATAAACAATGCAAGTCTTGTCGAGGTATAGCTCCAAGTCGGCGCTGATTCTGAGGGTGGAAGGATGGCTCCGTCAGCCTCCATTCCCTTCAGCTCGGTCTCGTCGACCACCGAACAACCCCAATTGTGAGTCGGGTTGTTGGCAGCGCTCTTGTTGCTGCCGGCTTCTTCCACTTCTTCCTCCTCTTCACCGACGCTCGCGTCTTCGACGGCAGCGGAAGCAGAAGCCACTGTGGCAGCGGCTTCGGCAGCGGCTTTTGCCAAAGCCACCTCGTCACGGCTTGAGGCGGCGGAGGCGTGCGCCGGAGATGAGGAAGGTGCAGTTGCAGCGGCAGATGGCTCGGGAGCGGCGGCGGCGGCCGTGGAAGGAGCTCCTCCCATCGGCGGAGTCGGGCCGGCCGCGGTTGCGTCGGTCACTGGGGAGCCCGGAGCGCTGGAAGCCATGGAAATCGGAGGGGATTGAGCTCGGGAGAGAGATGAGATCTGGAGGAGAGAAGGGGCTAGGGTTGCAAATGGAGTGATGATCGCGGCGGAGACGATGAGGTTGCGATTTATAGCACTGCGCCGAGATTTGTGCAACGGTCAGGAGCCGGACTTTTCGCCACGCGTCATGGGATCAAGCCGTTGGAGTCGTTTCCTTCTCTTCGACGCCTCGGTTCCAGCGCGGGAAAAACGGAAACTAGCCCCGCATTCAAAGATGCTCCTCCACTCACACTGCCGGGTCTGACGTAACTGTCAAATCGGCGGACGCGTGTCGTTGCACGCTCAAGTGTTTTTTCGGCATACAAAGCCGGCACAGATAAACCGACGAAGCTGTTCGACATGATTTCAGGTTTCTGGGAATGCTCCAAGACCGAAGACGGATGATGAATTTCCCGGACAGCATATTGCCGGAAGATTGAAGCCAGCCGCTGAATTCCTTGAAGCTTTCCGAGGGCTACTGTTGGGGTTATGCCGAACAGGTGTCCTCACAGAGAAGACTAAAAGCCAGCAGACCAGGGTGGCCCAAAGTGGTGGTAAGCCGAATCCGGCTTACCGGGCGGCCTAGTATGCTGAAGCGCAGGAGGCCCATCCGGCTAAGGGAAGACTCTAGAAGCCGGCCTGCATTGCGGAAGACTTAGCCCACAAGGCAGGGCCCAAGCCGGATTAGAGTAGAACTCTGTTCTTAGTCGGTTAGGTTTCCTCCTGTAAGCCCAGGGTCTGGACGTCTTTATAAGCCAGCCCCTGGGACGCCTTAGGGCACGTACGATCTCAACCTCAATTCACTGTAACTCGGCGATATTGCCTTATAGTGAATTATAGCAGCACGTAGGATCTCGCCACCGACGTGAGATCCGAAGCTGGGTAAACTCGTCTCTATGTCGCCGGATCACCCCACGTCTCCAAAACCCCTCTCTCTACCTAGCTCGATGGCACCCCTGCCGCGGCTAGATTCGACAATACCACGACAGATGCAGAAGGGACGATCATCTTTCTTCTCGGGTCCCGCGGCTGGAGTGGCAGCGCGAGGCTGCTTGGCGTCAGGCTCAGCCGCGAGGACCGCAGTGGTCTTGCGTTTCTCGGTGGATTTCTTGTTCTTCTTAGACTTCTCGGCGGGGTCCCCTGGCTCGTTCTTGATGAACAAGCGGACCTCCTCAGCCTTGGCACACTTGTCCGCCAAGTCGAAGAGCTTGATGACGGTGGTGATGTTGTCGTGGATGCCAAGCTTCTCGAGCATCCGCACATCCGTGACCCCAGCCTGGAAGGCCGAAATGACCTGCGCGTCGGTGGCGTTGGGGATCTTGTTGCGCACCTGGCTGAAGCGCTGGATGTACTTGCGGAGGGTCTCACCAGGCTTCTGGCGCACGGCGCGGAGATCGTTGTACGTGAGGCCGCGCTTGTACATGCCCTTGAAGTTGGCGATGAAGCACCGGCAGAGGTCCTTCCAGGTGTTGATGGACTCGGCAGGGAGGTTTGTGAGCCACGAGGACGCGGAGTCCTTGAGGGCCATGGGGAACTAGTTTTCCATGACTTTGTCGTCGCCCCCTGGGGCCTGGATGGCCAAGGTGTAGAGCTGCAGAAACTCCAGGGGGTTGTTCTTGCCGTCGTAGCGCGGAGGAAGATCCGGCCTGAACTTGACCGGCCAGACGACGCGACGGAGGCTGCGAGTGAACGCGGCCGTCATGCCGTAGGTGACCGGGCCGTTGGCGAGGGTGGCGCGGAGGTGGCGCCCCGCGGTGGCGACGTCATGGACGGCGCGGTTGTGGCGATCTTGGTGGCGCTCGATGCTCACGCGTGCGTCCTCCGGGGCCCGCTGCACGATCTGGCAGTCGTGCAGCGACGATGCGTGCGACGCGGCGCGGTTGTCGCGAGGAGGAGCCCCGGCTGGAGCAGGTTGCGGTGGAGCCAGTGGAGCTGGAGCGGGCGCGGGGTAACGAGGAGGAGCATGTGGCCCGCCGTGCGCCACGTCCCCTGCGCATGCAGAGAGAACCTGCGAGCGAGACGGTGCGGGAGCGGCGACGCGAGCGGCGCCGACGAGCTCGGAGAGGCGGTTGAGCCAGGCTTCCTGGGCCTCCGGCGTGGGACGGTATTGCAGCAGCTCCTGCGCCATGAGAAGCGCAGTCGCCGGGACGGGTGCAGGGCGGCCCAGCGAGGAAGCAGCACGGTCCTACGATGGGTGCAGGGAGGAGGCCTCCTCTTCGCCGAGGTCGTCCTCAGCGTGGTCGATGTCGTTGTCCTCCGGGTGCTCGATGCGGGGCTCGGGGTCGACGTGGCACTCCGGAGCAGCACTTCCGCACGGGCGGCCGCGCGGGTTGCCAGCGGGAGCGGTGGCGGCGCTGGCCGTCCGGCGAGCGAGACGTTCGGCGCGAGAGATGCCGGCCATGGCTGTGTCGAGGTTGAAGACGCGCCTCATCCCCCTACCTGGCGCGCCAGGTGTCGGAGAACAGTCCCAGGAACTGGGTGTGTCTCACGAAGGATCGAAGAAGGGGCTGAACAAGGAATCAAACAACCCTCAACGTGCCACGGCGACGGTGCTCGTCGAGCTCGCTGTGGGACAGCACTGCAGAGATGAACGCACGGTATTACCCAGGTTCAGGGCCCTCTAGGTGAGGTAAAACCCCTACGTCCTGCCTAGATTGTATTGCACTTGCTTGGAGAGGTTTGAGTACAGAGGGAGCTTGGCGAGCTCGAGGTGGCTACAGTGGCTAACCCTAGAACCGGAGAAGAACTGAACCCTTTGCCCGAGCGTGCTCCCCCTCCTTTTATAGGTGTCTCGGGCCTCTTCCCCCCAAATATCTTGGCGGGAAGGGCTACCACCTGGCGACGAAGGAGGAGGTGCGGTGCACAATAAAGGTAGAGTCCACCATAAAGGTAAGGTCCATGGACGCAGTCCACGGCAGGGGGCAGCGTCACCAAAACTGGAAAAGCCACCGTCCAAACAGGACGGTGGGCTGGCGCTGTTGAGGCGGGATGTGTCCCACGGTGACGTCGCCTTTGGAGGGTAGCTGTAGACGGTTCCCTTATCACCAAAGTGGCAATCCTTGGGGCTCCTTTGCTTCGTGCAGCTTTGTTGACTACTTTATACATAAGAACGGCAACTGTGGCGCTGCCATCACCGCGCGCTGGCGCGGTCGTCACTCTGCGGAGGGTGAAGAGCCCATGTGCGCTCTACCGCGGAAACAGAACTGGCTTCGAGAGGAAAGAAGCCTCGCGAGGCAAAAGGCCTCGCCGAGCCTTCCGGCTTGGTCCTTAGCAGAATTTGCAGGTGGCATTGGAGATGCCCTCTCGAGGAGAGGTCCCTCACCGAGGGAAAAACCCTTAGCGAGGAGGAGAGGTCCCTCGTGAGGGAAAAATCCTCGGCGGGGCTCGCCAGGCTCGGAGAGCCTGGTCCTTAGCAAAATCTTCTGAAGAATGTTGTGGGCCCTGGCAGGCCGGCCCGTGGTACCCTGGTTTCCACTGTGCCAACAGCTTTGCTCTCGCTCGACTTCTGTAAGTCTCTTGGTCTTTGGCAAACTCAAGCCACCACGGGAACGAAGGTCCAAGGCCTCGTGTTCGTCCTCTGTGTTCGTCATTCCCGAGGACCAGTGTCAGCAAGTCTTTCTCTCTATCGGGACGGAACTTTATCTTCCCCTCTTTAATTTCTTTCACTATTTTTTTTCCAATTTCCCTGGGTATCCTAAGACCGTCACTGCAAACAAGGTCCCCTGTTTGTTCGTCGTATGAACCACCATGCGCAAGGAACCAATTTCTTGCTCTCAATTCCCAATCTCCCTGCATCCATTCTGGTTCGATCCCTTTATCAAGCAGCTCTTGCTCTTTTTTATCCCACTTTGGCATGGCAGACTCGTAGCCCCCTGGCCCCAAATTGTGGTGATATTTCTTCTTCTCCGCATTTTTCTTGTTCTTTTCTAACAAGTCCTTGGTATTTTGTGACTCCTTGTACTCCTTAAATGCCTTCTAGTGATTTGCCTGCTTCGCTAGATGGCCTTCGAATACTGGCATTTTCTTTTTTCTTCAGATTGTTTTTCCATAATGTTTTCTTCCACACCCGGAACAGTTCGGCCATCTTCTTAAGAGTCCACTGCTTGACTGTCGCCCTCAATTTTTCAGCGGCGGCTGAATCCTCACTTTTTGGCAGGTTGAAATGTGCCATGAGTTCATTCCAAAGACCCGCTTTGTACTTTTCGGCGACATACTCACTATCATTCGCCCCCTTTGCGGCAAACTTTTTGGTCGGGCCCCGTTTGGTAGCTTTGCTCGATGTCGAGGCCTAAGAGAAGAAGCATTTGTCAATTTATATGTGTACAACTTAATATATACAGCTTCTCCAATATTTCCACATATATCTAGTGATCACCACACATCATATATATACCTCTCCGGACTTTGTTAAGGGTCCACCGGCTTCTCCATCATCGGAGCTGTCGGATTCTCCATCATCGGAGCTGTCCGCTTCTCCATCACCGGAGCCGGCAGCTTCTCCCTCTCTTCGGTCGACCTCCTCTCCCTCACCAGATGGGTTCAGATAAATCGATGGATATTCTCAAGAGCTTCTTCTTGTGCTAGGTCTTTGCGGATTAGATCGTGATCCATAGTTTCTGCAAAATGCGAGATGCACACAATATTATTTCAAAATGCACACAATTTTGAACACAATATTGTACTCTATTTTTGTACTCTATTTTCGAACACAATAATTGTACAATATTCTATGCAACTATTTTTTTACAATAATTGAACAATATCCTATTGTACAATATTTGAACACAATAATTGCACAATATTTGAAGACACTAATTGCACAATATTTGACCACAATAATTGCACCATAATATTGCACACATATATTCTACACATATTTTTGTATATCAATTTTTTCTTCTCTCTATTTTTCTACACATATTTTTTCTATTTCTCTATTTCCTGTAATCAACTATTTTTGCAAAGTAGAAAAATCCTAAGGAAAAACCTAAGCAAAAAATCTTAAGGAAAAAAACCTAAGGAAATTGTGCTACCTACCTCTCCCTGTGACCGCGCGGGGCGGGGCGGCGGCGACGGCGTGGTGGTCGCGGTGACAGCGGGGGAGGCGCGTGCGGCCCTCGAAGGCGGGGGAGGCGCGTGGTGGCCGTGGCGGCGACGACGTGGTGGTCGCGATGGCGCAGGTGCGCGCGGGGGCAGGCGCACGCGCGGCGACGACAAGGAGCGCGCGTGGGAGTTGGGCAGCCTGGCGACGTGATTTTGTGATTTGGCCTCCGGTCTCGCGGCTCAAGCAACGCCCCGTGATTAAATACCCCCCCCCCCCTTTTGTCCCGGTGCGTGGCTCAAACCAGGACTAAAGGGGGGTCTATAGTCCCGGTTGGTGCCACGCACCGGGACAAAAGGGGGTGGGGAGCGTTTCACCGTGCGCACGCAAAAATGGGCCTTTAGTCCCGGCTGGGGGAGCGGGCCACGACAAATGGGCCAAATTTTGTGCGGGCACAACGGTTGGGCCAAAATTTTTTGTCTGGGAGCTTATTTTCAAATCTGGGAGGTGTTTAAAACATTTAAACACTTAATTAATTTTTTTTCATACTTATGAATTTGAGAAAACTTTCAACATGAAAAATGCTTGAATTTGAATAAGTATTCCAAATCCATTTTCTGTTTTATAAAATAATTATTCTAACTTATCAAACTATTAACAATTTTACCATTTTCAATTAAAAATGGATTAACTAATATTTTTTGCAAATTTTTGAATCTCACTAAACTCTCAACATGAAAAGTTCTTGAATATGAATAACTAATCCAAAACCATCAAGTGCTTATGTTTGTGCACTCTAGGGAGGAGACAGCGAAAGCCGCTAATGCAATACTACCTCTTCCTAATAAGTATGATACACACGGAGAGGGAATAATCTTAACTGGCCACAGTGAATTGCAATACTACCTCTCCCTTATGAACCAACAACTGCCAATTGAGAGTCAGTTCATATCCAGAGATCGTCTTTCTGCATCCGGATTGTGGAGAATGGCAGTAACATCCGGATTGTGGCGCTTTCTGCATCACTTGGAAATGCTAAAGATCTTGGAGAATGCAGAGACTGTGTTGGTAAAACTGCAGCTGATTTGAAGCTTCTTGACAATACACATTCGAAATACACATTCATTATTATTACACATGCTCCTTACATAAAGGTTTAATACATTCCATAAAATGCATTACATAAAAGGTTTAATACATTATTACACATCACCAACATCCCTATCTATTGTTTCTGTTTTCTTCTGCGCCGTAGCAATGGAGAATCTTCATCATTTAACAGGATGCTTGGGTCAATTTTCATTGTGAAGGGCGGAATTTCATGAAACTTATTATATCTACCGATATGTTGATGCATGTAAAATGCATACATGAACTTTGCATTATAATACTCATATTTCAATCATATTTGCATCATATAAGGGTTATATCATTGTTTTATAATGATTTTGGGAAGATTTCACAGTTTTCCTATTTTTCTGGAATTAACCCTGCACTGGCAGAAAACCCTATTTTCTATATTTTGATGTTTCAGGGACCCAAACGACGTCCAAATGACCTGAAAATTTACGAGCATCAGTTTTTGGAAGGAACAAAGCGTAGGAGCGAAGGAAACGAAAAAGTGGAAGCCCGAAGGCCCAAAGAGGGGGGCCCACGCGGCCAGATTCCTTCGCTGCGTGGGGCCCACCAACTTGGCCCTCGTGGCTCTGTTGCCGTCGATCTTTCTTCCCGAAGCTTCCTTTTGACCGAAAAACGACTATAAAAATAGTC
The DNA here is from genome assembly GCA_012064385.1 of Puccinellia tenuiflora. Classification (NCBI taxonomy): domain Eukaryota; kingdom Viridiplantae; phylum Streptophyta; class Magnoliopsida; order Poales; family Poaceae; genus Puccinellia; species Puccinellia tenuiflora. Next base: position 577,726 of record QRDG01000534.1, on the reverse strand, counting down.
CCCCAACGTTTTCCAGAGAAGAGCGCCGCCGAAACACAGAAACCACGAAACAGAGACCTGGAGCTACAGATTGGAGGGGGAAAACTCCGGCGAGGCGCTGCCGGGGTGGCCTCCATCTCCCCCAACGACATCTCCACCGTCTCCATGATGAAGAGGGAGTAGTCTCCCTTGGGGCTGAGGGCTCATGCCGGTAGCTATGTGGTTCATCTCTCTCTACCATGGTGTGATCTTATTGTGATCATGAGCTTTGTAATCTAGTTGAATCCATAGATGTTACTCTTCATTATCTTATGAATTATGCTACTCAAGTTGTTTTATTAATGTAATCTCCGGAGTCACCTTTGTCCCATGGTGCGAAGTTGATAGTGTGTGCACCGTGTGTGGCTCTTAGGCTAAAGATTACATGAATACTTATCATGAGTTATTATTTGTGTTGGATGTCTCTATGAAATTGTGGTGTTTGTCTAGTACTATCTTAGGGCGCTCAAGTTGACAGTGTGGGGTTCCCTAGATGTGGAATGCGACTTTAAGGTGTGCTTTTATAGGCCTACGCAATGGATTGGTGTTCGTTATCCAACCAGAGGATAGTTCAGAGTAGCATAGTGAAGAGGAAATATTTATGTATTCAATTATATTATTATTGTTGAGAGTGTCCACTAGTGAAAGTATGATCCCTAGGCCTTATTTCCAAGCATTGAAACACCGTTTACTCTCAGTTCTGCTGCATGTTTGCTTGCTGCCATTTTTATTTCAGATTGCAATTACCACTTATAACCATCCATATTACTTGCATTTCACTATCTCTTTGCCAAACTAGTGCACCTATACATCTGATAAGTGTATTAGGTGTGTTGGGGACACAAGAGACTTCTTGTATCTTAATTGCAGGGTTGCTTGAGAGAGGATACATTCAACCTCTACCTCCCGTGGATTCGATAAACCTTGGGTTACTCACTTAAGGGAAATTTGCTGCTGTCCTACAAACCTCTGCACTTGGAGGACCAACAAGTCTACAAGAATAGAAGCATGTAGTAGACATCAAGCTCTTTTCTGGCGCCGTTGCCGGGGAGGTAAGGTAAACGGCACTCACATCCTCCGGAAATCAAGCTCTTTTCTGGCGCCGTTGCCGGGGAGGTGAGCGCTTGAAGGTACCTTCTTTAGATCTTGCAATTAAATCTTTTTGTTTCTTGTTTTATTCACTAGTTCAGTTTAATGGAAAACAACAAAAAAAATAGAGAGCTTTATAAAATTTATCTTGAAATTAGTCATGATGCTTTTGAAGAGAAAATTAAAAAACCTATGGAACTTTATTTGCATAACAATCATGCTAGTAGCAATGTTATTTGTATGATTTCTTGGAATGCAATTGTTGCTAATGCTATGGAAAATTGCAAGCTTGGGGATGCCGGTTTTGATGAATATGATCTTTTTAGTCCCCCAAGTTTGAAGGAGGAAATTTGCTTTGATGATACTATGCCTCCTATATATGATGAATATAATGATGAATGTGATCTTTTCAGTCCACCTACTATTGAGCATAAAATTTCTTATGATTATGATATGACTCCAATTTATGATGATTACAATGATGGCTATGATAGTTTTACTCCCACTATTACTAATGAGAAGTATTTTGCTTATGTGGAGAGTAATAATACTTTTATAATGGTGAATGAAAAGAATGCTTTATGGGATAGTTACATTGTTGAATTTGCTTATGATGCTACTGAGAGTTATTATGAGAGAGGTAAACATGTCTATAAATATCTCAATAATACTATGTTTCCTATCTTTATGTTGAAGGTTTTAATGTTGCACTTGCTTTACCTTCCTATGCTAATTACTATGTGTTTCAATGATTTATTTTCTTACAAGATCCCAATTCATAGGAAGTGGGTTAGACTTAAATGTGTTTCATGTTTTTCTCTTGATGCTCTCTTTTGCATTTCAATTCTTATTACTCTGTGAGCATCATTAAAACTATCATGTCTAGCTAAAATATGTTAAAAAAAAGCGCTTGTGGGAGACAACCCATGATTTTTTATATTCAGTTTCAATTTTGGTTTTTGAGTCAAGGTGTTTGTTTACTACTGTAACATCACCTTTGTATCTTGTTTTTCATCTTAATGGCAAGAATAACCTCTTTTGAGAGGTAGGATTAAACAATAGTGATTTGCTGTCCAGAAAACAGATTCCTAAGGTTCACTGCGAAAAATGTATAAAATCACAGAAGAGTAATTTTAACTTGATATTTTACGACAGCAATATTCAGTTATTAATACACATTTCATTAGTTCAAAATTTTCTGATTTGATCAACGTAAGTGCCTCTGAAAATTCACTCTTTACGGGCTGTGCAGTTTTTGACAGATTCTGTCTTTATTTTGCAATACTCTCATTACTTGTGTTTTGTGCGGTTCTATTGATCAAAGAGCAATACACAACCATAGTAATATTAGCTAATGTGTAGAATAAACTCATGATATGTCTCTGCTGTACCTATGAGGATTTAATTTATGGAGACACTAACCCCTCTAATCAAGTTTTATGTTGAGTTTTGTGTAAAGAGAATTTTTCAAGTGGAAGAGTTGAGGGTGATAAATAAAGATCACGAGGGAAAAACACTCAAGCTTGGGGATGTTACCCCTAGGCTCACCCTACATATATCAAATAATTACAAGAATTCAAGCTTGGGGATGCCAAGCCACCTCACTCCAATCATCTTGATAACAAATAAGTAAGCCTAGCTATATGGCTATAAAGAAAGCGCTTTACGGGAGGCAACCCCGTTGTTTTTATTTTTTATTTTTCTTTGTGTCCTCTTGCTGTAACGAGAGACTTAGTTTTTAGTTTAGTTTCTGGAATTTTTAATAAAGTGCCAAGTTTTACCCATTTTGGATTACAAAAGTTGCTTATTGTATTCGGAGATGTCATTCCAGCACGAATCTGTGCATGGTATGATTTTTCATTCGTAATATGTAACTCAGAATGAGCTCATATTTTAACTGTAACTGAAACTTTTCATCCTCTGTAATCATGAATTGTTTTGTAATTTTTAGACATATATAAGTCAGGTATAAAAATGCATTACGCTGCTGCTGTCTTTCTGGACAGATTCTGTCCCATTTTGTTTGATGCATTCTTTGAAATTTTAACTTGGATCTTCTTGATCCAATTGAGTCGATAAGTAGGAATACAACATTATACACTTTCAGGACATTCATATGAATTTTTGTTTAACGATTTTATGCAGCAAGCAATTCATTTGTCTATCACTACTAATGTCACCCCACAGAAAAGAAATGGGAGAACGGTGTTTTGAAGTTTTTTCACAGGAATTAGAGGAGATGCACCAAGAGCTATCCAAGGATGGTGAAGACCATAAGCTTGGGTATGTGAAGACAACTCCACTGGACCAACACACTCTCGGTTTGCACACGTCTAACTTTTATTTTTCGATCAATGCACTTTATCGCATAAACTTGGAGCGTCTTTTAGTTTGATTTTTGTTTGTCTTAAGACCACCACTATCATTTATATATGAGAGAGCTACTGGAAATTTGGGTTGAATTAAGTTGGATGCTATCAAAAATATTGGGAAAGGGATGTTTGAGTTGATTTAAAAAGATACATATAGTTGCATGATTCATGTGCTTTGTAATGAATATTAAATTGCAAGTGTTCTATCAAGAGCTATCTCTTATTCATGTTTTGATGCTGAATGTTACTCTACTTGGTTTTAAATAGATTGGTTAGTTCTATGAACACTTGTGCATGCATTTAGATGGTCAACTTTCTTCCTTTTGCTAGCCCAAAAATTCCAACAAGTAAAAACTTGTTTTCAACACCTTCAACCAAAGTTTTTCCAGTGAGTCCACCATATCTACCTATTAGCTTTATGCTATTCCGAGTATGTTTATCATGTTATTTTGTATTTTCTATACCTCTGAATTAAAATGCTTATGTTATTGATTGTTACGGGAAAGTTAGTTAAAAAGCTCTCGCGAACTTGATGCACACCTTACTTTATTGCACTTAATAAACATGAACCATTGTGATTAAAATTATGAAGTTGTGAGCTTGACAAAAGTCTTGGTTGGGGGTTAGCCCATATGTGCTGTCACCTGGCAAGCTTTCAACATGCTCTTAATTGTATTAAGTTGATATCATGTACTTTTGTTTATGGATGCCTATCATAGTGCCAAATAAATGTGCAAACTAAGTAAGTTTAAGTAGTTTGTATAAATGGCTAGAGAGACACCTGGGCCGCTAATCTAAGCCATGCATCATTCATGGTGGAAAACTTACATGCTATTGTGAACCTTCAGTGATGCACCTCATAATAAAAAGTTATACCAATAGGAAATAAAAAGGCTGTTGAGATTGTTCATTATGTTTGTTTGTCTTGTCATTTTGACATGGGATTGTTCCATGTCCTGGGACAAGAGGTACCCCAGTTGATCCTCTTTATGACGCTATTTTTACAATGATTAACTTGAACTTGCTTGGTAGCCCAAATTGAGTAACACCATGGTGTAGGTACTCGTATTCACGGGGCATGAAGCTACCAACCCATACTTTGTCAAGCACACTACTCATATTTGCTTTCACTTTAAACTTTAACCATTCAAGATGCTATGATAGGGGTAATGAGAGCTTGACACCAATGAATACCACATTGCAAACATGACTAAAGCAGAAGCATTTGGAAGTTAGATGAAACTTATTCATGTTTTACCTCTACTCATATATATATATATATATCTTTCCAAAGTGTCCACTTTTATATTCAGTTTTATAAGAGTACTCTGTGACCATTATAGGATGTTTTTACTTTTCATTATGCATACATTTGGTCCATAGTACTTTCTTCTATGTCACACTTTGTGAATTATCGTTGAACATCCTTGCACTGAGTAATTGATATCACTTCATAATCTATCTTGCATATTGCTACTCCTTTGAAGAATGAATCATTTGACTTTATGTAGCAATAGTAATCATCTTTGATATCCATTGTTAGCATTTAAATGCAAAGTCCATGTTAGTTTTATCACCTTCATACTCGAGGACGAGTATAGGTTAAGCTTGGGGATGTTGATGCATGTAAAATGCATACATGAACTTTGCATTATAATACTCATATTTCAATCATATTTGCATCATATAAGGGTTATATCATTGTTTTATAATGATTTTGGGAAGATTTTACAGTTTTCCTATTTTTCTGGAATTAACCCTGCACTGGCAGAAAACCCTATTTTCTATATTTTGATGTTTCAGGGACCCAAACGACGTTCAAATGACCTGAAAATTTACGAGCATCAGTTTTTGGAAGGAACAAAGCGTAGGAGCGAAGGAAGCGGAAAAGTGGAAGCCCGAAGGCCAAAAGAGGGGGCCCATGTGGCTAGATTCCTTGGCCGCATGGGGCCCACCAACTTGGCCCTCGTGGCTCCGTTGCCATCGATCTTTCTTCCCGAAGCTTCCATTTGACCTAAAAACGACTATAAAAATAGTCCCCCGACGTTTTCCAGAGAAGAGCACCGCCGAAACATAGAAACCACGAAACAGAGACCTGGAGCTGCAGATTGGAGGGGGATACTCCGGCGAGGCGCTGCCGGGGTGGTCTCCATCTCCCCCAACGACATCTCCACCGTCTCCATGATGAAGAGGGAGTAGTCTCCCTCGGGGCTGAGGGCTCATGCCGGTAGCTATGTGGTTCATCTCTCTCTCCCATGATGTCATCTTTATGTGTTCATGAGCTTTGTAATCTAGTTGAATCCATAGATGTTACTCTTCATTATCTTATGAATTATGCCACTCAAGTGGTTTTATTAATGTAATCTCCAGAGTCACCTTTGTCCCATGGTGCGAAGTTGACAGTGTGCGCACCGTGTGTGGCTCTTAGGCTAAAGATTACAGGAATACTTATCATGAGTTATTATTTGTGTTGGATGTCTCTATGAAATTGCGGTGTTTGTCTAGTACTATCTTAGGCGCTCAAGTTGACAGTGTGGGGTTCCCTAGATGTGGAATGCGACTTTAAGGTGTGATTTTATAGCCCTACGCAATGGATTGGTGTTCGTTATCCAACCGGAGGATAGTTCAGAGTAGCATAGTGAAGAGGAAATATTTATGTATTCAATTATATTATTATTGTTGAGAGTGTACACTAGTGAACGTATGATCCCTAGGACTTATTTTCCAAGCATTGAAACACCGTTTACTCTCAGTTCTGCTGCATGTTTGCTTGCTGCTATTTTTATTTCAGATTGCAATTACCACTTATAATCATCCATATTACTTGCATTTCACTATCTCTTCGCCGAACTAGTGCACCTATACATCTGACAAGTGTATTAGGTGTGTTGGGGACCCAAGAGACTTCTTGTATCTTAATTGCAGGGTTGCTTGAGAGAGGATAAATTCAACCTCTACCTCCCGTGGATTCGATAAACCTTGGGTTACTCACTTAAGGGAAATTTGCTGATGTCCTACAAACCTCTGCACTTGGAGGCCCAACAAGTCTACAAGAATAGAAGCGTGTAGTAGACATCACATGTCTATCTTGTCATCTACTCCCACGATGTTTCTTTTGCCTGAAAGAACTATGTGGCGCTTTGGCTCATCAGGCGATGTATTCTTCTGCTAATTTCTTTTTCTCATTTTGGTAGACATGTCCTTCACATAGAAAACCTGAGCCACATCGTTGGCTAGGATGAATGGTTCATCCATGTACGCAACATTGTTGAGATCCACTATTGTCATGTCGTACTTTTGGTCTAGATCTACCCCGCCTCCTGTCAGCTTGACCCATTTGCACCGAAACAAAGGGACCTTAAAAGTAGGTCCATAGTCAAGTTCCCATATCTCCTCTATGTACCCATAATATGTGTCCTTCTGCTCATTGTCGTCTGTTGCATCAAAGCGGACGCCACTATTTGGTTGGTGCTCTTTTTATCTTGGGCGATCATGTAAAATGTATTCCCATTTATCTCGTACCCTTGGAAAGTACATATAGTCGAAGATGGTGACCTGGGCAACAAGTACAGCTGATCTCCAATAGTGGTGTTATTCATGAGATGTGTCTGCAACCAACTACCGAAAGTCTTCTCATGTTCCCCTTTAATCCATGAGTCAGCCTTCCCCGGGTTTTCGGAGCGTAGAATATTCTTGTGTCTCTCGATATACGGAGCCACCATGGTGGAATTGTGTAGAACTGGGTAGTGTGCTTGAGTGAAAGAATGCCCGTCCCTACATACTGTTGCTTTCCTTCCTAGTGTGCATTTTCCAGTCAGCCTCCCCTCATACCAAGATTTAGGAACACCAATCGGCTTAAGGTCCGAAATAAAGTCAACACAAAACTCAATGACCTCCTCTGTTCCATAGCCCTTAGAGATGCTTCCTTCTGGCCTAGCACGGTTACGAACATATTTCTTTAAGACTCCCATGAACCTCTCGAAGGGGAACATATTGTGTGGAAACGTATTTTTTTCCTAAACTGGCCGTTTTCAGCAGCTAATAACGAAACTGGCCGCTCCTGAAAACTATTTCCAAATCTGGCCCCTGGGGTCGGCGCCATCCTCGACGGCGCCGAACTAGTACGTGTCGGCGCCACGAGAGGTCTTCGCCGAAGTTTGCTTCTGGGCCCATGAATATCCTACGTGGAGGTCGGCGCCATTACCGCTGGCGCCGACAGTGCACAGTTAACTGAATTGTGTTCAACACGGTCGGCGCCGCCACGAATGGCGCCGACCTTTTAGGTTATTACAAGCCGGGAAGTTACCCGATCTATTTTCACTGCCCGCCCCTCGCCTCGCCCCGTTTCCCTAGCCCGCCGCCGTCGCCGATTCCCTCGCTGCTGTTGCCGTCGCCGTGTCCCTCGCCGCCGTCGCCGTCGCCGTGTCCCTCGCCGCCGTCGCCGTTTCCCTAGCCCGCCCCTCGCCTGGACGTTTCCCTTGCCAGCCGCCGCCGTCTCGCCGTCGCCGTGTCCCTCCCCGCTGCCGACTCCGTCCCCGCAGATGGCGCCGGACTAGGTGAGCCGCCGCCGCCGTCTCCCTACCGCCACCGTCTCCCCGTTGTCCCGCTTCAATTTGCAGGTATAACCCGTTCCCATATTTGATTGTTAAAAATAGCTTGGTAGCTCAAATTATTGTTAATTGTTAGTGCTTAATGGTTGATGATTGTGGATACTTGATTGTTAAAAATAACCCGTCTCCCATACTTGATTAATGGTTGATGATTGTTAGTGCTTAATTGTAAATTGCAAAAAATGTTAATTGTTAGTTGATACTTGGTTGTTGATACTTAATTGTTAGGTTGCAAATCGAATTCAAAAAAGTCTATATGTGTTAATTGTAGAGTGGAAAGATGTCGTTGCAAATGTTAATGGTACTTCCTGTTAATGGTACTGCCCGTCGATCGAAGTAGCTATATTTCTAGGTGTATATAGAATATGATTTGGTTCGGATAAATCTATATCTAATGCTAGAGCTATATTTTGGTTCGAATTATAGATGGCCTACACAAAGGTTCTTCATGTTCATCACGGAGGCCGTGTTGTGCCCTCTAGCTGTGGTGTTGAGTTTGTGGATATGACCAGTAAAGTATTATTCTTCCCGCATAGTCCTAGTCTGTGTGAGGTGGTTAAAAAGGTCGAAATGGCGCTGGGTTGTTCAGGCGTCGGTGTTAGTTTGCAAGGAAGATACGATGCCGGTGGCTCTAGGTCATATACTCAAATGATACCTATCCGAGGCAATGAAGGGTGGGAGTTGTACAAAGAGCTTGTTGACAACTCTGAAATCAAATCACTTGTCATCTTTGTTGAGAAGGTAGACATCACCGGTCGTTCCAGAGTAGGAATTGTAATGGATTTGAACAAGCATCCCTCGGGTCTTGAAACAATCTATGATGACCCAAGTGAGGATGATGCGGGTCCTAGTCAGCCTCCTTTGTGGGAGAATGGGAATGTTGACCATGAAGTAAAGGTGGAGTTGCTTAGGGAGGAGAAAGTAAAGGTTGCAACACCACATGAACCTCGTGTTGTGTCGTCTGCTATGACTAGAGAAGAGATCATCGAGGATGTGTTTAGCATTTAATTGATGTTAGCATATTTTTAGCATCCATATGTTTTCATTTTATCATTTGGCATATTTTTAGCATCCATATGTTTTTATTTTACTCACTTGGCATGTCACTTTTAATTGCAGAATGGAGGGTCAGCACCACCATCTTCTTGAGGATGTGTACGAGAAGAAACACCGAGGTTTAAAGATGTTCATTGGCGTGGAGGTATGGACAATTATTTTGGTTAGACAGATGCTTCTGGTTGCTAAGTGATTACTAATATCTGTTTTATCTTATCTTTTGTAGGACCTAAAGCACCTTCGCATACGTGCCCATAAGGTGAAGCATGATGTGATGCAATATTCAGATAGATACACACCGTACATTCGGAGGGCAAATCTGCTTCCGTTTGTGACCATGGCTAGGTGCGGGATACCTACCTACAATAGCTGCGCCCTCACGGCACTAGTTGACAGGTGGCACGTGGAGACCCACACTTTCCACCTTCCATGTGGAGAGATGACCATCACTCTAGAGGACATGGCCATGATCAGCGGTTTGCCTCTCCAAGGAAAGCCAGTGACTGGAAAGATAGAGTCACATAAGTTCAGAGACATGGTTGAGGAGCTTCTTGGAGAAAGACCACCCGAGAAAGTAGAAGGGAAAAAGGGGAGCAAGACAGGTGGGTTGAAGACCACTTGGTTGGAAACCAAGTTTGGAACTCTTCCCGAAGGCGCTAATGAGATCACCGTAGAGAGGTTATATCTCCTTCCTTTGTGTTACCCACATTTATTTATGTCATCTTTATTTCAATCTCCGTACTTATTATTGTGATCTTTTGACAGGTATGCTCGGGCATATGTGATGTATATGTTTGGGAAAGTGCTCTTTCCAGACTCCAGTGGTAGCGACGTTTCTTGGATGTTTTTACCTCTACTCCGTGACTGGGATGATGCCGGGAGGTACAGCTGGGGCTCGGCAGGGTTAGCTTACTTGTACCGGCAGCTGGATGAGGCATGCAAGAGGAGCTCAAATTATGCAAACATGGGAGGTTGTGTGCTTGTGTTACAGGTATGGATGTGGGAGAGACTACCTGTTGACCGTCCCCCTAAGAAGGCACTTCGTGATTGGGAACATGCTGATCCGGCCATGGCACCCACTGTTGCGCACAATATGACAATTGTTCGACCAATTGGGGACCCTCCGACAATTTGTATATGCAATATACTGACGAGATGGACTCTTTGCTGCCCAATCATGTGAGTTCATACCTATTTACTTATGTTTCATATGGGATGTGCACCTATGTTTCAAATTGGTGGCTAACATATTCCCTTAATTACATGATAGGTTACATGGAATACCTACGCCGAGATCGTCGACGATGCTATGTTCAACTTAAATCAGATGTGCACTCAAGACAAGAATATGTGGGCTAGGAGGTGGCCACTGATTTGCTTCTATGCCGTTGAGTACCACCTACCACACCGAGTGGCGAAGCAGTTTGGGAAGCTTCAGCACACCCCGCCGGAAGACTTCTCCACGTCGGTTAAGCTTCACGAGTAAGATCCGTCAAACGATCATCCTTCTTTCGCTACTCTTTCTTTTGCTACTATTTACCTTTTCCTCTTTTTCTATGTTATTTGCTAGTCTTGACAGGAGCAAAAACAAGACAATTACGGACTGGGCTCATGAACACCGAGCTTACATTCAAGAATGGAATGAAGTGAGTGGTCCAGAGATCGACCCCGAGCCGCATAATGCTATGGCATTTGACAGGTACCTTACTTGGCTAAACGGTGCAACTCGGCTTCATCTACGGAAAGGCTGGACGGAACATGATATCCTGGAATCGTCATCCGACGAGTTCGGTGAGACCGATCATTTGATTACACCCAGCGGACAGGAAAGCGAGTGGACCACGGGCCTGTGCGAGACCGTGTGGTAAGAACCTGTGTACATACATTTGGTATCATGTAATCCCTGTGTCAACAAGTTATGAATTGTATTCATACTTCATATCGTGGCAGGCTACTGAGCTTCAACGAGGGATCATCGAAGCTCAAACGGCTCTCGAAGTACCAGAGGGAAGCAAACATGCTGAGTCCACCCTTCGTGCATGTCTACAGGTTCACATATCCGACTATTTTACTTATATTGCTGTTAGTTACATTGTTGTGAACGGCCCTCCTATTAATTAGTGTTCTATATCTCTTTACATTATTTGTATGCTTAATAACATGCTGGTGGTTCCAATTTTATGTTCATGTAGAAACTGATGAAGCGGTCCCGTAAGTTGGTCAATAGGCTTGCATGCCGAGATCCTACCGAAGACATGGATGAGATTCAACCCACCCCTGAGAATTCGGCACCATCAAACGAGTGGGACGAAGAAGTGGAGGACATTTGGGATGACCAGATGTTGCTGTCGCAGGCACGGGGTGCACCGGAGGCAAGTCAGAGCAGCCCAGAACAGAGTCAACGAGCGGAAATGAGCCAACCAAGGAGAAAGAAGCGCGACCCCCGCCAGCCCATTGATACTAGTCGACCTGCTCCACGTAGGGGATCTCGCCATCGCAAGCCCCCCACTGTGCCCACCCCTGGTACGGATGCGTTAGGGAAAAGAAAGGGCCGCAAGTGATGTGCTGCCACCTCCGTTGTTGGTTCGAGTACTATCTATGTGTGAGACTATGTGTGAGAGTATGTGGTTATGTGTGAGACGACTCCGTTTATATGTATGAGACTATGTGGTTAAGTGTGAGACTATGTGGTTTGTATGTGTGAGACTATGTGATGAGTTCATGAATTTGTTTAATTTTCTGTGAATTTGATTCTGCTATTTATTCTGTCAATTTGATTGCAAAATGCATAGCAGATGCTGCAGAAAATTGTGCAGCGAAAGGGTGTCGGCGCCATTGAATATGGCGCCGACCATCATCACGTCGGCGACTGAACCCTGGGAAGCAATTTTTCTTTGAACCAGAGAGTTCCAGAGGGGGAGCAAAAATGGGCCAGGGTTCGGCGCCATTGACTATGGCGCCGACCGTCTTCTGGTCGGCTGTGGCTTCTGTCGCCGACGTGATGATGGTCGGCGCCATAGTCAATGGCGCCGAAGCCTAGGAAGCAACTTTGCTTCGAATCAGAGAGTTCCAGAGAGGGAACAAAAAGGTGCCAGGGTTCGGCGCCATTGACTATGGCGCCGACCATCTTCAGGTCGGCTGAGGCTTCTGTCGCCGACGTGATGATGGTCGGCGCCATAGTCAATGGCGCCGAACTCTGGGAAGCAATTTTGCTTCGAACCAGAGAGTTCCAGAGGGGGAACAAAAAGGTGCCAGGGTTCGGCGCCATTGACTATGGCGCCGACCATCTTCAGGTCGGCTGAGGCTTCTGTCGCCGACGTGATGATGGTCGGCGCCACTGGAAATGGCGCCGAACTTTCCAGAGAGGGCCCATACCGTCCCACTGATGTGGACAACACTCTACGCTTTCTCAGTGTCTCTTCTGAATCATTGAGACACCCCATGTGAACAAATAGTGGTACCTCCCACTGTATCTTCTGAATCATTGAGACACTCTTTTGCAGATGATGTGGACAGCACCATGCTAAATTTATTAGCATTTGCAGATGATGTGGACAATACATGCTCCCTCCCACTGTATCTTCTTAATCATTCGTACAGCCCATGTGAATGAGCACTGCGTGCTTTTATTTCTTCCATGTATTGAATTTACTTCAGTTCCGCCCGTTGCGTCCGACTTTGTCAATAAATAGCATTCGGTTCCGCCAGTTCATTTCAATCAATCACAATAGAATAGCTCAATGGCCGGTGCCGGATCCTCTTCATGGAGAGAGAAAGGGAAAGGGCCTGCCATTGAACTCGTAGGTCCTCGTAGTGGCTCATTCCTACCACCGGACATGCCACCGGAAGAACAACTAGATGGTCATCAGCCCTGGATCATCCAGTGCGATTGCCATGTGGAGTGTTGCTACACAGCTGATGCAGACAAGATTAAAAGTAAAGGGTTCGCTGGTAGTTGGGGGTTTGTCTGCGGCTATACTACGGGTCCTGCACCATATTTTGTAAGTGTTCCGTATGCTTCTTACATTCCAAAACTATTAATAGATAGTACTAATTTTAGTTCTCCCTAACAGGAAGGAGCTCGCTGCAGAAAGCAATTCTGGTTCGAATCCGAACGACAATATGAAGTCTATTGGTATGGGGAAACATATGTGGAGAAAAAAGAGGCCAAACAATTAGAGGAGAAAAGGAAAAAAGACCACCGAGAGTGCAACCAAAAACGTTTTGAGGCATGGTGTGCTAAAAAAATGGCGAACCGAAGAAACCCTTAGAACTTTTATGAAAATTGTCAAGACAATCTTATTTTCATGTATTCTTGTTTCATTCAAAATGTAGCTCTTGTATCGTATGTTTAGAGGTTGATGACTAACATCGCCCCAGCACCATCACTATAATGTTTGCATTTTCTATTCAATAAATGTAGCTGTCTGGCATTTCTCGACTTATGAAACAACAAATATGGTAAGAAACAATAAGATATTAAGATCACATTAGATTGCACATAAAGGTACTCATCATTACAACCCAAAATAAAATATCCCGGTCCAACATTAGATTCAACATGGGAAACAAACGAACAACATGAATGCAAACTAATTGCAGTTCCAACAACAAGTGCTAGTGATTCCAAAGTTTCCAGTCCGTGTTTACTTTCTTCAACCATTCCTTGCTATCATTTACTTCTTTCCTCCTCTTCTCTTCCCTTTCCATTGCTTCTTTTTCCTTCTTTCTCTGAGCTTGTACCTCCCTCTCTTTTCGGCTCACCTCTAGTTCCTCTTCTAAGAGTTGTCTCTTCACATCATCTTCAGCCTTCTTCCTCTTACGCTCCCTATTCCATCTTTCATTTTCTTGCCTATCTTCTTCATCAAAAACCTTCCATGACTCCTCCAAAGTATCGGGACCGTAAAGGGGGCACCACCGTGTCATGTCTTGACAATGCTCACACCAAACCATTGGAGGAGCCTTGGGGGTGGTTGCGTCTAATTTCCATACCGCCGGTGGAGATGGAGCTGGGCGCACAAGACGTGTCCAAGTCTCAGCCGGCCATGGTCCCAATAAAATTCCAATATCTGGTGATAGAAGATAGTCATCATATATCTCAGGCCCATCAATCCATTGGAAAAAGTAGCACGTACAATATTCCTGTCAAATGCATAATGAAAGAAAGAATCATGAGTAAGCAATAAAGTTTCCACTGAAATATACAAAAAATAAACAAGAAAACTCACGCGAGAATCGCTGCACATGTAGAATGCACGACCTGCCGTAGCGGGGTGCTTAGATTGCGAGATTTCACAAAGTCTGCCGCAAGGACATTTAGGTACCGGATATCTTGGTGGAACCACAGCATCTTTGCAAGATGTATTGGGATACTTGCCTTTGGTTGTTTTACGATCTTCATCTTACGTACAACTTCATCGTAAATGTCTAAAGAATCTAGAACAAAGCAAACAACTATGATTATAATAAAAGTCTAGCACACAAGCAAAATAACTTATGCAACTAGTGTGTTCTAATAACAAATATGGAAAACCTACCTCGTACTAACATTTGTGCCTCCTCAAAACATAGCCACCAAAAAGTTCTATCTCCCATACCAACTAATGAATTAATTGTCTACTACATACTAAGCCACCACAAAAAATGTTCTATCTATTATACCAACTAATGTAATACAAATGCATTATAATTTCACTTCCTATTAATGCATTATATAGCAACAAGTACATACTAACCACATGTAGATATACTAATTCATTTCGAAATCCACAGAAAACTACACAAAAAAATAAACCATCTTCAAAGTTGCTAGAAATTTGAACCGAAATGAAAGCTAAATTCATATCCAAATGGATGGAAATAAGGGGATTTGATAGAGATTACCTCCGAGTAGAGTTGCCATGGTCTTGGTGGAAGAATCAACTCGTTTTATAGAGAAAATGAAAATTTCGGGCGGAAACAGGAGAGAGAGTGTTTGGGGCGGCGGCTAAGGGGAGGAATGGAGAGGCAGGGTCGGGGAAGAAGAGAGCTAGGGTTTTAACTGCGAGGTCGGCGCCACCACGAATGGCGCCGACCATGTCGAGCAAGTTTGCCAGATTCAGTTATTTTTGGCATGGTCGGCGCCAACGGGGATGGCGCCGACCCTGCCACGTCTGATTCCCTACGGACCCAGCTGCGAAGTTCAGCGCTTAAAGGCTCTGGCGCCGACCTGCACTACTTCGGCGCCGTCAGGAATGGCGCCGACCCGAGGGGCCAGATTCGGAAATAGTTTTCAGGAGCGGCCAGATGCGCCATTAGTTCGTGAAAAAGGCCAGTTTTGGAAAAAAATACTGTGGAAACACAGGACTAAGAATTCTAATCTCTTTGACTAGGTGAACTAGGAGGTGCGTCATAATATTGAAGAAGGATGGCGGGAACAACAACTCGAAGCTGACCAAACATTGGACCACATCAATCTGTAACCTTGATAAACTTTCTCGATCGATTAACTTCTGAGAAATTGCATTGAGGAATGCACATACCTTCATAATGGCCAGTCGAACATTTTCCGCTAGAATTCCCCTCAATGCAACCGGAAGCAATTGCTTCATAAGCACGTGGTAGTCATGAGACTTGGTTTTGAATTTTTTTCTCTTTCATATTTACTATTCCCTTTATATTCGACAAGAAGCCAGTTGGGACCTTGATACTGAAAAGCATTTCAAAAAAGATTTCCTTCTCTTCCTTGGTAAGAGCGTAGCTGGCAGGCCCTTGAAACTGCCCTGGATGCATGCCGTCTCGTCCTTTATGACGTTCCTGGTCCTCCCGTGCTTTCGGTGTATCTTTTGACTTTCCATACAAGCCCAGGAAGCCTAGAATATTCATGTAAAGATTCTTTGTCAGGTGCACCACGTCGATTGCGGAGCGGACCTCATGGACTTCCCAATAGGGTAGCTCCCAAAATATAGATTTCTTCTTCCACAAGGATGCGCGCTTATCAGTGCCGTTCAGAACAAGTTGGCTGCCAGGACCCTTTCCAAAGATTACATTTAAATCCTTGACCATACCAAATACTTAGCATGAGTACGGGTGACATGCTTTGTCCGGGTTTCTACCTTGCCATTAAAATGCTTGCCTTTTTTCCTTAAGGGATGCTTGGGCGGAAGAAAACGTCGATTGTGCGGGTAAACATTCTTCCTACATTTCTCCAGATATATATACTTTCTGTCTGATCCAAATAGTGCGTGCATGCATTGTATCCCTTGTTCGTCTGTCCTGAAATGTTACTAAGAGCAGGCCAATCATTGATGGTTAAGAAATGCAACACTCATTGATGGTTACGAAATCAAGTGGCCATGTAACGTACACATCACGGTGCATGCTCAACTTGCCGTCTGTAACAGCCCCAGTTTGGTACTGAAAAATACGAATAATTTTTCCACTTTTCTTTATCATGTTTGCATCATGGCATGCATTTGAATTGCTTTTCTCTAACAAGCAACAATTGGCAACATCTAAAAGGGGAAGCAAAAACTTCCAAAACCTCCAAACCAAATGCTCTTTCCCAACCTAGCAAACAAATTAATTTGAACTTCCAATTTGACCAGGATGTTCCAATAATCCAATTGAAATTATTTGTCAAAGCAAATTCTTAACAAGCAAGGAAATAAATTTGGAAATTTAAATTGGTTCAATACAAACTCTATTTTTTAAACCAAGTTAAACCTTTCAAAAATTCAAACTAAAATAATGAGGGGCTTCATTAATATATCGGGAGCCCCCATGAATATTTTCATTATTTTTGAAGATGCTTATGTACTCCAAATAAATACATTATGGAAATTATTAAAATTTGACCTATTTAAACCACTATGAACAAATGTTGTCCAAAACATTTTATTTTGGAGCACCAATTTTAGTGGAGCTTCTAAATGATGAGGGGAGCCTACTCAAATATTTTCATAATTTCTGAAATAGTTTAAGGGCCTCAATAAAATCCCTAAAGTGCTACTGGTTTTAAAAGAAAGGGAAAAGCAGTTTGTTTCAGAAAAATGAAAAGAGGCTGACAAGGGGACCCATCTGTCAGGGAGGTCTCCTTCCTCTCCCAGTAGCGACCGCGCGGGTAGGCCGCACTGGCGCCATGCCACCGTGCTCGTGTTGCTCCCATGCGCTGCGGCCCCCTGCTGGATAAGGACCCGACGCCCTCGCTCTGCCCTGCTCTCACCTGCTCCCTCCCCTTTCTTCCTCTTTTCGAAACCCTAGATCGAGCCGATGCCGCCCGCCGCCGTCACCATGGTCGCCATCGATTCCTGCCGTTGGAGCTCGAGCTGAAGCTTCCATCTTCACCGCCTCATTGTGCTGCATCTCCACGCCGAAGGAATCGGCCCGGGGTGACCAGAATCGACTCATTCGTCCTCGACTCTCCTGCCTCCGACCGCCGCCGCCGAGCCGATTTGCCGCCAGGGCTGTCCTCCTCCGTGCCCGACCAGCACGTAAACGCGCTCAGGGTGAGCACCCCGTCCTCCTGGACCCCTTCATGCTCTCCCTCTTCCTCTCGTTCGTCCTAGCGCCGAAAGCCGAACCGCAACACCGCCGTAGCTCGTCGCCGGAGCACATCCCGGTGACCATTAGGCCCGTAGCGCCGCCAACAGCTTCCCTGCGACGCGCCGCGTGGAATGCCGCCCCTCCCTGCTCCCCCGCGTGCTCGTCCTCGCCCCTGCTGTGCGCGCTCGCCACCGGCCTGCGCGTGGTCACCGCGTCGGCCACGTCGGTCATGGCATAGACCGGGCACGCGTGTTCTGCTCTCCCGGCCTCGTGAACTGTCTGGACCGGCCTGAGGCCGGAAGCCTCGGGCTGGTGCCCGGCCTGGACTCCCGGTCTGGGCCGGCCAAAGGCCGGACGCTTCGGGAGCCTGCCCGGCCTGTGGCCCGGCCTGTGGCCCGGCCTGGCCGAGCTGAGGCCGGCCTGCCAGGTTTTTGATTTTCCTTTTTGGAAATAAAACAAAATAAAAGAATTGATAACTATTTAAATATTGCTCCATTTTTTAGCAAATAAAATATCAAGTTGTTCAGAAAAACAATACCTACCTGTTGGTAACATTGCCATGCTCTTTTGAGTAAAATATTTTGCCTTTATTTAGGAAATACTAAAATGGCAAAACTAATAACGAATTTGGGAAAAATCATAACTTGATAAATAATTAACCAAAAATTGTGAATAAAATATCAAAGTGATCAACATGACAAGTGCTATCAAACCATACTAATATCATCCTCATGACAACAATTTTCTTTTGATGTTATTCTTTAATTGGTTAAAAGAATTAAATTCAATTAATCATTTAATTCACTATTAAATCATCGTATTTTGGAAAATTACAAATAAGGTACCAAAACGATCAGAAGAACAATACCTAACTAATCATGTCATGTTCATGCATATTTAAGCCACTGTTTAGTAATATAATAAATTATGAGCAACTTGGACATTAAGTTAAATATGGGGTTGCTTCCAAATAATTGCACTAATTATTTGGCACTCCATTTAATATTGTTGGTTAAATCATATGGGTATATAATTGCATGAACTTGACATGCCATCATGATTGAGCATTGCACCTTGTCTTCATGTTATTTATTTGTTCTTCTATTATTATTTGGGTATCGATAGATTCCGGAGTCGAGGTTACCCCTACCTATCTCGACGAGCAGTACTACACGCCCCGTCAGCAAGGAAAGAGATAACCTAACCTTCTTGGCATATAGCCTCCTATTGTTTTATACAATTATTTTATCAACCATAATATTGCATTCGATTCCAATGTCTTTTGATCAAGATATAGAGTATCCTATGATTGCATTGTCCACTAAACCATCACATGTTTCCCCTCCTATGAACCACAGGGTTGATGTGTTGGCCTGAGACAAAGATATAATTGTGGTATATATATGCTTAGCCATGCTTAGTCAAATGCTATGTTGTCCGGTGAATTATTTCCATAATTATGATGTTGATGGAAATTTTCTGACATGGTGGTTACTTGTGGTTTTCTTAATTAAAATGTCTAAAAGGCTTGGATGAGTTGCCATCGGGGATGGTGTTTTGTCTCATTCTTGCCCCTAAGTGCGAGTTCTTGTCTTCGGAACCAAGGTTTGAGCGTGCTGCCATTGGTGGGGACATATGGAATCCTCTTTAACTGAATAACTTGTGCTGGCGTATCCAAGGGTCCTCTAGTTTGCGCTTTCCATTTGTGTGTGAGTTGCAGGTGGACGAAGGCGCGATGAAGAGGGTGTGTGTGGTGTTAAGGTGGCGATGGGGGCAGGGGCTGAAATAGGCTGGATAAATTTGTTCTGTCACCACAGATGATCCTTGGATAGTCATATGCGAGGTAAAGGTTTAACCGCGCGCACTTGCCAGCTTTCACTGGAAGAGAGCTGGTTAGGCAAGCCGGACGGTACCGGTGGGTAAATTAGTACACCCCTGCAGGGTTTAATCTTTTTGAAAAGCCGTGTCCGCGGTTATGGACACCTTGGGAATGGATTTACGAGATCATAGAAAACTTTAATCTTAATTAAAATTTGGCAACTAGAGGTTGCATTTTCAACGTGTGATAAAAGGTTCATTTCCTCGAGGGTGATTCGAGGGAGTGCCTTGGTGGAGACGAGTGTTGAGAAATGGTTACTATGGGTTCGATGAGAACCAAATATCAAGTTTACTATCTTATCCCTTTTATGAAAAACCTTCTGAGTAGTCGATGCCATGAGTGATATATGTCTTTATAAATGAAAACTAGCTTTATGCAAAACAACTACTATACAGCTTTAGAGCCCTGTCAACATTGGGCCTATATCGCCCTACTAAACTTGCGAGTATGTCGTACTCAGTCTCTCTTTGCTGCTTATTAATTTGTTTCAGAGGAGGATGTCACCGACGAGACAGGTGGGTTCTACGTTGACATCGACGAGTAGTTTGGGGTTCCCAGGTGGCAGCTTGGGACGTCATGGAACAAGCTGGCTGGGAGTTGTTATCTGTAGGCCTCTTAGGCCATATTTTGGATCTTGTTGTTTTAGACAACTACCTCGCTTCCACATGATGTACTGATGGGTCTGTGACCTCTGTGTGTAATTTGTATCTTTCTCGTATATGAGTTAATATATGATTTTTTTTGTCGTAGAGTCTGTGATGTGCTAGTTGTTACACAAGTCTTGATCTCATTATTATACATTGATAGCTATGCCAATGTTTATGACACGATTGATGTGTTGCGTGGGAGCAGTAACTCCATGCCCTTCGATTGTGTAGCATAGCCTGTGGGTTACATAGCCTCTCTGTATAATTTCGGGGTCGAGGCGCTACAATGTCTGTAAACCAATTTAGTTTGTGCAGACCACCTTGTAACTGCGATAGGACAAATTTGTCTCCTGGTGTCCAGTAACCACTATTCTTGCCTATTTTTCTAATAATATATTTTTTTAATCATTTTGAGAAATAATGTGCGTTTTTAATCAATTTCAGAAATAATACGGCCTCGGCCTGGCCCAAGCCGATCAGGCCTTATCGGCCTGGCCAAAACCGACCAAGCCTGCTCGGCGTGGTCCAAACCGAGCAGGTGGCTGGCCCAGCCCATGACAGGCCGACGAGCCAGTCGGCTTTGACGAAACCGATTAGCCCAAACCGAAGAAAATGGAGCCCAAATCCCCCCTCCAAACACTAGCAGAAAATGGAGCCCAAATCCACGATCACTCCGCCTCCGGTCCCTGTGCTGGGCGCACCCGTCGAGTACGCCAGCGTCGTCTACCTGGCCGCTCCGCTCCGCCTTGGCCGCGTGTTGCGAGTCGCATGCAGCAGTCGGCTTCGCCGAAGCCGATTGCAGGCCACACGCGTGACCGATTGCAGGCCGCCGCAGATGGGCTTACCTGCTTGGCTTGGGCCACACCGAGCAGGTCTGGTCGGTTTGGGCCAGGCCGATAAGTCCTGCTCAGCTTGGGCCTGGCCGAGGCTGTAATATTTTTGAAATTTCTTAAAACCGCATATTATTTCCCAAAATGATTAAAAAATGCATTATTAAAAAAAATCGTTCAAACAATGGTTGCTCCTCGATCCCAGGGCAACAATAGGTTTGTGTTACCAGTAGCCGACTGAAATATTGGCCAGAGCACATCTTAAGACAAATGATAGAAGTATATTTATTTGAGAACGTCAGTAGCTTAGCTTAATTGCTTTGAACTAAGTTGGCACCATTAATTAATGCATATGATAAGAAGGTACTCGAGAGCACTCATCTTCTCGCTGAAATGGCCGGCTGACCCTTGAGGCACGCCAAGAGCCGCGCTGGAAAGCGACCGATCGCGTGGGATCAGATCCTCGTCACGTTTTCCCACCTAGCTAGGGTCCCCCGCGACTGCGGCCTGCAGGTAGCATCAGCGCGCGTCAGGTGAATGGTGGTTGATCCTTGATAGCCTGATCGTCTTATCATAGCATATCTCACGACTTATCACTAGCTCACCATCTATATTAGCAGTGTATACGTACGTATGACACAACACGATTTTTTGCAAAAGACTTACTATTTTTATTGATTAAAAAGTTTTTATGAAGTCGTACATGTTTAGCCGAGGTGTTCGACCGCGGCTACAAATAAAAGTCTACTCTCGCACCATCACATTACTAAGAGCAACTCAAACAGACACAGTAAACTTGCAAAAACTGAAAAATCCAAGGGTATTCGTGGTTTTGGCCCAAAACGTGGCCTGAACAGACCGCAGACACGGCTCCCGGCCGTAATTTTTTTTTCATTGGCCCGAGATTCCCCTTGCGCACCGTTTATATGTGGTTCGCACCCCCTTTTCTGGTTTTCGACCCGAATCCTCCTCCTCTCCTCCACCGCATCGCCGTCAAATCGGCCGCCGCGCAGTAGATTGAAGCTCTCCGCCGCGTGATGCCGCGGCTCAATCGGAGTCGGGGGCGGACGAATCGGCCGCAGCGGAGCCTCCCGCGGCGGCTCCTCCTCCCACGGCGGTGGCTCCCGTGGCGGCGCCGTCGACGAGCGGGAGCGCAAGAGGCGCATATCCAGCGACCTACGCATGCGCGATTCTCTGCGCTACCTGCACGCCGGTGAGGTGTGGAAGAAGCGAGAGGCGGAGGACGCCAAGCACGGGAGCATGGCTTGCCGCTGCGGCCGCCGTAGTTGCTCTCCGTCACCGTCCAGCGGTTTCCTCCGTCGCACGCGCAACGAGGAGGGGAGCTCGCGGAACCCTCGGAGGGCGCCCTCCCTGGGGCTCTCTGACTCTGACGCGGCGCCGTCCTCACCGGACACGTACGTGTCGTGGAGCGACGAGTCGGAAGGCGAGGGCATCGTCGAACGCGACATTGTCGGAGAACACGACGCGGAACGACACGCCCTGGATAAGCTAAAGCGCAGGGCGGCTCGAGCGGCGCGGGCGGCGGAGAAGCGTGCGGCGGAGGACCTCTGCTAGGCGCTGCTCGCCATCGAGGGCGCCATCGAGGAGCAGGAGGCACGGGCGGCGGAGTTCGCTCACGCGTAGGAGGCAGCCATGGGGAGGCACTGGTACGTGTCAGACGTATCTATAATTTTTGATTGTTCCATGCTTGTTTCATATCATTATTACATGTTCCTACCATCATTACTTGTGATTTTGTGGCATTTTACTATACTAACATATTGACAAGATGTCCAGTGCCAGTTCCTAGTTCCCATTTTCTGCTTGGGGCGGTGCCTGCCGACACCGGCCTCTCTAGCTCTGGCGGCCATCATGGTTGACTCCATTGCCGCATGGTTCCACTGTTTATTTTGTGGACATGGTTCCTCTGTTCTAGTTTGTTGGAGCGATGCAGGAAGAACGGAAAGAGAAAGAGTTATCGACCCAGGTTATTCGAGTATTTTCATCATTGAGTGTGGATCTGATCTCTCGGAGGTCAAATAATCAACTGCCAAAGTAAAGTGTGGCAAATTGGACAGTTCTGAAGTAAAACGGAAAAAAATATCAAATTCCCCTAGTAGCATTGCCAATAGCGAATTTGGCGCTTTGGCAGCAGTTTCCTACCGTGTGGAGGTTTACCAAATAGAGATGCCAAATTTCAAAAGAGGGAAGGGGTTCACCTAGAAGAGCTAATGCCAAAACTCATCAAATGAATGAAACTGAAGAGAGTGAGCTAGATGGGGTGAGAGAGCTGGATGGGGAGTCTTGGGGGATAAATATTCTTTACTTCAACTTTTGTGAGCAGGGGGTCCACATGCATGTGAATTTGGCACCAACTATGCTATGGAGAAAAGCCGTTGCACCCGATATCACTTAAAACTAACTATACGGCAAATGTAGCAATTAACAACACTGTGGCTGCTCTAAGAGGAAGCTTCCGGTCAAGCCAATAAATGCTTCCTGTGACTTGTTTTGCTCTAAACCGGTACATGTGCAACCATGATTGTATATTTTATATGTTTTCTTTTGGATCTAGGAATAACTTTCATTACATATTACAGCAGATTACATTTCGGTCATTAAAACATTCACACTGAGGAACAAAGCCTAGATGCACACACATGAAATAAGCTTGGAAACAATCAGATGAGAAGTGGCTATTTCGGTATCTTATAACAGTTCCGAAATTCTAGAGTAATATGCAGCTAGCGGACACTACATTTCGAAATAAATTGACCGAGTGATTAGGCTGGAAGCAACAAGAAATAAGCTTCGAAACAATCAGATGAGAGGTGGCTATTTCGGTATCTTATAGTAGTTCCGAAATTCTAGAGTAATATGCAGCTAGCGGACACTACAGTTCGAAATAAATTGGCCGAGTGATTAGGCTGGAAGCAACAAGAAATAAGCTTCGAAACAATCAGATGAGAAGTGGCTATTTCGGTATCTAATAACTGTTCCGAAATTCCAGAGTAATATGCATCTAGCGGACACTACAGTTCGAAATAAATTGACCGAGTGATTAGGCTGGAAGCAACAAGAAATTAGCTTCGAAACAGTCAGATGTGAAGTGGCTATTTCGGTATCTTATAACAGTTCCGAAATTCTAGAGTAATATGCAGCTCGCGGACACTACACTAGTAGAAAATGAGGCTTTGGGAAGGGGGCTGGAGAGCCATTAGTCCCGGTTGCAACACCACGTGGGACCAATGCCTGGCATTGGTCCCGGTTCGACCTGCCTCCGCGCCGTGGGCCAATAGTCCCGGTTGGGCTGGGGACATTAGTCCCGGTTTGGGCTACCAATCGGGACTAAAGCTCCGGCAGAGCATTAGTCCCGGTTGGTAGCCCGAACCGGGACTAATAGTCCTCTGCCTATAAAGCCAGCAGCCAGCTTCTACTCCTCTATTTTTTTCTGCTAGGAGGTGTGAGAGGTGGGTGCTAGTTTTTTTTCCTTTGCTATGCACTAGAGGTGTTCGATGAAATGCCCGAGCCACATTTCAGTTCACACAAAATGATATGAGGTGCCCGAGCCACCCTTAGGCTTTGTCCTCTCCTTTCCTCCGATCGATCGAGGTTAATTAGCAACCTAGCTTTGTCTTTTAATTTCATCTGTAATTGATACAAATTTTGCATGTGTCGATATACGGTGGTCATTTCAGTATTGAACATGTATTTTAATTGTATTTGATAAACTTAATTATATGATATGCAGATGGATGCCCGGCGGCGATGGATGTACGGCGATCGACGCAGTTCCGATTTTCTTGCAGGCTTGCATAAATTTATCCATGTGGCTGAGACAAACAAAGAGGATGGTTTTATGCCTTGTCCATGTGTGGACTGTCGGAACGTTAAGGAGCACTCTTCCTCGAAAACCCTTCAAGGCCACCTGCTTCGGAGAGGTTTCATGCCCAGCTATAATTGTTGGACCAAGCACGGAGAAAGAGGGGTTATGATGGAAGACGATGAAGAAGAAAATGATGATGAGAACTATCGTATGTTCTCTGAAGAATACGGTGATACTGCGATGGAAGACAATGAAGAAGAAGGAGGTGAAGAACAACGGACGCCAGATGAGCATGCTGATGGTCTTGGTCGGGTCATTTCCGATGTACAACGAGAATGCGATACAGAAAAGGAGAAGCTGAAGTTGGAGGCCATGCTAGAGGATCACAAAAGTTGTTGTACCCAAATTGCGAAGATGGCAGCACAAAGCTCGGTACCACACTGGAATTGCTGAAATGGAAGGCAGAGACTGGTTTATCTGACAAGGGATTTGAAAAGTTACTGAAAATAATGAAGCCGAAGCTTCCAAAGGATAACGAACTGCCCGAGACTACGTACGAAGCAAAGAAGGCTATCTGCCCTCTAGGATTAGATGTGCAGAAGATACATGCATGCATCAATGACTGCATCCTTTACCGCGGTGAGGAGTATGAGAATTTGGATGCATGTCCGGTATGCAATGCACTGCGATACAAGATCAGACAAGATGATCCTGGTGATGTTGAGGGCGATGACGAGCCCGTCAGGAAGAAGATTCCTG
>QRDG01000534.1:177931-551931 GCA_012064385.1 Puccinellia tenuiflora | reverse complement strand
TCTATGTATCTACAACCTTCCTCCTTGGTTGTGCATGAAGCGGAAGTTCATTATGATGACACTTCTCATCCAAGGCCCGAAGCAACCCGGCAACGACATTGATGTGTACCTAAGGCCATTAGTTGATGAACTTTTGCAGTTGTGGGCCATACCAGGTGTACGTGTGTGGGATGAGCACAAACAGATGGAATTTGACCTACGAGCGTTGCTGTTCATAACCATCAATGATTGGCCTGCTCTTAGTAACATTTCAGGACAGTCAAACAAGGGATACAACGCATACACGCACTGTTTAGATAAGACTAAAGGTACATATTTGGAAAAATGTAAGAAGGTCGTGTACCTGGGGTGTCGTCAATTTCTTCCAGGCAGTCACCCCGTAAGAAAGAAAGGCAAGCATTTCAATGGTGAGGCAGATCACCGGAAGCCTAAGCTCCCTGATGGTGATGTTATATTTGGTATGGTCAAGGACATAGAAGTAATCTTTGGAAAGGGTCCTGGCGGTCATTCTGTTCCGAAAGACGTCGCTACCGAACATGCGCCCATGTGGAAGAAGAAATCTATATTTTGGGAGCTACCCTATTGGAAAGTCCTAGAGGTTCGGTCTTCAATCGACGTGATGCACGTGACAAAGAATATTTGCGTAAACCTGCTAGGCTTCCTCGGCGTGTATGGGAAGACAAAAGATACACCAGAAGCAAGCGAGGACCAGCAGCGTATGAAAGATCCAAACAACAAGCATACGGATAAAGGGCGTCATTACTTAAGCAGCTACGCTCTTACGAAAGCAGAGAAGGAAATATTTTTTGAGTGCCTGAGCAGTATCAAGGTCCCGGCTGGCTTCTCGTCAAATATAAAGGGAATAATAAATATGGCAGATAAAAAATTCCAAAACCTGAAGTCTCATGATTGCCACGTGATTATGACGCAGTTGCTTCCGATTGCATTGAGGGGGCTTCTATCGGAAAATGTTCGAGTACCCATTGTGAAGCTATGTGCATTTCTCAATGCAATATCTCAGAAGGTAATCGATCCAGAAAGTTTGACAAGGTTACAGAAGGATGTGGCCCAATGTCTTGTTAGTTTTGAGTTGGTGTTCCCCCCATCCATTTTCAATATTATGACGCATCTCCTGGTTCACCTAGTTGATGAGATTGCAATTCTCGGTCCTGTATTCTACACAATATGTTCCCCTTCGAGAGGTTCATGGGAGTCTTGAAGAAATATGTTCATAACCGTGCTAGGCCAGAAGGAAGCATCTCCAAAGGCTATGGAACAGAGGAGGTCATTGAGTTTTGTGTTGACTTTATTCCCGACATTAAGTCGATTGGTCTTCCTTGAATCGCGGCACGAGGGGA
The DNA here is from genome assembly GCA_012064385.1 of Puccinellia tenuiflora. NCBI lineage: Eukaryota > Viridiplantae > Streptophyta > Magnoliopsida > Poales > Poaceae > Puccinellia > Puccinellia tenuiflora. The sequence goes on along the minus strand of QRDG01000534.1, from coordinate 550,573 downwards.
GACTTAGTGGAAAAGGCACGCTAGGAAGAAAGCAATGATATGTAGGGACGGGAATTCTTTCACTCAAGCACACTACACAGTTCTACAAAGTTCCACCTTCGTGGCTCCGTATATCGAGGTACAGAAGAATAGTGTACGCTCCAAAAACCCAGGGAAGCCTGACTCCTGGATTAAACAAAAACACATGGAGACTTTCGGTAGTTGGTTGCGATTACATCTCATGAATGACACGATGTTGGAGATCAACTCTACTTATTGGCCGCGTCACCATCTTCGACTGTATTGACTTTCCAAGGGTACGAGATAAATGGGAATACATTTTACACGATTGCCCAAGATAAAAAGAGTACCAACCAAAACAGTGGTATTCGCTTTGATGCAACAGACGAGAATGGACAAAAGGACACATACTATGGTTACATAGAGGAGATATGGGAACTTGACTATGGACCTACTTTTAAGGTCCCTTTGTTTCGGTGCAGTTGGGTCAACATGAATGGAGAAGGGTAAAGGTAGACCAGCTGTACGGAATGACAACAGTGGATCTCAAGAATCTTGCGTACAGAGACGAACCATTCGTCCTAGCCAATGTTGTGGCTCAGGTTTTCTATGTGAAGGACATGAGCTCCAGACCGAAAAAAAGAAAAGATAAGGAAACAAATACAGCACACGATGAGCCAAAGCGTCACATAGTTCTTTCAGGAAAAAGAAACATCGCGGGAGTCGAGGACAAGACAGACATGTCAGCAGACTATAATAAGTTTGATGAAATTCCGCCATTCACAGTGAAAACTCACCCAAGCATCCCGTTAAATAATGAAGAAACTCCATGGTTAAGGCCGAAGAAGCGATCATGATCTAAGTATGAGTGTAATAGTATATAAAACAATTTATGTATGAGTGTTCTCAAAACCTTTTTATGTATGAGTGTTGACAATAACCTGGTGAGAAGTTCGTGTACAAAACACACGGTATCACCTGCATACAAACCGTATTCGGTCGATGAACTGAAGGATTTCTAGATAGAACAAAACACACGGTATCACCTGCATACAACCCTACTGTGGCTAGAGAGTGCCCGCATATCAAATGCATCGTAGGGCGTATGCAGGTGAAACCGTTTGATTTGTATTCGGTCGATGAACTGAATGATCAGAGCGCCTTACTGCTTGCTTGGATTCAACCTCCTCGGCAATTCATCATTGTGTCACCCTAATCCAGTGGTTGGATTCAACCTACCCGAGGGCTTGTGTTAGGGAACATGCCAGCGGGTAGGCTAAATCCAACCATTGGGTTCGGTGGCAAAGGTAGACGCTCGTTGTGTGCCGCTTCGCTGCAGGGACGTCGCTATTTATAGGCGATTAGAAGGTGTACCTGTGGATGAGGTGGGAGTGCAGATCCAACAGCTCACAAGCGCTCTAAAGAAACACACCCCTGATCCAACGGCTCACAAGCGCTTGAAAGAAACACACGATCCGTGTGCTTCTTTAGTCCCGGTTGGTAACACGAACCGGTACTAAAGGCCCTGATCCAACAGCTCACAAGCGCTCGAAGGAAACACACGATCCGTGTGCTTCTGATCCAACGGCTCACAAGCGCTCTAAAGAAACACACCCCTGATCCAACGGCTCACAAGCGCTTGAAAGAAACACATGATCCGTGTGCTTTTTTAGTCCCGGTTGGTAACACGAACCGGTACTAAAGGCCCTGATCCAACAGCTCACAAGCGCTCGAAGGAAACACACGATCCGTGTGCTTCTGATCCAACGGCTCACAAGCGCTCTAAAGAAACACACCCCTGATCCAACGGCTCACAAGCGCTCTAAAGAAACACACCCCTGATCCAACGGCTCACAAGCGCTTGAAAGAAACACACGATCCGTGTGCTTCTTTAGTCCCGGTTGGTAACACGAACCGGTACTAAAGGCCCTGATCACATATATATGTAGGCTTGGCCGCCATTGCCATATCACATCTAAACTCTTCCATGGCTTCCACCGTACTAAGCTACCGTCAGGCGGAGGAGCTTTCCGCCTCGAACTACCCCTACCCGCCCGGCTACTGCGTCCCCGCCGGCTGGATGCTGAGCGCCGGAGGCGTGCCGGTCCCTCCTGTCCCTCATGGTGTGGCGCGCCGGGCGGCCATCACGAACCACTACTACCTCGAGCTCACGCCGGAGCAGCGGATGGATCCCCGCTGGCATCCCGACTACCGCCCGACTTGGGACGCCTTCTTCATCAATCGGCGTGAGAGGGCGCTCGCTAGGTACGAGGGGGACGGCCCGCCTCCTTCGGACTTCAACGAGGCCGGCCGTCAGCTGTGGTGGGCTGGCCAAACTCTCCAGGGCGTTATGAAATACATCACGGCCGGCGATAACCCCCGCCTGCACTACCCTTAGATCCAGTCCAGGCGTGCTCACCCGTCGAGGTGGGAGCCACGAGCGCCGTCCGATGACAGCGACGACGACGACGATTACGAGGACGAGTATTATAGGCCTAGGCAGGAGTATGACTAAGATTGTTAGGACAAATTATCCAGTTATGTCATTCCATATAAATGATTTGTATTCGGTCGATGAACTAGTTATTATCAAATGATCCACTGTGAGGGTTTCTTCAGAGGGTTCCTTCTTACGTGAGCTATGACCCTGTGAGGGTTCCTTCTCTTTGGATGCGCAGCGCCGGCGGCTCAGCACCCCGCGGCTCAGTAACCGGTCGAAGTTAGTTTTAGAGTCTGTGATCGCCATATCTTCTCATTGCGATCCAACAGCTCAGAAGCGCTGCAAAGAAACACATCTTTGATCTAATGGCTCACAAGCGCTTGAAGGAAACACACGATCCGTGTACTACTTAATCTCAAACAAAGTTGGATTTGATATAAATATATAGATTATATTTTTTGGAACAATTTGATATATTATTTCTATTTTTCTGATAAACAGATCAAAAGATATTAAATTTATAAGTTTAACTAATGTCTTAATGAATTTATAAGTTTATTACAATTTTTTAAAACTTAATCTCAAACAAAGTTGAATTTGATATAAATATATAGATTATATTTTTTTGAACAATTTGATATATTATTTGTATTTTTTTGATAAACAGGTTAAAAGATATTAAATTTATAAGTTTATTGCATTTTTAAACTCTTTATTAAAAAAAATACCTTTAGTCCCGGTTGGAACCACAAACCGGACCTAAAGGTATTTTGGCGCGCGCCTTTTCGGTGCTGCCGAAAATTGCCTTTAGGTCCGGTTGGATGCCCCAACCGGGACTAAAGGGTTGGTCTTTAGTCCCGGTTGGTGCCACCAACCGGACCTAAAGACCCTTTGGTCCCGGTTGGGGCCCTGAACCGGGACTAAAGGCCTTTTTTAACTGCTTCTTCTTCCTCCTCCCCCAAATCTCCTCATTCTTCTAAGGACCAGCGCGAGGAACAAAATCACGCCGTCAGGCTGCCAAATTCCCGCGCCGCCATCCGCCCAAGCCAGCCGCCGGCCGCCCTTCGCCGCCTGCTCCTCCGCCCGAGCCAGCCGCCCTCTGCCCGCTTCGGCCGCCGGCTCCGAGCACCGCCTCCGCCGCCCTGTGTCCTCCCCGACCTCTCCGTGCACGCCTCCGTGCTCCTGGTGAGCTTGCCGTGCTTGTGCTCCTCTTCTCCCTCTCCCTCCCCCTCTGTACAGCCCCGCAGCATTGCTCCGCCAGCCGCCGCCACTCGAGCTCATCGCCGGGCGATCTCCGGTGACCCTAGATGGGTGGCGCCGCCAACATCAGGTCGCCCACCCTGTGCCACATCGAATGAGGCCCTCAGCTCGCTCCCTCGTGAGCCGGGCATGGTTTTAGCAATTTAGTTTTAGGAATTTAGCAATTTAGTTTTTGGAATTTAGCAATTTAGGAATTTAGCATTTTAGTTTTAGCAATTTAGCAATTTAGTTTTTGGAATTTAGCAATTTAGCATTTTAGTTTTTGGAATTTAGCAATTTAGTTTTAGGAATTTTAACATTTTTAGCAATTTAGTTATAGGAATTTAGTTATAGGAACTTAGTTATAGGAACTTAGCATTTTTAGTTATAGGATTTTTAGCATTTTTAGTTATAAATAAATGTATTTGTATCCCTAAATGTTGAATACACTTGTAAAATTGTTGACAATTGGGACTTTTAGCAATACATGTTGCATATTTGTATCCCTAAATGTTGAATACATTTTTAGCATTTTTAGTTGTAAAATTGTTGACAATTTTAGAATTTTAACAATGCTTTTAACAAGTAAAATTGTGTGGTGTGTCCTTTGCTTACACTTGTATTTGATTTTTGGGTCCTTGTATTTGCTCTTTTGCATAGCATATATATTTTTTGTATTCCTGCGAGATATCACCGTGATGACGCTTAGAAACAATTGGGACTATTGATTTTCTATCTTATAATATGAATACAATTGTTGCTTTTACCTATGTATATGCTAAGTGTTCCATTTTTGTGAGGAGTCTTTTACCGCGACATTGTTGCTTTTACCTAAGTGCCGACGATGATCACCACGACGCTTAATTAAAAATGTATCACTATGACGCTTAATTAGAAATGTATCACCACGACGCTTAGAAACACCCGGCGCAACAACGCGCGCCTTTCCTTCTAGTAGCATTAATTCTATCCCTACAAGTTTCCTGAACGACACGACATGCATTTTGCAGAAACCATGGATCCAGTCGGTAGAGATGAAAATGATGAACATATCCTCGAGGATATGATCTGTGGCGACGATGTCGCAACTCAATTCCTGAACGAGTCCGGTGAGGGGGATGAGTCTCTCAACCGAGGTGACGGCGGCCCCGACGCCTGGGAAGAGGCCGTACTCGGTGACTCCGATGAGGGGGAAGCCGACAAGGCAGAAGCCGGCGGCTCGGGTGCCACATTGATCAACACAAACTCCGGAGAGGTGCATATATATATTTATATTAATTAATTTAGCCTCCGTTGTCTATATACACATATTAACGGTCTTTCTTCTTTTAGCCCTCCGGATCGAGCAAATCCACTGCGAGGACGAAACGAGGACCAACCAGAAAGTTGGAGGACAATGTCCGGTACAGGATCGAGGTGGTCGCTGCAGACGGCGAACCCATTGCTCCAACAGATGTCAAATAGAAGTTTGTGAAGCAATGCGGTGTCGTTGTTAGGGACTTCATCCCGATCACCATCCAAGAATGGAATAAGCCAAAGGATCGTGATCTTACCTGGCTCGGCGACAAAGGCAAAAAACACATTTTTCAAAAGGTCATGCATAATTTCACCTTGCCGCGGCCAGAGGTGGATCCAGAGCAGGGGGAGCCATCTGAGGAGCAGATGGATAAACTTAAAAAAGAGCTAGTAGATAAAGTCAAGGCGTGGGCTCTTAAGAAGATGGCCGAGCTATTTAACAAATATAAGAAGAGATTGTACACCGACTATGTGTTGAAAGGAAAAACTCCGGATTTTGATCGAGGGTACGAGAAGATAAGAGACTATTGGGATGAATTTGTAGCGTACAAGAAATCGGAGCCAGCTCTGGCAAAGTCTGAAATAAATAAGGCAAATGCTGCTAAGAAGAAGTACCACCATAATATGGGGCCCGGTGGCTACGCCCGTTCCATGCCTAAGTGGGACAAAATGGAGAAGGACCTGCTGGATCAAGGGATTGTACCAGAGCCTATTAGAGATGGATGGATCGAGCGGTCCCGAAATTGGTTCTACGGGCATGGGGCACACTGAACGCTTCTACCGGGGACTGCATATATAACAAAAGACACAAGGATAATCCTGAACTACCCATCGATGACATTAGAAAAGCAGTAAAGGATGTTGAAGAGGGACAGTTCCGTCCCGATAGAGAGAATGACGAGCTTGCACGCGCCCTTGGGAATAAAGAACATGATGGACGAACACGAGGCACCCCAGGCTCCAAGCCGTGGGCACATGGGTTTCCCGTGGAACAAAAAATATGGCCCGACAGAAGTCATATGAGGAGAAAGGTAAGGGAGCAACAGGAAGAAACCGAGAAGGCAGACCGGCTCCGCGCGCTAGAAGAAGGGTACAAGCGGCAGCAGGAGCAAATCGACCGACTTAGCCAGCAAGGCACTCTCGCCCTATCTCAGCAGCACGTCGATGCTGCCGCCCCATCGAATCGGAGAAGCAGCGTGGCTTCGAGCAGGCTCGTTGATGATGATGATCCTCTTCGTCGCTACCCAGTGGATGATATCACGGAGACCACAACTTGTGAGCTACATGTGAAAGTGATGAACATAAGCATGAAGGTGGCTGTCGGCTATGCCGTACCTATTGGACCTACACCAACTTTCCATTGCTCCCCTGTTCCTCTTGGCTACGCTATTGTCGGGGTGGATGAAGTTTATAAAGGATTTGAGGAGCTGAAGCTGGATCACCCCGCAGGTGAAGATGGGGAGAGCGTTGAACTTGGAGAAGCCAGAAAAAACACCATTCTATGGCGAAAGGAATTAATCGTGCTTCCAAGGCCATCGACTCCTCAGAGTAGCGATGCAGCGCAACACTCTCCAGCGCAACAGTCTTCTCCGCCGTCGCCGCCTCAGGCGCCGTCTCCGCAGCCTCAGTCTCCAGCGCGTGAGTCCGCCTCAGTCTCCAGCGCGCCGTCTCCGCCTCAGTCTCCGTCGCGTGAGTCTCCGCCACCTCAGTCTCCGGTGCGTTCGGGTAGGTTGGGGTTCGATAAGAACCGATTACCGAAACGTACGTTATCACCCCTACCAAAAATACCTCACAAGAATATGGTCAAGAGACCTTACGACCGTACACCGGAGGAAAACGCGGTGTACGCAGAAGCCGAAAAGGTCGCGTGGTTTGCTAAGTTGAAGGAGAAACCGAAAAAGTTTCCCGACACCCTAGAAGAGCATGCCAAAGTCGTAGCAATGCTGAAAAATATGCAGCAACCCCCGCCAGCGGAAGAACCAGACTACGAACGCTCTATTCATAAGGCGACGAAACGGAAAGCAGAAAGATCAGTTCCCCAGCTCGGAACACAGAAAAAACAATCAGTTGCCCTGCTCAAAGTGGTCTCCAATACCGAGGCGGGGTCGAGCAGAGTACGGCCTGTTGTTCCGATCGACGACAAGTCTTGTACACCTGAGATTGTTGCCATGTTCGGAGAAGCAGCCGCTGCTCAGGGCTTGACTATTCATCAGTACTTAGACCGAATAGATTATCAGAAAGTTGCAGACTACACATACAAGCACGGGCGTCCTCTCGTCAAATCTGAGTTGGTCAAAGATCTACCAACAAAAATGCGAAGATTGCATAATTGGTACATGGCAGCCTCAAAGAGAGGGGGGGATTGGCTCTACATTAAATATGATAACAAGGCTTTCGGGTCTGGAAATGGAGTGACAATGATTCAATTTTCTGAATTATTTTAGTTGTTCCAACAAAAAGCCCTCGACAAAGCTATCATCAGTGCCTATTGTCTGTAAGTATTATTTCTGTAATTAATTTTCTTGCTAGCTCACCTCGTTCATTGTATTTTATAATCTTACTCATCACTATATTAATTATGCAGAATGAAGATTCTCCAATGCAGAAGAGGACAAATCTATGACATTGGGTTCATTGACCCAAATGTCGTTCATGAAAAAGTTCTCGTTGATCGTCAGTACCAAGATACAGAGAACAACTTGGTAAATGCATTCTTGTTTAACGAAACCAAAAGAGAGATACTATTTCCATACAACTTCGAGTAAGTGTTACTGTCTTGTACACATTATTCTATTTCGCTTAATTTCTCGATGTTAAATGTATAATTGATAACTTATGCATGCGCAGCTTCCACTTTATTCTGCTAATCATTGTGCTGGACAAAGGAACAGTACAAGCCATGGACTCGAGACGTCATCCCCTTGAGCACTGGGAGAGCATGCAGATATGCCTCCAGAGGTAATTTCAATCATTATGTCAGTATATCGATAGCAATTAATTAATATATAAGTCCTTTATTCATTTTCTTTGCCGGACAGGGCTTGGAAACGATTCACTAAAGCCGCCAAGGATAGGGGTGCTTGGGCGGAGAAGCTTGACTTTAAAAGATTAGATGTAAGTACTACTAGCTATATCCGTGCATCATCTCTTTGATTCTAGTTTCAATACCATTACAATTCTTGATTTTTATTTTCATTGAACTTTGTTCCTGTAAAGTGCTTGGAGCAGCCAGAGGGGACAAATTTATGTGGATACTACGTCTGCGAGTTCATTCGTCAGACGTGTTGTGAGAAGGGAAGAATTTTAAAACAACTTGAAGTGAGTATGCAATATTCACAATTTTTGTTTATGTCATCAATTTTGTTTAGTTTCATTCATATATATTGACCACTTTTTTAATTAGATCGAACGGTTGCGAGACGGCCTTCTACCAATGGATCGTGTACGAGCAATCCAGGAAGAAATTGCCGGATTCATAGATGCAGAGGTCCTAAATAAGAATGGAGAATACTATACTGATTCTAATGCATATTGATGTATTTATATTACATCAAGTAGAAGATGATGTGTTTATATTACAAGGTGATCGAGTGTAAAAAAGATGTGATGACGATCGTGTGTGTAATATATTTGTGACGATGATGTTTAATATATAGTGGTTCCCCATATTGATTCTACATTTTGGTATTTTAATTTCATTTTTTTACATAATCAAATAGGTCTTACTTTTCTGAACATTTTGGTATTTTATTCATATTTTTATGAATTACAGAATAAGCATTATTGATTCTACAAAACTAAACCTTTTTCTAGAATTTGTGAAAAAAAAATTGGCCAATAGTCCCGGTTCGTATTACGAACCGGGACTAAAGCTCATGGGCCCGACGACACCCGGAGGGGCCACGTGACTCCACCATTAGTCCCGGTTGGAGTCCCAACCGGGACTAGCTTTAGTCCCGGATTGCTAGTCCCGGTTGGTGAACCGGGACTAATGGCCCTCCCCAACCGGGACTAATGTGGCTTTTTCTACTAGTGTCGACACGCGATCTGAAGACCGGGAAGAACGACACAGCCGGCAGCAATGATTCGAGATGCAAGTTTCTCCATCGATGTGCATGCTTGGCTCAGGCAGGACGAATCGTAGGCGATAGACTTTGGGGGAGAGACTTTCAGGCAATTCGACGGACACGAGTGCGCAGCGGAACATGGCGGCAACAGCGACGGCAAGTGGAAGGATTCCCGGCAGCCGAGTTCTGAGCGGGGTCGGATCGCGCGGCGACAAACACAAATCAAAATCGGCAGCGAACTATGAAACGTCTTCTTTCTCAATCTGCATGGCAGCAAACCTTCCTCGATCTGTGCGTCCTGTTCTTTCCAAATCGAGCGAGACCTTCATGCAACATAGCTCAGCATGTCGGCACCGGAATCGGTGACATGCAAGGCTACGGAATCTTCGGCGGCAGACAGATTTTAGATTGGAGATCGGAGGCTGGCGCGGCGGAGTAACGCGGAAGAACGATTGAATTTCCGACGGCGATCATCCATCGGCTCTGATACCAATGTAGGAAACTAGGGTTAGGAGCTATTTCGGCCTACCCTCTATTCTTCTGCCTTATCGGTGGTGCCGCTCACAATACAATTTGAGGCTAGAGGGTGTGACCTTTATATAGACTCCAAATTCCAGATAGAACAATCTGTTTCCAGGTAGGACTCGTGACATGTTAGACCAACCACAATACCTAACATCCAGAGCCTATTACTGTTTAGGTCCCAGCACACATGTGTGAGTCATGCGCCGAGTTCGAATACAAATCAAACTCGCAGGCTTTAACAATCCATAGAGCCAATCCTACAGACAACCTGTCATTCCACTCTATACTGTTCCCGGGTATAATTCCGGCGTATTAATAGACACCGTGTTCCAGTATAGACGTACCGGCTTCCTTAAGTATATTTCCTTAAGTACAATTGCACATCAATAATTCCCTGTTATTTCCGTGACACTTCTACACTGAAGTTTAATTCCGGACAATGTAGTAGATATATAAAATGTTGTAAGACACAATTTCCTACACTTGTGCCATTCTGCATGCATTTCTACTAGGTGCTAGCTGCTGGTACTTGGTATAAAAAAACCAGAGTATACTTCGACCTTCAGGTTTGAGCATCGGTTTCAAAATCTCAACTATAACTCTTTTCCTGCCAATCACAGTAGAAAGGTTCAGAGCTTGAATGCATGCACTCTAGAAAAAAACAAGCACACAAGTACAACGTGAACAAGGATTGAGTTTTCTTATGCATTAACTGAACCATCATGGGGGCGTAGTGAAGTATGGTTCGTGGTCTACGGTGCTACAATTTTGGAGAGACTGCAGGGGAAAAGAGATGGTTCTCCGGCCACCTAGATGAAAAGGAGTATCAGTTCGTGATTTCCGGAGGGAGGAGGGAAAGCAGGTTGCTCGATTATGCACAACGAAGATTTGCCATCCCTAACCGTGGTAGCCGCCAATTGTCAAATGCTCAAAGCATATCCCGTGAACAGGTTTTGACGGCCACGGTGATTAGGAATTCGGGACTCAAGAATCGGCCTAGACCGGGGAGTTTTCGACTAACTTGAAGCGACCATTCAGTACAAACAATATAATCAGAAAACGTACATGTTTAGTCCCGATAAGTGCAGCGGTCTCTCGTGAAGTGTAGAAAAAAAATCCACCAGAATTGCATTAGGACACGTTAATGCATTTTGTCATAGAATAAAGGGATGGTCGTACTCCTCTTGTGTCTCTGTTGTCGATGAATGATGCAACACGATACAGCGGAGCCACGAGGTTATGCACAAGGAGGAAGAGCATGCATATATGTCATCTAGGAGTTGTGACAGATCTACGGTGAAGCTGTGGTGGTAGAAAGGACGAGGGAAACATTTAGAGAAATGTGGATATGTCATATTCTAGCAATTATGTATACCAATTTAAGATCTATGCTATCTAGTGACTTACCCCTCTATCAGGGCGGCATATTTTTTTAAGAATCATATTAACGCATCGTGTGTTATAATTTGTGTAGACACAAGACAGAGGGAACAATGAGAGAAAATCATTTATCCATCTTTTATTTTTCTACAAGATCTGTAATAATGCACGGGTAAATAATGAGACCAAATGTTTGGTCATAGCGAAGCACGGACATTGTTAGTGATTATAAATATCTTGTACTACCCGTTGCATCGTAGGGGCGTATTGCTACTTTGCTAGTTCCAAGTAAAAAAAAACTGCATATCCAAACAAGTACCGAAACCTCGCACCCTCCAGCCGTACCACCGCGCCGCGGACAGCTCGCTCCCGCTTGCACCCACCGTAGCCGCCATGGACGGGGGTGGCGAAAGGGAGAGCACGAAGCACGTGGTGGAGACGGAGTACCACTGCCACGACTTCGACTGGGAGGTCCTCCGGGCGGATGTGGAAGCCAACCCTTCATTCTCTTACCACCTGTCCCCTTTCCCCACCACCACCGCCTCGCCGCCGACACCGTCGTCGGAGGCCTGGAGAAGCTTCCACCGCCGCCACGCCTCCGGCAAGTTCTTCAAGGTTCCTTCTTCCCCTTCTCTCCTTATCCCCTTTTGTCGAAACCTTTTTTTTTTACTTTCAATTCGGTAGGAAGAAGAACTAGGTCAAAAAGGTAGAGAATTCGAATTCGAGGGACTTGTGCGAAATTGCATTTCTTGACCGGGGAAAGGACTGCAGTTTTTGGACTTGAGCCGTGCAGCTAGACAAGGAGCCAGTTAAGTAACCGTGCATGTGTACTCCACACGGCGAGAGAATGAATACTAGATTACTCTCTTTCCTAATTTATTCCTGGGTGGAGGCAGGCTATAATTGGAGCGTTCAATGAACAAATGGAACGAAACATTTCCTTAGCACCAGTGCTTGTTCTGCACCATTGTCACGAAATTCGCTAATTCCGGAAGATTGTTCATCTGTTCATATGGAATAGGAATTTAACTAGGTAATAATGTATGATGTAGGCATACCATATGTACATTAGGGACCTTGTTCCCCTATTTGCTACTCCCTCCATCCCATATTAGTTGTCGCTCAAACGGATGTATCTAGCTCGTATTTTATTGTGTAGATTCAAATTGATGTATCTAGAGGGAAGCAGAGGGAATACATTTTGTTAGTATGAATCAATAAGATAGTTTAGTGTTGTTATGTACGGCAGTCTGAACTTACAGTTATTTCAATATATTTCTAACTACGATGTGACCTTGCACCTGTCTGCTAGATGATATTCATTTTCCTTGTACATTCTCTTGGTATGCTGCTTTTGTGCTTTGGTAGAATCAAATTAAGTGAATATCATTTGCCTCCAAAGATCCATGTGAACCAATGTAGTAGGACTTTGAGTAAGAAGAAATGAAGAATTCATACTATTATAAGTTCTCACAAAACAATTAAGATGTCATCTCACTTTGTTAGGAAAGGAGGTATTTGCTGAAGGAATTTCCTGATCTGATTAACAGCAAAGAATGTGCAAAGGTTCTAGAGGTGGGGTGTGGGAATGGAAGCACTGCTGTATCAATTCTACGGTAATGTTCTCCAAATTTTCATTTCATTTCAGTAAATTTAATTTATTAGTAATATGGTCAGTAAACTAATGGCGACATGACTAATGGCTAGCTTTGAATATGAGCACACATTAATGTACATGCAACACTAGGTACCATAGAATAGTTATTTTCCCTAGGACAAATTTATACTACTCCAGGATATAGTTACAGCCACGTGTGTTTCTGTTATGGCCTTAATAACACAGCAGTTGCCACAGCCTTAGCTAGAGTCCATTATTAAATAATTAGGGAAAATAGGGTATTTCGTGAGTTAGAGTCCTATTTACGTACAAGAGGTATTAGAGTCGGTTTACAAGAGGTATTAGAGTCGGTTTGTGCACCAGGTCCCTGGCGGCTGGTCCTCCAATTAAAGGATGTGTATCACGTATTCACGTATGTTTAGGGCAAGCAATGAATAATCAATCTATCTTCTCCTTGCTATTCCCGACCCTCTGAATTCTCTAAACCTAATCCCTGCTACCTTCTATCGCCGACAGCGGCACCAACACGCAGAGGACGTACTCGTCCTCCTGTTATCCACCCCTACTACCTTCGCAGCTCCAAGCGGCCACAACATCTGGTATCAGAGCCGACCACCATGGCTTCCGATGCGATCAAGGCGAAGCAGACAACCTACACCATAGATGACATCATGGAAGCAATTTTTGACTTGCGCAAGAGCACCACTGCAATTCAAGTGACCAACAAGGCCATCCAGGTTGTCAACAAAGCCATCCAGGACAGCGTTGCCGCACTCGAGATCCGCGTGAAGGCGGTGGAGCTCAAACCAGGCAGCCAAGAGGGCTTGTTCGCGCCCCCTAAGGACCTGCCACCATCTACATCGCAGTTACCCTCGTCAACCTCGTCGGCTGCTACAGATCTGGTCGCAAACCTTACTTCTGTTGCCTCAGCCCCAGCTACAGCCAGCTCTGGGTTACAAACAGTGTCTCTGCCTCTAGGGCAGTAGTGCCCTCTACCACCATGGTCTCAGTTTGTCTCGCCCCAGGTGCCACCAGGTGTGCCACACCTCGCTGACACCGCCGGTGTGCCGCGCTACCACAAGCTGGATTTTCCTACTTACGATGGAAAAGAAGATCCACTCGGTTGGCTAAACAGATGTGAGCAGTTCTTTTGGGGACAGAGGACGCTTGAACCATACAAGGTGTGGCTTGCTGCATACCATATGACAGGAAGTGCACAAACGTGGTATATGCAGCTGGAACGTAACGAATGTTAGAAGTAATCTTGTCATATCTATGCATGAAGCTTTTGGTAGGTGCATGAAGTTTCTGGTAGGTCATGAAGTATCCAGGGTATGTAGGGTGAACTCTAGAATTAGGAATGTTCTAGAGTAAGATATGTAGGAGTAGTATAAAATATCTAGAGTTTGTAGAGTATTCTAGAAGTATGGTGTAGGGTTTGGATTGTGCCACATGGCAACAATCTAAAGGGTCATGTACAAGTATAAATAGGGGTACCACCCCTCCCATGTAACTAAGCTTGTGTGATATGTTGAGAAGACATAGAGCTTCATATATTCCTGGTGTGAGTGTGCAAGAGTGAGGTGTCTGTGTGTGTGAAGCACAAGTGCACAACCTTATTAGAAGGGAGCTAAGTGATTTAGCTCCCAACAATTGGTATCAGAGCCACATTGTGTTAGCTCGAGTGAGATATGGAGAAGGATGGAGAGATTGTTTCCATTCGATACCCTATGCTCACAAAGAGCAACTACTTGGCATGGTCCATCAAGATGAAGGTGTTAATGCGTGCCCAAAGGCTGTGGGACGCTGTTGAGCCAAAAGATCCGAAGGTGCCCCCCGAGGAGAGTAAGGATCAGATGGCATTGGCTGCCATTTACCAAGGGATACCTATGGAAAGGAGACAGCCAAGGAGACTTGGGAGGCCCTAAAGATTATGCACATGGGTGCTGAGCGTGTGAAGGACGCCAAGGTACAAACTCTCAAGACGGAGTTCGAGGGGCTGCGCATGAAGGAGTCAGAATCTGTTGATAATTTCGCCTCCCGGTTGACGACCATCGTCAACCAGATCCGAGCACTTGGTGAGGAGTTTGAGGAGGCGTACGCCGTCAAGAAGTTCCTTCGCGCTGTCCCCAACAAGTTTCTCCAGATTGCTTCGACCATCGAACAATTTGGCGATCTCAAGACCATGACGATGGAAGAGGTCATTGGGCGACTGAAGGCGCACGAGGAGCGTCTACAAGGAAGAGGTGATGTTGATGAGGAGCACTTGCTGCTGACCCGTGCAGAGTGGAAGGCAAGATATGAGGCTGAGAGCTCGTCGCGAGGACGAGGGCGTGGTGGAGGTCAAGGCCGTGGCCGCGAACGGGTTCGGGATAAGTCTGAGGTGAAGTGCTACAACTGTCCTAATTTTGGACATTATGCCTACGAGTGTCCGGAAAAGAAAAACAAAGCATTCTTTGCGAGGGTTCTCAGTGACGATGATGAGCCGGCACTCCTGTGAGAGGGGTGGTGAAAGTGCACGCCCGACAGTGTGATACCGTTGGAGCGTGTGCGTCGGTGTGAGGCCGACCACTATGGTGTGATGCCATAGTCACTAAAAAGGTTGGTGTGAAGCCAATGATGGTGGTGTGATACCATTGTCGTAGAGTATGTCGGTGTGATATCGACCACTATGGTGTGATGCCATAGTCACTAAAAAGGTTGGTGTGAAGCCAATGATGGTGGTGTGATGCCATCGTCAAGTGGAAGAGTCAGTGTGAGGCCGACTGACTGTGGTGTGATGCCACTGGTACTTGGAAGGTCGGTGTGAGACCGACATCAGTTCAGTGTGATGCTGAGAAGCAAGGTGTGATGTCGTTGCTAGGCGTGAGGCGGTGCGAGGCCGTCACAAGATGAAGCACATGGTCCATGTGATCTGGCTTAGTAGCTCTAGTTGATATGACAAGATTAAGGGGGAGATTGTTAGAAGTAATCTTGTCATATCTATGCATGAAGCTTTTGGTAGGTGCATGAAGTTTCTGGTAGGTCATGAAGTATCCAGGGTATGTAGGGTGAACTCTAGAATTAGGAATGTTCTAGAGTAAGATATGTAGGAGTAGTATAAAATATCTAGAGTTTGTAGAGTATTCCAGAAGTATGGTGTAGGGTTTGGATTGTGCCACATGGCAACAATCTAAAGGGTCATGTACAAGTATAAATAGGGGTACCACCCCTCCCATGTAACTAAGCTTGTGTGATATGTTGAGAAGACATATAGAGCTTCATATATTCCTGGTGTGAGTGTGCAAGAGTGAGGTGTCTGTGTGTGTGAAGCACAAGTGCACAACCTTATTAGAAGGGAGCTAAGTGATTTAGCTCCCAACAACGAAGGCGCCCCTTCGTGGCCTCGTTTTAAAGATCGTTGTCATCTTCATTTCGGACCTCCGGTTCGATCCAATTGTCTGGGTGAATCAACAAGGCTTCAGATGACAGGGACCGTCGCAGAGTACCAAGAAAAGTTTTTAGCACTTTTGGGTCACATTGACTCCTTGTCCATGGCACAGCAGGTGTCCATCTTCACCTCTGGCTTGATAGACCTGTTGAAGATTGAAGTGGAGCTGCATAACCCGCAAGACTTGGACATAGCAATGAGCCTTGCCCGTGCTCATGAACTGAGGGCTAAAGTCGCAGCGGCTACCATCACAGAAGCATCCTCCACCGACAAATCATCGACACCCACAGGACAACAACAAAGTATACCCAGGTTTAGTTCTGGTTGGGGAGGGATGGGCGTTGCGCCGATTGACAACTGCAGAGATGGCAAAAAGAAGGGAAAAGGGAATGTGTTTCAACTGTGATGAAAAATTCTCAAGAGGCCATCGCTGCCAACGCCTGTACTACCTTGAAGTTGTTGATGATGAGGAGGAAGAAGATCCAATGTGAATACAGCTGGAGGACGAGCTGTATCTGAAGAGGGGGAGTAGTGTTGTGGCCTTAATAACACAGCAGTTGCCACAGCCTTAGCTAGAGTCCATTATTAAATAATTTGGGAAAATAGGGTATTTCGTGAGTTAGAGTCCTATTTACGTACAAGAGGTATTAGAGTCGGTTTACAAGAGGCATTAGAGTCGGTTTGTGCACCAGGTCCCTGGCGGCTGGTCCTCCTATTAAAGGATGTGTAACACGTGTGTTTAGGGCAAGCAATGAATAATCAATCTATCTTCTCCTTGCTATTCCCAACCCTCTGAATTCTCTAAACCTAATCCCTGCTACCTTCTATCGCCGACAACGGCACCAACACGCAGAGGACGTACACGTCCTCATGTTATCCACCCCTAGTACCTTCGCAGCTCCAAGCGGCCACAACAGTTTCACACAATCTATACTTTTTAGGTAGTACGATGCGGGTCGGACCGATCTCACGGATTAACGGATGGATTCGTGAACGAAGAACGAGGTGCAAAACGAAGAAGACGGCGGAAGCAAACACAGAGCAAGATAACAACAAAGCATGTAGGATAACGAATCAAACATCAAACTCCTGAGAAGCGCCTTTGAATCTCAATATCAAATCCACTCCACTCTTGTTGCAAGATTTCTCTCACCAGCCGCGCCACCGGTCCATTAGAACCCGTAACGGAAGATTGGGGAAGAGAGGCCTTGGAGTCAATCCGTCTAGCTCACTAGGGGAGAGGTCTTGAAAGTCTTGGATTCCCTCAAGAATTTAGGGAGCATCGCTCTAGGGTTCATATCATGTCTGACCTCAAGCTGAAAGTAGAAAGTGCCTTATATAGTGTAAGGGGTGAAGGGTAAGTTACATGTGCTGCCCAACTCTGCACGTAGGGAGGACGGTTGTACCGGGGTGCGGGCCTGTTGTACCGGGGCCGGCAGGACCTGGGCCAGGAACTGGTGTCAAGTACCGGGACTTTTAGAGAGGTGCGCACCCTGGAACGCTTGCAGGTAGCCTGATTGGACCGGGGCAAGTTAGTTTCCAGAGAGGGGCGCACCTTGTGCACCCTTGCGTCCTGCCCGATAATGGGACCGGAAGTTAGCCCGGCTATACCGGGCCCCGGTTGTATAGGCCTGGAGGATTCGGTAGTACCAGCCTTGAAGTCTACCTTAGCGTCGTCTTTTTCTTCTTGGTGCTTGCCTCCCTTTTGACCCATCATGGCTGGTAGAAGATCTTGGGACTTGTACCTAATCACGCACAAAGTATCTGATTGAGGTAACATTCCATTCCAAGATAGAGGTAATTCACATATGGTGAGGAAGGAGCTTACCTCATCGTCAATGCTTTGGTTCGGGCTCTAGAGCCAATGGGCGTAGTTGAAGGTGTGGTTGAGCTTGGAGTGGTGATGTCCGTAGGTTGGGCCGTATCATATTATGTACTAGCTTTTTACATACTCTTTTTTATGTACAAATATGAAAGTATTTCAAAAATATAGTACAAACTGTGGGCCTACTTGCAATTTTTTCATGTAACTCGTTTTTAAGTATCTTAGATATAGTATATTAACATAGTCAAACCAATAAAGTATTACATATACTATCTATATATATAGGGCAAATACTTCTTACTCCTGGGTGTAACCCACGTCTCATATACTACCATACGGGAGTATATATGTAATAATTGCAAATACTTATTACTCCTGGGTGTAATAATTTATCTGTTTTGAGTATATATATTGCATACAGTATGAACCTTTGTTTTTTCCACTTATGATACTTATGTATCACTCTTAAGACATTTATTGCAAAATGCACAAATAGAATATTGACGCGAGCAGTCAATGCCCGTGGCTGCATTGCAGTGATTGGCACAATCATACTGAACTCGCAAGAAACTTAATTACTTATGATAATGACACAGCCAGAATGAATGATTTCTGCAGATGTAGTCCAAGCATCACTGTCTATGCATGTGATTGTAGTAAAGATATTCTACAGAAAGCAAATGAAATTGTGTGCAATACACAAGGAGTTGATGCCAAGGATAGGTTTCACCCTTTTTTACTGGATGTTTCTAAAGAAACATTTCCAGATTGGTTGTTCTGTAATTGGTGTCAATGTTCAGGTGCAAAGGCTATTGACCTCTCACTAGGTAATTTGCTTTATATTCTTCTGTGAAAATTTGCTTTCACTTAATATTGAACTCAATCATGTATTGTTTCTTCCAGATTCAGGTCATCATAACATAAGGAAAGAACAACCAATTTTGCTGAAAGAAAATCAGTGTTGTATTCACGGCATAGATTTTATTACTATGGTTAGTAAAATTCGCTATGCTACTATCATTCTTCCCCTTTTTAGTCGGAGATCTGGATCTGCATCATCATTTGATGTTTAGTTCACTGGTACTTTAAAGTTTGCCATCGTCGTGTGGCTGCATTTATATTTCAAAATATATACTAAAATATTTTAATTGTGGGTATTTATAGGGAAAATCAATCCTTCGTTTTTACTGGTTACATACCTAGTCAATATTTCTTCCTTTTAATTGGCAGATATTTACATTGTCAGCCATACCGTATGCCATAATGTCAGCTACTCTGCAGCGTTGTGTTTCTGTTCTGAAACCAGGTGGTCTTGTTCTATTCAGGGATTACGGTAATATCTCAGACATGGTATTATCTCGTCTAGTTTATAAGCAATCGTTTGTTGACAACTCTCCCTTTTTACTATTAGGCATCTATGACATGACGATGCTTCGATTTTTGCCTCATCAAAGAGTGGGGTTTCGGGAATATATTCGTGTTGATGGTACCTTCTCGTACTACTTCTCGTTAGACACTGTGAGAGAACTCTTTGGTGCTGCTGGACTGCTGGAGGTAACTCTAAAATCTCAGTGATTTGATATGGCGGGTTATATTGAAAAGTAGCGCTGCTTCTGACATGTCAAAAGGCTCATGGGCAGGACAGTTTTATCAAGTTACTAAGTTCATCTCATCTATTAGTTTTATCGTATATAGTCATTGCCTCCCTAGGTACTGACTCGTAGACTAGTCGTCATCTAGTCCAGCAGTAGCTACTTGTCGTGAGCTTAGGGTTGGAGCCTAATCTCCCTTTTCTGGTTTATTGATAACTGATACTCCTTACAATAGTAGGACTCTCCTTATAAAGAGTTTAGGAAAAATAGGAAAGCTTAAGCCGTATCATTAGGATAAGGCAAGCACTAACTAACTTTGGAAACAAACTAGATTATTTGGTATGGAAATCAGGGGCCTGACTTGAGGATCAAGCCGTGGATTCCTTCCCCTTATCTTTGCTGCGGCGACCATATACTCTGCCCCACATGACATCACTCCCTCCGTTGACAAGCAGGTCGTCCTCGAGCTGCCATTCGGGATAGCGTTGTTTGAAATCTTCGAGATCTTCCCATGAAGCTTGTGCTGCATCCTGGCCAAACCAGTGCACCAAAACCTGGCGAACACCTCGACAAAGCCGGGCCTTAAACACATGTTGAGGCTTGGGAATGACACGACCATGGTGGATGTCCGGCAAAATTGGTGGTGCTGTTGGCGGCTCTCCATGAAAGGGCTTAAGCATGCTGACATGGAACACATCATGGAGACGGGAGCGTGGAGGCAGCTCCACGGTAGGCGACGGAGTCGACGCGGCTCAGCACCTTGTAAGGCACATAGTAACGTGGTGCCAGCTTGCCACGAGCAGGACCAGTGAGGGAGGCGGCCGGTTGATGATGAAGACGGAGCCAGACCCACTGCCCAACATCAAAGGCCACCTCACGGTGTTTGCTGTCATAGTATAGTTTGTCCCGCTGCTGTGCTTGGAGGAGGCGGTCGCGCACATCCTGAAGAAATGCATCGCGGTCAGTGATCAAGTGCTCAACTGCTGGGACACGGGATTCGCCAGGCTCATATGTGCGCATGGCAGGAGGGTCACGGCCATAGACAATACGAAAAGGAGTATCGCGAAGTGCCGTGTGGTACAAAGTGTTATAGCAATATTCAGCCCATGGCAGCCACCTGACCCACTGCTTGGGACGGTCTCCTGTGATGCAGCGAAGATACGTAGTAATGACTTTGTTTACCACCTCAGACTGGCCATCTGATTGGGGATGGAAGGCTGTGCTCATGCACAAGCGGACGCCGGCCAGGCGGAAGAGCTCTCTCCAGAAGGTACTCGTGAACACTGCATCTCTATCGGAGACGATGGACTGAGGCATGCCATGGAGGCGTACAATATCAGCAAAGAAGGCATGGGCCACAGTTTGAGCAGTGTAGGGATGCCATTAACTCGTGGAAGAGCCTCAATAAAATCCATCGAGATATCTGCCCAAATCTGCGAAGGCACTTCCAGTGACTGTAGGAGATCGCCTAGTGACTGTAGGAGACCGCCTGGCTGGAGGTGCTCAGACTTGTTGCGCTGACATGTGATGCAGGAACGAACAAAATCTTCAACCACTTTGCGAGCATTGGGAATGTGGAAGTCCCGCCGCACACGATTCAGTGTTTTTTGAACACCTTCATGACCTGTAGCATGGGCTGCTTCAAGGATGGTGAAGAAGGTGGCAGGTACACTTGACCACGAAAAGTCAGCAGGCCATCAGTGAAGGTCCAGCGATCACCTAGCTTGTTCGCAGCCTGCTGCTCCCGTAGTGCCACCAAGGCTGGATCTGTGGACTGCTCATGGGGCAGGTCGTCAAAGATGGCAAAGCGTGGTGTAGAAATTGCCATGAGAGTACCCTGGTCCTCGTGCTTGCGTGACAATGCGTCAGCCACCACATTTAGACGTCCAGGACGGAACTCAACCTGGGAAGTCGTACCCCAGGAGCTTGCTGACCCAATTGTGTTGAGGAATAGTTGATAACCGCTGGTCCAGCAAGTACTTCAGGCTGAAGTGGTCGGTGCGAACACGAAAGTGGCTCCCCCAAAGATATGGCCTCCAATGGCGTACTGCATGCACCAATCCAATGAGTTCACTCGTAGGCTGCGAGCTTGGCGTGGCGTGGAACGATTGGTCGGCTGAAAAAAGCAATAGCCCCTGTCCCTTGATGTAGGACCCCACCGATCCTAGATCCCGATGCATCACATTCGACGGTGAAGAGCTTGGTGAAGTCAGGCAGCTGCAATACAGGGGCTTCCGTGAGGGTGTGTTTGAGTGTCCGCCTCCTGAGACCAACCGAAACCCTCCTTTTTAAGGAGCTTGGTGAGGGGAGCAGCAATGCTACCAAAGTCTTTGATGAACTTTCGGTAGTAGCCTGCCAAGCCGAGGAAACCACGAAGTGCGCGTACAGACCACGGAGTCGGCCAATCCACCACACCCTGGACCTTCTGGGAATCCATGCCAACTCCATCTGCATTGATAACATGCCCCAAGTAGGTCACTTGCTCCTCACCAAAGAGGCACTTAGGCCGTTTGAGACGAAGGTCATGCTTCAAGAGGAGCTGAAAGACTGCACGAACATGGCACAAGTGATCTGCCCAAGAGCCGCTGTAGATTAAAATATCATCGAAGAACACAAGTACAAATTGACGAAGGTAGGGGTGCAATATCTTGTTCATCAATGCCTGGAATGTGGCGGGTGCATTCGTCAATCCGAAAGGCATAACCAGGAACTCAAACAAGCCCTGGTGGGTGCGAAAAGCTGTCATCTTCACACTGTCTGGGTGCATGCGCACTTGATGGTAGCCGGAGCGAAGGTCAAGCTTGGTGAAAAACCAAGCACCCCGCAGCTTGTCCAGTAATTCATCAACCACCGGAATTGGGAATTTGTCCTTGATCGTGCGCTCGTTGAGGGCGCAGAAATCGATGCAGAAGTGCCACACGTTTTCTGGCTTTTTGACAAGCAGAACTGGAGAACTGAACTCCGAGTGGCTGCGTCGAATGAGGCCTTGTTCTAGCATGATGGCACACTGCCGCTCGAGTTCATCTTTCTGAATAGCCGGGTAGTGGTATGGGCGTACCACAACTGGATCTGCACCAGGAAGTAGGTGGATACGGTGGTCACACGGGCGGCAGGGTGGTAAACCTGTGGGCATCTCAAACAAGCTATCATACTCCAATAGGAGCTCGTCGAGGAGATCGTGGCCAGTGCAGAGAGCTGCCCTAGCAGTGCCTGTTTTCTTGGTCTCCCCACGCCAAGTAATACGGCGACCATGGCGCCAAAAGGACAGCAGCAGCTTCTTGAAGTCCCACAATAGCGGCCCGAGCATGCCAAGCCATTGCACGCCCAAAACCACATCAAAGCCGCCGAGGGGAATTGTGTAACAGTCCACCGTGAAAGGCTCGGAGTCGATGGTGACGTCCAACCCATGGCATATGCCTGAACTGACCACCTTGTCACCGTTGGCAACCATGACGCGGATGTCGTCTCGGCGGGTGATGGTGACACCACAACGGGATGCTGCCTCTTCGGAGATAAAATTGTGCGCTCGCCGAGGACGTAAACTGGCAACTACATAGTCGTGCCATTGTTAATCCCGGTTAAGGCACACAATGAGATCTTTGGATCGTCAGAGTCCGTCTCTTCTGCCTCCGAGGTCATATCGTCCCATACGACACATGCCAATTTTTTGCAACGATGGCCTTGCTGAAACTTCTCGTCACAGTTGTAGCACAGGCCCTTAGCGCGACGGTCATCCATCTCTGCAGGAGTCAAGCACTTAAAGGGCTTCTTCCCAGGTGCTGCAGCTGGTGCCGCTGCAGGTGCAGCTTTGGTTGGCGTTGCTGCTGCTGGAACGCTCATCTTCGCTGGTTTCGGTGATGGCACCTTAGCAGGCGGTGGTGTCGCGTCGTCCTCATCATCAGATAGCCCACGTCACTCGTAAGAGAGCGCCAAGCTCATGGCAGCCTCCAGGTTGGTGTGGTATTGCAAATCTACATCCGCACGGATGGGGTTGCGCAGCCCTGCAATGAACAGCTCGACCTGTTGTTCCTCCGTGAGGCTCTCACACCTGCACACTAGGGTTAAAAAGGTTCTCTTGTAATCCTTTACTGCCCCAGTTTGCTTCAGGCGCTTGACTTCTGCCAACCGGCTGATCCTGATGGTTGGACCAAAGCTGCGGTTGAGGTGCTTGACGAAGCGTGGCCATGGTGGTTCACCGTGCATCTTCTCCAAACGGCTGTACCAGAGTGCCGCGTCATCGGTGAGATGGTACGAGGCATACCAGACCTTGTCATCCTCCTCCGTCTTATGGCCCTTGAAGAAATGCTCTACGCGATTTAGCCATGGTAGCGGGTCTCCTTCCCCATCGTATGTGGGAAATTCCAGCTTGTAAAATTTTGGGGGTGCCCTCTGATCGTTGTCTTGCCGTGCGCTGGAGCTGCCAGCACGCTTGAGGTTGAGGTCGGCATCATCACCCTCCGTCTTGGTGTCCTCCATGACATGGGCCTTGCCCGTTCCACCTTTCTGAAGGCATGAGATGGCTAGCGAGTTGGCCGCCATCTGCTCCTTCAGGTTCAGGACGTCTGCCTCGATCTCGTCGAGGACATCTGCCTTGAGCGCCGCCACAACTGACGCCCCGATCTTCCTCTCCAACTCCGCCGATTGCTCAGCGAGAAGTGCCTTGAAGTCTGCTGCAGATAGAGCCATAGCGGCAATAGGCGAAGAACAGCCCAGGATCGAGCCGCTCTGATACCAAATTGTCGTGAGCTTAGGGTTGGAGCCTAATCTCCCTTTTCTGGTTTATTGATAACTGATACTCCTTACAACGTGGGACTCTCCTTATAAAGAGTTTAGGAAAAATAGGAAAGCTTAAGCCGTATCATTAGGATAAGGCAAGCACTAACTAACTTTGGAAACAAACTAGATTATTTGGTATGGAAATCAGGGGCCTGACTTGAGGATCAAGCCGTGGATTCCTTCCCCTTATCTTTGCTGCGGCGACCATATGCTCTGCGCCACATGACACTACTACTCCCTCCGTATCAAAATATAAAATGTTTTAGCATTTCTCTTTCCATCTGTATGCAGACATGCAAGGTTCAAATGAATCTTACACTAAAACATGTCTACATACGGATAGAAAGAGAAATGTTAAAACATCTTATATTTTGATACGGAGGGAGTACAAAATAACATGGGGATCAGGAGTGGAGAGGAATCTGAGATGGTCGCTTGACTCATAATATTTGCTTCTACATATCCATTACCAGCTACTGGCTATTTGTCTCTTAGTGGGCACAAGCAAAAAATATATCAAGTTCCTCTCTGTCGTCCCTACGCCACTGCGGGCCTTTACACCCTCTGTGTTTCTTGATTCAAGGATACAACAGACCACAGAGTATATGTGTATGACTTATTGATTTCCTTGAGAGTTTGTTTTGTGTGGATCGTAGTTAATGCCCAATTGTCCATTAAAGCTATTCTTTATGTCTTAGTTATAATTATTTTGGATTTATTGTAAATTACTTTGCGTCGTACCAATGTTCCAGGGTTATAGTTCCGCTCCTAAAATTTGTCGACGAGCTTGTAAATTCATCTCCTTTATTTTTCTAGGTGTTTGCTTCATTTCACCCTTCACTAGGAGTCTGAAACACTTATTATTTGCTTATTATCTCTGTGCAGTTGGAGCTCGAATACTGCTGTGTGAGATCAGTGAACAGAAAGAACGGGAAGAACATGCAACGTGTATGGGTGCATGGAAAATTTCAGAAACCCACAAGTTAACGGCACATTGAGATAATGAGGTAAGTCAGGTAACTATACCATGGACCCATGGTTCCAAATGTCATTGATACCAGCCTACATGCGTCTAAATTTCAGCCTAGTACTATCTATTCGGTGTAGATTTATCAATCTAAAAATAGCATATTTCATGGTGGAGATTTATCAGGCTACAATGTATCCAAAAAGAATAAAGGTACAATTTAAGCTCACAAGAAGATGTATACAAAGAGAAGGAACGAGAAAATATACGATTGATTTTCGTCAAGATTAACCATGTATAAGGACAAAACAACACTGCTCACGTTCCAGGACCACGATTCCAACTCATGTCATGTATCACCCTGGCCTAACAGCGGGCATGTTCTCATGTGTACATGCGTACACTCTTTAGATGCATCAAATATTCAAATCGGTTACATGTGTCCACTTCAAAGTCCAATCTGGTACTTGCATTTGCACCAGAAAATATTATTGGCACCTAAGTCCCCCTGGAGAATAGCTGCTACATATGCACAAACAAAAATAAAATAAAAAGAGAAACACATATCTCTCCAAAACTCAAGAAAATATTCCTAGATAGATCAGACATAAAAGAGAGATTGGAACCACTTACTGTTTCACTAATCCAAATTCCATTTCATATGTATGAATTGGATTCTTAGAGAGGTATACACAACAGTAGACTGAGAAGTATAATGTCATACCGTTCATGGTCCATAAAAGTATCCGATGACACACATTCTTTAATAGTGAAGTTTTAACTAAAATTACAGCACACGTAAATTTAAAATTATAAATAAAATAAAGTTAGCATTTGTTTTTCATTCAACAACATGCATCTGCAAGTGTAGCGACAGAAGAAAAAGGCCAATGGAACAATCATATTCATGAACTCTTAACTCTACCATTCTCCCTATTTTCGTTAGAAGATTTCACGAGAATAGAAAGGGATGGGGAAGAGAAAGTGATAGACCAAACGGGACCAACGAGTATATGTATTGGTAAGGATGGTGTACAGGACCTGCATGGCATAGATACAAAATTTGACGGATTAAATGGGATTAACTAAATACTCTGGGCTTCCATCAAGCCACTACTACATTGATTTCGTTAGGAATCGAGGATCTATTAACAATACCCTCTAAGGGATGGTTAGTCCGTATGCGTGTGAGCATTCTAACTGTGCAAATGAAGCAACATGTGTAGAGGGTGTGAGCATTCTAACTGTGCAAATGAAGCAACATGTGTAGAGGGAGTGACCACGAATGCATGACATTGCACTAATCGAATACAAAACCGCAACTCTGCTAACAGTGAGACGGATGGAGGATCTACCAGAACACAAAGTAAACATATTAGCCTCAATATTTAGATTTAATTTTTGGCTGAAATCCTTCTAGCTATAATTTCAAACATGCATCATGTCATCGTAATGAGGTATTCACACTTTGGTGTTAAATTACCCATGGACAACAAAGCATATTGGCATAGATCGAGGACACTACATGCAGTAAAACTGTAACACCCCGAAATTTTTGTCCTTTAAAATTTTTCATGACAAAACAAAACATTCGAATTTGAATTTGGATAATTTGGTTTTGCCTCTCCTTCTCCAAACCTAAGCCCTCTCGATTGATTTCCTTTTCTTTAATGTCAAAAATCCCAAAACCCTAGCTTTCCAAATGAAGTATGTGAAGACCATCTTAAAAAATTCTCAAAAAATTCAGGGAGGATCCCTATCCAGTATGTAACCCATCTATGCAAAAATATTTCGTACCTTGCTAAGAAAATAATTGAGCTTTTCTCTAGTTTCATTTCTGCCCAAAACTTTAAACTTTTTTAGGAAGCCTACCCAATCATTTCTTATTTTTATAAAAACTCCCAACCTAGGTGCTAGTGACCATTACCTATCTCACGAAATTTTCCTGCCTCAATCCCATTTTATTTAAGGCCTCAAAACTTGTTTTCTCTTTTTGACCAGAAGTGTTCGATGAAATTTTTGTATAGACCAAGTTTGGATTTTGGGAGGACTTTGTTCTACAAAGTGGTTGGAAATTGAATTTGGCGCAAGATGACGCGATTAGTTTTCGTTTTAGAGCCCTAGGATGAGAGAAACTTGGTGATGCCGATATCGGCATGGCCAATGGTGTGGCCACCACTGGCATGACCTTGCCAGGCGGCGCCGCCACTTTCTGGTCGCCGCTATTCTGCTCCCCTCCACGCCTCTCCATGCCCAACTTGCTCCCCTCCACTCCCCCGACCCTCTAGCATCCGCGAATCGCCAACTCGCCCTCTCCAGCGTGCTGCCAATCGCAAGACGACGAGCCGTGCACATCGTCGTCGTTGGTCCTCCCCCGCCAGTGCCACGCTAGCCTCCCAAGCCTTCCACCGCAATGGGATTTCCGTCGTCCAGCTATCGGCACGCCCGCTCGACGACGCGCTGCTGCTACACCGTCGCCACGATGTCCGTCGACACGCATCTACGGCCGGGCACCTCACCCTCCCACACCAGTGCCTCGCCACCCCGTCCCTATTCGCATTCGCGGATTCCGCGTCGTCCAGCGCTGCCTGCAGCTACATCGACGACGCCGCAGCCGCCGTCTCACAGCTGCCACCGGGACACCTCACCTCGCCACCGCATCGCACCCCGACGGCCACCCTCCCCCTCGGGAGGCTATAAAATGAGCCCCTGGCAGCAGACAAGCACCGCACCACCTCCCTCTACCCCGAACCCCCTCCCCATCCAGTATCAGCTCGCAGGTAGCACCAGAGCGCCATCGACGAACACGCCCCCGCCGCTCGGCCTCCGGTCGATTTCCCCCTCCATAGCCTCCCAGCCACCGATTCCTTCCACCCCTAGCCTCTTTGGACCGCCATGAACCCGAATCCGCCCTCGCCCGGGTGATTGGTGGCCGGAGACGTCGTCTTCATCCTCGACTGTGGCTCGGCCGCCGCGGTCAACGACGCCGCCGCTGCTCCAAGCTTTCCCGCCATCCGTGAGCACGCCGACGGCAGGCACCTCACCTCCCTGAGCTGCCTTGCTTCCTCTCCTGCCCCTCCCTATCGCCGCAGCCGCCAGAAGACGCCGTCGGTGAGTTCGCCTGAGCCGGCGACCCTTCTCCCCTGTTTTCACTTGTTTTAAAAAGAAAACAATTTGGTTGATGGACCAATGACAGATGCCTGCCCGTCAGATTTTTAATCTTTTCTTTGAAATGTTTTCTTTTATTTGTTTCTGTTTTTGAAAAGGCAGATTTTAGGGCTAACTTTGAAAGGCCATATCTCCCTAAAAAATGATCAGAAAAATATGAGTCTTTTTGCAGCAGCTTTGTTTTGAAATTTTCTATCGAATGACACTGGTTTCAAGCGATTTGAGAATTATTTGCTTAGTGAACCTTTGAATGCCTTGTGGAGGGTTTTAACATGTTTTTAAATTCGTTTAATAGATTCAAACCCTCCATTTAAAGTGGAAGTTGAACCTGTTCCTGAAGGCAAGCCATCAGCCCTCAACCATATGTTTCCAAGTTGTCGATGCCTTGTTTGTAATATTTGTTGCCCGCTTGAACGTTAGTTGGCATCTCACATGTCATATTGCATGCTTATTATTTCATGTGATATATTATTGCTATTTATTTCCTGTAATACGATAAAACCATCTTACGTGGGTTGAGTTTCGGTATCCCGACTAAATACATGTTGGGTCCTGGCCAAGTGGATTGAACCTGCTACTTTTCTGTAGATTTGTGGCTTTGCGTTGGACGGTACTATGCATCACTCCCCATTCCGGCGACGATGGACTGGGGAAACTGTCGCAGTCAATGGAATGGTGGAACGGGATCGCGTGGACGCCTCCACTAACTCTTGTAGTTGACCTGTGCCTGTCACTGGTCGGAGGTATCTCCGCCATCGCCCGGTTGACGCTAACGAGCTGTGCTATTTTACTTCATTTTACTCAACCTGTGGCTGTCACTGGTCGGAGGTATCTCCGTCATCGCCCGGTTGACTGTGCTATTTTACTTCCTTTTACTCAACCTGTGGCTGTCCCTGGATGGAGGTATCTCCGCCATCGCCCGGTTGACTGTGATATTTTGCTTTCTTTCGATCAACTTGTGGCCGGCACACTCGTCGTCCGGTTGAGATTATTCACCTTTGCTGGATTATTATGTGATTATTATTGCTCATTGTATCTGTGGACTAATGTTTGTTACTTGTTTGGTCACTAAGTATGAAATATGCTAAGTTAGTAATCACATTCGTCGGCTAGATTTTGTCATATAGTGTCACTCGCCAAACACCACCCGAACAACCATGCGTCGTTTAAATGGGCAGACCATAGCTTAGTAGCCTATCAAGCCTATTTTCATGCTACCAACTTGGCAAGTCTAGTCGGTTACTGTATAGTTGTGGTCGGGGCTAGTCTTGTGAAGGTTCCGGAGCTAGGCGTTGCTCATGAGTTGGGGACGTGTCGGATTCACTTCGTCATAAGACTTAGTCCGAGTGGTAAGTCGGTAGCTATATAAGGAGTGTCTTGTTAGAGCGGACGGCTATGGCGGAATAGGTTTGTACTGTCGCCATGCTGGGTATAGTACTTCGGTACCGGCGGTACAAGCTTAGACCCCAACATGTGGATAAAAGTTGCAACCTCTCGAGAGTGTCAATTTTAGAATCTATGCAAAAATATTTCATACCTTGCTAAGAAAATAATTGAGCTTTTCTCTAGTTTCATTTCTACCCAAAACTTTAAACTTTTTGGGAAGCCTACCCAATCATTTCTTATTTTTATAAAAAACCCCAACTTAGGTGCTGGTGACCATTACCTATCTCAGGAAATTTTCCTGCCTCAATCCCATTTTATTTAAGGCCTCAAAACCTGTTTTCTCTTTTTGACCAGAAGTGTTCGATGAAATTTTTGTATAGACCAAGTTTGGATTTTGGAGGACTTTGTTCTGCAAAGTGGTTGGAAATTGAATTTGGCGCAAGATGACGCGATTAGTTTTTGTTTTAGAGCCCTAGGATGAGAGAAACTTGGTGATGCTGATATCGGAATGGCTAATGGCATGGCCACCACTGGCATGACCTTGCCAGGTGGCGCCGCCACTTTCTGGTCGCCGCCGTTCTGCTCCCCTCCACGCCTCTCCATGCCCAGCTTGCTCCCCTCCACTCCCCCGACCCTCTAGCATCCGCGAATCGCCACCTCGCCCTCTCCAGCGCGTCGCCAACCGCAAGACGACGCACCGTGCACAGCGCCGTCGTGGGTCCTCCCCCACCAGTGCCACGCCAGCCCCCCAAGCCTTCCACCGCAGCGGGATTTCTGTCGTCCAGCTATCGGCACGCCCGCTCGACGACGCGACGCTGCTACACCGTCGCCGCGATGTCCGTCGACACGCATCTACGGCCGGACACCTCACCCTCCCGCACCAGTGCCTCGCCACCCCGTCCCTATCCACATTCCCGGATTTCGCGTCGTCCAGCGCTGCCTGCAGCTACAACGACGACGCCGCGGCTGCCGTCTCACAGCTGCCACCGGGACACCTCACCTTGCCACCGCATCGCACCCCGACGGCCATCCTCCCCCTCGGGAGGCTATAAAATGAGCCCCCGGCAGCAGACAAGCACCGCACCACCTCCCTCTACCCCCGAACCCCCTCCCCATTCAGTATCAGCTCCCAGGGAGCACCAAAGCGCCGGCGACGAGCACGCCCCCGCCGCTCGGCCTCCGGTCGATTTCCCCCTCCATAAGCTCCCAGCCACCGAGTCCTTCCACCCCTAGCCTCTCTGGACCGCCATGAACCCGAATCCGCCCTCGCCCGAGTGATTGGTGGCCGGAGACGTCGTCTTCATCCTCGACTGTGGCTCGGCCATGGTGGTCAACGACGCCGCCGCTGCTCCAAGCTTCCCCGCCGTCCATGAGCATGCCGACGGCAGGCACCTCCCCGAGCCGCCTTGCTCCCTCTCCTGCCCCTCCCTATCGCCGTAGCCGCCAGAAGACGCCGCCGGTGAGTTCGCCGGAGCCGGCGACCCTGCTCCCCTGTTTTCACTCGTCTTAAAAAGAAAACGATTCGGTTGATGGACCAATGATAGATGCCTGCCCGTCAGATTTTTAATCTTTTCTTTGAAATGTTTTCTTTTATTTGTTTCTGTTTTTGAAAAGGCATATTTTAGGGCTAACTTTGAAAGGCCATATCTCCCCCAAAAATGATCAGAAAATATGAGTCTTTTTGTAGCAGCTTTGTTTTGAAATTTTCTATCGAATGACACCGGTTTCAAGTGATTTGAGGATTATTTGCTTACTGAACCTTTGAATGCCTTGTGGAGGGTTTTAACCATGTTTTTAAATTCCTTTAATAGATTCAAACCCTCCATTTGAAGTGGAAGTTGAACCTGTTCCTGAAGGCAAGCCATCAGCCCCCAACCATCTGTTTCCAAGTTTTGATGCCTTGTTTGCAATATTTGTTGCCCGCTTGAACGTTAGTTTGCATCTCACATGTCATATTGCATGCTTATTATTTCATGTGATCTACTATTGCTATTTATTTCCTGTAATACGATAAACCCATCTCACGTGGGTTGAGTTCCGGTACCCCGACTAAATACACGTTGGCTCCTGCCCAAGTGGACTGAACCGGCTACTTTTCTGTAGAGTTGTGGCATTGCGTTGGACGGTACCATGCACCACTCCCCATTCCGGGGACGATGGACTGGGGGAACCATCGCAGTCAGTGGAATGGTGGAACGGGATCGCGTGGACGCCTCCACTAACTCTTGTAGTCGACCTATGGCTGTCACTGGTTGGAGGTATCTCCGCCATCGCCCGGTTGACGCTAACCAACTATGCTATTTTATTTCCTTTTACTCAACCTGTGGTTGTCACTAGTCGGAGGTATCTCCGCCATCGCCCGGTTGACTGTTCTATTTTACTTCTTTTTACTCAACCTGTGGCTGTCACTGGACGGAGGTATCTCCGCCATCGCCCAGTTGATTGTGCTATTTTACTTTCTTTCGATCAACCTGTGGCCGGCACACTCGTCGCCCGGTTGAGATTATTCACCTTTGCTGGATTATTATGTGATTATTATTGCTCATTGTATCTGTGGACTAATGTTTGTTACTTGCTTGGTCACTAAGTATGAAATATGCCAAGTGAGTAATCACCTCTGTCAACTAGATTGAGTCATATAGTGCCACTCTCCAAACACCACCCGCATAACCATGTGTCGTTAAAATGGGCAGACCATAGCTTAGTAGCCTATCAAGCCTCTTTTGATGCTACCCACTTGGCAAGTCTAGTCGGTTACTGCATAGTTGTGATCGGGGCTAATCTTGTGAAGGTTCCGGAGCTAGGCGTTGCTCATGAGTTGGGACGTGCCGGATTCACTTTGTCATAAGACTTAGACCGAGTGGTAAGTCGGTAGCTATACAAGGAGTGTCATGGTAGAGCGGACGGCTATGGGGGAATAGGTTTATGCTGTCGTCATGATGGGTATAGTACTTCGGTACCGGCGGTACAAGTTTAGACCCCAACGTGTGGATAAAAGTTGCAACCTCTCGAGAGTGTCAAATCTAGAATCCAGTCACACCAGAGTCAATCCAGTCGAACACGGAGAACAAATTCACTAAGTGGTCGGAGTTGGCTAAAGTTGAATGAGCTGAAAGCTGAGCCTCGAGTTGGACCATAGTTGGCCAAGCTCGAGACCCTAAGTGTTGAGAATATTGTTGTGTGGAAATGAGACTCGTTCTCATCAGCCACGGTTTTCATCACAGGTAAATAGGTAAGTTAAGTCCAACCGTTAAGCTTGGACTCGCACTTGCACATGCCATGCCATGCCATGCCATATAGGATCGTCGGTTACGGTTGATTGTGGATTGATGTCTTGCGAGTATATTCCATGTACTCACCTGGCTTTTCATGTGGCCAGATCCTCCTACCCCCGTCGCCGAGTACCCCTTATACGAGAATTAGATCCGGTATCCAGGCAGAGCCCCGTGGAGTTAGGCCCTCTTCGTCACACGCTTCCACCATTCCGCTGACGCCCTCTGAATGATTTATGTTCGATAAATAATGTACATATTGATGCGTGCACTAGGGCGCAGCCTTGTAATGAGACCCATGTAATGTACCGTCGAGACCTTAATAAAGTTACGGTTATGTTCTGCTATCAAGTTGTCATATACTCAGTGCTTCTGGGACTGGTATATGGGGTAACTCGATCCCTCAGATCGGGGTGCTACAAAAACTTTTCAAGCTTTACTTTAATATGCATACAAATGTAATTTAGACTGGTCAAGTAAGAATGTAGTAAAACATTTTATTCGGTATGGACATTTTTCATAATACTTTGAATAGTTTTACAACATACTGATATAAAATGTAATACTCCTAGCAAAATTATGTGCAGTAAAGACCGTAGCCATATCGAAATCAAGGAAACATATAATCCAGGCACGCAATGTGGTATAATTTTTCATTGCTAGTTGACATTTAAAATCAGAAGTATGAATTCAAATTGATGAACAATATCTCCATATGGGCATAGGTAAACAAATATTTCATTTAATGCAACAAAAAAACATCTGGAAAGAACCAATAACCTGCCAGGAACCGGTTCCAGCCAAGGTCTACAATTTATCTTGAAGTCAGAATTTGTATGTTTGTTCTAATCCAAATGTTTATGTACTTATTTGATGACATACTACATATTTTTAGCAATCCATAATTTACGACTGCAACCATTTGGGTTAAATTAGGAGAATGTGGCCATACTTTGAAGAAATGGAAGTTGAGGACTGAAGTACGTTTGTTGCTTGTGTCCAGCTGTGTGGAGTAAAATTCTGTTTACTTGGTGGGGAACAAAGTGAGACCTGCAGCTCAGAGAGAACACAAGGTCACACAGCTGTAGTGAGGCAACTTTCAGTTCAGGTCATCTGTGAGACTGACATGCTCTGAACCGATGTTTTGCTCACGAGAATTTGGTTATTGGTTGTTTTGGTCTGCCTCGTGACAAGCTGAGGTTGATACTGAATTGCACCACATGTAGCCCATCTTTTCTTTTTCTTGACAGCCACGTAACATCTTTTATTTTAACAGTCCTTTTTTTACAGTCATGTAGCGCATCTGTTAATTAAAGATGGAACGTTGACAACATGCATCTTATGTGTGCGCACGTTCTCAACAAATTTATGCTGGAAATGGCTCGGGCGAATGGTGGTCCTTTTCTTATTATTGTTAATAATATTTTTCCAATATATAATAATATAGTAATATGAATGGTTATGATCAAAATGTCGAATACAGGCTAGAAGTTATATCAACAGACATAAGAAACTGCTCACTAAGACGGTTCTTGACAAAAGCAATATACTCAGAGTCCTCACCAATCAGAGTCCTCACCAGTGATAATCATGTCATCAACATATAGAAGAATAAGATTCCGAGTTGAAAGGTAGACAAACAACGTTGGATCATGAGCATTGGACAAGAAACTAGTAGTACTCACCACAAAGGCGGCGAAACGCTCAAACCAGAGGGCGGGAGGCTTTCTTAAGGCCATAGAGAGCGACTAAGATGACAGATCAATGCTTCGCCGATAATTCTTCATTAGCAAGGTTGTGGCAACTCCCAATGTTGATTTTTATTTTGTTTTGTTTGGAACAAATTACATCTTTGATCTTCGTCATCTTTCATGTGGGTGGTCAATACTCGTGACATCAAGGGACGGGAGGGTATCCACATCACAATATTCGGTGTCATGTGCTTCATCATTATGAGTGTGGCTACTTGGGCCATTGCTTACGCTTTCACTCATGGACTCACATTCACTATTATCATTGAGGATCATGACCCTCTTGTTTGAACACTCAAATGACTTACATGCTTAACCTTCACATTTGAAACACGTGATGTCACTAGACTTGGCGGTGGACGCTTGAAAGGTTGTATAGATGGCGGTAGTTTCTTGAGAGAAAGTTGGTGGTCGGCTTGAATCACTTGACGGTCTTGTGGTAGATCTTGAGTTGGGTTGGGAAGCTTGTGGCACCATGGTTGTGTTGAAGATGTAGGCTTGGCGGTGAAGTAGGTTTTGGTCTTGGCATACTTGAAGTCATCCAAGACTTGACGTTCCTCCTTGTTGGCTTGGTGAACTAGGTCCACAAGTGAGGAATAAGGTTGGAATTTCACAATTCTCTTGATAGGGTAGTTGAGTCCATTCACGAAACGAGCCATTGATTTCTCCTCCTATTCCTCAATACTTGTTGTCATCATAAATGTTTCCATTTCCTTGAAGTACTCGTCCAAGGTTTCCTTGCTTGAGTTCTTGTAGCATTTTGAATTGGTCACGTGTATAGTGTAGGGGCATAAATGTTGCTCGCATTTATGCTTCATGTCATCCCACGTATCAATGGGTTCTTCGCCATTTCTTCGTATTTCTTGCACTTGTTCCCACCACAGGAGAGCAGAGTCCTTGAACTCAAGTGAAGCCATTGCAATCATTTTATCTTGCGGGTAATTGTGTAACCGGAAGACCTTGTCAACCTTGAGTGCCCACAAAAGTAGGATTCGGGATCATTGGTTCCCGCAAACTTTGGCATGTTGAACTTGAGCTTGCCGAATCTTTCTTCCGCATTGTAGTCAGGGCATAATTGTCTCACACTATCTCGGCTACTATCTCTTTGAGGTTGATGTCGATTGATAGAGGTAGAGGTGTCCGATCTTTCGATGAGATGATAATTATCGATTTGGGTGGCGTCGACGTTGATGATCTGACTACAAACGTGCGAGGACGCTGCGCCTTAGCAATCACTACACCAACTCCGGGAGGTTATTGACAGCGCCGTAGCACGGTCGACCCAACCACTAGGGTGTAATTCCTGCAGGCAATCGAAGAACAAGCAAGAACTAAGGATTGGAAATCTGAATATTGCAAATATGAATGATTATAGATGAAAGTGGGGTTCCGAAGAGCGGTCTTTGTCTGGCCGATCTGGCACAAACGAAGTACGGCGAAGTTGCAGCGACGACTAGCTAACTTTTGACTAAACAAAACCCAAACCCTAAAGTGACGACCTAGGGGGGTATTTATAGGGAAACTTAGGGGAAATTCGTGCAGCCTTGGAAAACGGGGCCGAATTCCTTCCTAAGTCGGTTTCCCCATCAATATGGACTCTAAAAACAGCCTATGAAAAGGTATCTCGAAAATACATGGGCCTGGCCCAAAAATAGAGGTGATGCAGCACCATATAATGATATGGACGAAAATATGAAGTGTGATCTTTGAATATTTCGTCCCTGACTTCAAGTTCCCTTATAGTGGCTTCACAACCCTCGAATCTCCATGTGTGGCGTCATCTTCAACCCTCGTATGCTTGCTGCCATCTCTATGGACGATCATGCTCCAATATTTGTCCATCAACTCCTCGCTAGGTCCATTATTCCTAAGTGTAACAAACACATCGGTTTTAGGCAGTAGCATATTCTCATGTAAATTTGGAATAGTTCCAAGAAACGAAAGTACCTGATAATTTAGTTGACGTGCACGAGCTCGAGTAATAGGTCCTTGTATTTGTGAAGTGGTAGGACTAGTGGTTGTAACTGTAGTTGGGATGTCCTCATCATCCTCCCCTTCTTGAATTGAAGTCGTCCTCGACACAACCTCATCTTCTTCACCGAAGTAGGGCGTCAAATCTGCAATGTTAAATGTGGGACTAACCCCATAGTCTACAGGCAACTCAAGTTTATATGCATTATCATTTATACGCTCTAACACCTTAAAAGGACCAGCAGCTCGTGGCATTAACTTGGACTTGCGCAAATCAGTAAAGTGATCTTTGCGCAAATACAACCAAACAAGATCCCCAACATCAAACACAATATGCTTTCTTCCTCTATCTCCATACGATTTATGCTTAGCATTCATGTGTGCAATGTTTTATTTAGTTGTCTCATGTAATTTTAGTATCAATTCAGCACGTTGTGTAGCATCAAGATTATTTTGCATAGTAGATGGAAGAGGCAATAAATCAATAGGTGCACGAGGTATAAAACCATACACAATCTCAAAAGGGCACATTTTAGTGTTAGAATGCAGCGAACGATTATAAGCAAATTCATCATGAGGCAAACATTCTTGCCACAATTTCAAATTTTGTTTTAAAACAGCCCTAAGCATAGTAGACAAAGTTCTATTAACAACTTCAATTTGTCCATCAGTTTGAGGGTGACATGTAGTACTAAAAAGCAGTTTAGTCCCCAACTTAGCCCATAAACATCTCCAAAAGTGGCCAAGAAATTTACTATCACGATTTGAAACAATTGTATTTGGCACACCATGCAAACAAATGATTTCACGAAAGAACAAATCAGCAATATTAGCAGATCATCAGTTTTATGACATGGTATAAAGTGTGCCATCTTAGAAAATCTGTCCACAACAACAAATATGCTATCCCTCCCCTTCTTTGTTCTAGGTAAACCCAAAACAAAGTCCATGGATATATCCTCCCACGGAACGCTAGGTACAGGTAAAGGCATATATAAACCATGAGGATTAAGTCGTGACTTAGCTTTTTGGCAAGTAGTGCAGCGAGCAACAAAACGTTCAACATCCCGTCTCATCTTTGGCCAAAAGAAATGCGCGGCTAGTACGTCCTCGGTCTTCTTTACGCCAAAGTGTCCCATTAGTCCTCCTCCATGCGCCTCCTGTAACAACAAAAGACGAACGGAGCTAGCTGGAATGCATAGCTTGTTAGCACGAAACACAAATCCATCGCTAAGGACGAATTTGTTCCATGTTCTACCATCCTTACAATTCTGCACCACTTCTTTAAAATCAGCATCATGCATATACAAATCTTTGATGGTCTCTAACCCAAAATTTTTGAAGTCAAGTTGTGAAAGCATAGTGTAACGTCGAGACAAAGCATCATCAATAACATTATCTTTACCCTTCTTGTGTTTGATAACATAAGGAAAAGACTCAATAAATTCAACCCACTTAGCATGACGATGGTTCAGTTTAGCTTGACTACGAATATGCTTCAAAGATTCATGATCAGAATATATAACAAATTCTTTCGGCCAGAAATAATGTTGCCAAGTTTCTAAAGTCCAAACAAGAGCATATAATTCCTTATCATAAGTAGAATAGTTCAGACTAGGCCCACTCAATTTTTCACTAAAGTATGCCACAGGTTTCCCCTCTTGTAACAACACACCTCCCAATCCAATTCCACTAGCATCACATTCAAGCTCAAAAGTCTTATCAAAATTAGGAAGTTGGAGTAGGGGAGCATGGGTTAACTTATCTTTCAACATCATGAACGCATCCTGTTGTGAATCGCCCCAAACAAAGGGCACGTCCTTCTTTGTAAGCTCGTTCAGCGGCGCTGCAATAGACCCAAAATCTTTGACAAAACGCCGGTAGAACCCAACGAGGCCAAGGAAACTCCTCACTTGGGTGACCGTTAGCGGAGTCGGCCAACTCGAAATCGCCTCAATCTTGGCGGGATCCACTTCAATGCCCCGCGCTGTAACAACATATCCAAGAAACGAAACTCGATCGGTGCAAAAGGTGCACTTCTCAAGATTACCAAATAAACGTGCAGCACGCAAAGCATCAAAACCAGCACACAAATGATTCAAATGGTCCTCCAAAGATTTGCTGTATATGAGTATATCATCAAAGTAAACCACCACAAAACGTCCAATGAAAGCACGTAAAACTTCGTTCATTAATCTCATGAAAGTACTAGGAGTGTTAGTTAAACCGAAAGGCATGACTAACCGATACCACTTGATAGAGGCATAGGTGTCCGATCTTTCGATGAGATGATAATTATCGATTTGGGTGGCGTCGATGTTGACGATCCGACTACAAACGTGCGAGGACGCTGCGCCTTAGCAATCGCTACACCAACTCCGGGAGGTTATTGACAGCGTCGTAGCACGGTCGACCCAACCACTAGGGTCTAATTCTTGCAGGCAATCGAAGAACAAGCGAGAACTAAGGATTGGCAATCTGAATATTGCAAATATGAATGATTATAGATGAAAGTGGGGTTCCGAAGAGCGGTCTTTGTTTAGCCGACCTGACACAAACGAAGTACGGCGAAGTTGCAGCGACGGCTAGTGAAGTGTGATCTTTGGATATTTCGTCCATGACTTCAAGTTCCCTTATAGTGGCTTCACAACCCTCGAATCTCCATGTGTGGCGTCATCTTCAACCCTCGTATGCTTGCTGCCATCTCCATGGACGATCATGCTCCAATACTTGTCCATCAACTCCTCGCTAGGTCCATTATTCCTAAGTGTAACAAACACATCGGTTTTAGGAAGTAGCATATTCTCATGTAAATTTGGAATAGTTCCAAGAAACGAAAGTACCTGATAATTTAGTTGACGTGCACGAGCTCGAGTAATAGGTCCTTGTATTTGTGTAGTGGTAGGACTAGTGGTTGTAACTGTAGTTGGGATGTCCTCATCATCGATGGTGAGCTTAACGATGTCCTCAGCACGATGACATCGTTGGCGCTCAAGTTGTGATCTTGATTGTCTTGGGCATGGCGATTCTTGGTGCCTCTCATCTTGGTTATCAACACATCGCCCCTCTTGATTGTGTGCCGGATGATGGAGCCGGTCTTGAGGGCTTGGCGGAGACCTTGCTCGATTTTCACACCGTTGTAAGGCTCCTTCAATGTTGCGGTGCGGTAGCGCTGGGAACAGTGCGGCTTTAATTGGGCTTTTTGGTGCGGGTCCTCCTTTGGCTTCATATGGGGTGGGCTCAAATGGATTGAAAAACAAAACGGGGCGGTGCGGTGCGGGTTAAGCGAAAAAATGGGCCGGAATGGTGCGGTGTGGGGTGAGATCAAACGGGTTGACCCAACGGATTCAACCCGCACACGCCCCCGTTTAGCTGACCTGAGAAGCGATACGCACAAGTGTACAACGCACTCGGCTCCCAGTAGATAGGGTTTCACTGGCGGCGCCGCCCGCACTGCCATCGCCGCCGAGTTGACTGCACTGCCACCCCCGTCGTTGCCGCAGCCGTCTTCCTCACGAGGTTGTCTTCCGGCTTGACTGCCTGCCGGCGCCGACGCCTCCAGGTCCAAGAACGGCCGTTCGGCGACGTTGGTGGTATGCGCGGACGCCGGCGTCGAGTAGCTCGGACCTCCGGTGGGCGAGCATCACAACAGCGGCGAGCTTGGCGGCGGGGACGTTGGCGGCGAGCGCAGCAGCCTGCCTCCGCGGGGATGCGGCAAGGGCGACCTCACAAGCGTCCGGGAGCGCAGGAAGTGGAGTTGGAGCCAGAGAAGAAGCTTGGGCAGCGGGGGCCCTGGATCCGGTCGTAGTTGCCGCAACGGAGGCCAGACGGTGGAGATTCGGGCGGCGGCGCGCACGCACCAGACGTGGGCGGGGTCGCGACTCGCGAGAGCCCCATCCTCCCGTTACACAAATCCTAACGATGTGCAGCTATAGCGAGAAATCCTAGCGATGCTGCAAAAAAAATCCAACTACGCAGGAAAGGACGGAAGGACCTGGACTTGTACTAGCCTACAGCCAACTCCAGCGATGCAGCGACGGACCCATGGGTTGAATCCACGGGTTCAGTCCGCATGTAGCATGCGGTTTGGTGCGGGTGCGGGTGCGGGTGAAAGTTTGAAGTGGTGTGGTGCGGTGCGGATTAACGAAATGATTTTTTGGGCTGGTCTGGTTTGGTTAATTAAGTTGACATCATTCGGTGTGGGTTGGATTTGGGGTGGGTTTTGCCCCATTCCCAGCGCTACGGTGCGGAGATGTATCACGAGCTTGGTGTTGTGGAAGAGGGTCAAATTCCTCGTGATAGTGTTGATGTTCTTGATTGGGCTGGAGAGGAATGGTAACAAACATGATCATGTAGGTGGTGTATTTGAAAGGATGAAACCGACCGTCTCTTACCTTCAAAGGTAGTATTGAGCCTTGTGGTCTTTGGTGAGTGAAATATAAGTATATAACACCAAAGATCAAGTGTATTGCGTTAGACGATCCAAAGACAACAGTTCCAACACACACGCTTATGTGGAGCTTGGTAGGGAAGGTGGAAATGGAAAAAGGAACAACCGTCGAAAAGGATAATGTCAAAGGTACAAGATAACCACAATGATCCAAATGCGAAAGAAACCAACCACACAAAACGGAAACAAGGAGAAACACACACATGGATACGAACACGAATGGATGCGACTCTAGGGGTGATCGAAAAGACCTAGCGACGACTATGCTCGTATCGCACCACCTCTCGAAGGAAACTAGCTCAATGGTCTTTTGATAGAGCACCAGGTTTGCACAAGCATACACTTATCCTCTCATCTCACTTGGCCACAACACCGGATTTGCAATGCTCGCAATTGTCGAGAGCTAGTTTCCAATAGGCTAATTTCGCAAAAACGAAATGGTTTGTTGCAAATTACACCTTTGGTGTCGTCTATGGGCACAAGCTTGCGGTTGAAGGGTGTCAAAGGATCGATGCCACTCCGATGTGTCATCATAGAGCGTGTCGCTAGCTTCGAGGGAAGATGAGAATCATGAAAATCGGAGAAGCAATAAAGAAGAAAATCCCAAAAGACCTGGCAAAAACTCTCAGGGCCAGACAGTCCAGCAGTTGTGCCGCCGGACAGTCCGACGGGTACGGGGAAAACAACTTGTCTGATTTTTGGTGAAGTTCACCTCCAAACCCTCAAACTGAACAAATTTTTGGGAAAATTTGGCCAAAAGGGATGCAATAGAAAGGCGAGGAAGGTCCTTTAGCAACAAATCCGGGGATCAAAACTACCAAAAACTCACCAAATCAAGAGATCGGTCCACATCCATGTGAGGATATTTTTTTGTGGGGATTTTCAAAATTAGGCAAAAACAAAGAAAAAAATTGGTGGAAAAGCGGTGGAAACACTAGTCTATTCCGTGGCAAACCTTGCTCTTGATACCTTATGATGGGGTAGGTGCCCGATCTTCACGGATAGACGATGAATACGATGAACGTGGGGTGGAAACACAAGTGTGAAGCGGAAGATACATGAGAAGGAACTCTTGGATCGCAACCACAATACAACCTTAACCTCTACAGATACCTTTTCCCTCACCGGTAGGATCAATGAAACAAAATCCGCAAGAAGAGATTGCGAGGTAGAATCCTTGGGGAGAGATTAGGGAGCACTCGGTAGAATTGCACATGTGAGAGATACGAGGTAGAATCACACGGTGAGAGACTTCACGCAAGGAGAGTCCTTGTACAACCCATAGATGAACTATAGAGGTCTTGTAGGATCCACAAGGAAAACACAGGGGGGTCTCATGCTCTTGGGTTCTAAGATCCAATCTCCCCTTCTCAGGAGGTAGGTGAGGCCTATTTATAGTCTATGTGATAAGGGGTTACCCGATCTTCTCAGTGAGCCGACGGTGGATGGATGACAACTTGAAGGTAACTTGTGAGATGCTCTCGAACTCTCCCTCTGTCCCCCGTTGCCATTGCAACAACTCTTCAACCCAATGGATATTCGCAATACCACACGCTTGTGCAACGTCGCCGCTGACCACGAGCGGTTTGCAATCTACCAATTCCCAGTGGAACAACAGATCACACTCTAACTTCGGTAGCACAATTTTCAGATCGAAACAAAAGTGAAGAGGTTGTATTACTAATCGCAACAAAGAGGAACATGAATATAGATGAATGCTTGTAGTAATCCGATCTAGCGATTAATCAAAACATGGTCTAACCCCTAACTCGCGTCGCCCCTCCTGTACTTATAGGAGTTGGGGCGTCCAAACATGTACGTGGACTCAAACACAATTCTGGTTCGACTCGAACTGGGTACAAACCGACCCAAAGTGGTTTCAGACGAATTTGGCACGCATGCCTAACTCACATGGTGCACCTTAGACGTGTTAACACCTCTTCATT
This sequence comes from Puccinellia tenuiflora, assembly GCA_012064385.1. Taxonomy (NCBI): domain Eukaryota; kingdom Viridiplantae; phylum Streptophyta; class Magnoliopsida; order Poales; family Poaceae; genus Puccinellia; species Puccinellia tenuiflora. The sequence continues at coordinate 507,474 of QRDG01000534.1, read as the reverse complement.
GGTTCCCTAGTGCACCACCTTAATGCCCTTTAAACGTGGTTGATTTCCTCTATAACTTCTGGTGTGTCGGCCTCCCTCTCCTCCCTCGCGCACTTGCTGATATTGGAAATCAGTAGGTGCTCCTCTTGCTGCAATGCTCCTCCTTGTGCAATACTTGTGTTATCCTCAAACCTGATCATACATAACTGCAAAGACTTAGGCACTGCAAAATTCTATTATTTAAAATATCAGATTCAACTAGGAGTGAATTCACCTGTTGTTCTAGTAGCTTTGCACGTGCTCTTGTAATTGGTCCAATTCTGATTTCATTGGACTTGTCTTGTGCAGCAAAATAATCAATTGAAGAAAATGGTAGAGAGCTAGAGATGCCCTCATCATCCCCCCCTGAAAAGGCGTCGACCTCGATGTGTCAAGGTCTTCTCCATGATATGACATCAAATCAACAACATTGAATGTATTACTCATGCCAAAGTCAGTTATAGGAAGATCTTTCTTGTAGGCATTATCGTTAATCTTGGCAAGCACTTTGTATGGACCAGCACCTCGTGGCATCAACTTAGACTTGCGCTGCTGTGGAAATCTGTCCTTGCGAAAATGTACCCCTACCATATCACCCGGCTGAAACAACACATCTTTTCTCTTCTTATTAACATGAGCAGCGATGTACTTGCCCTTCTTTTCAATTGCTTCGTTAGTCTTCTCGTCTATCTTCCTTACAAATCTGCCCACTTGGATGCCTCCATGTTCACTCCCTGTTGAATTGGAATGGGCAGCAAATCAAGTGGTGTAATGGGTTTAAAACCATAGACCACCTCAAAAGGACACAGTCGCGTTGCTGAATGCACCGCCCTGTTATATGCAAACTCCACATGTAGTAAACACTCCTCCCACACACGCAGGTTTGTCTTGATCATCGATCGCATCAACGTTGAGAATGTGCGATTAACCATCTCCATTTGATCATCTGTTTGGGGATGACAAGTAGTGATGAATAATAACTTTGTCCCCAGCTTTCCCCAAAGTGTTTTCCAAAAGTAACTCATAAACTTCACGTCACGGTCAGAAACAATCGTCTTCGGTACTCCATATAAGCGCACGATGTCCCTGAAAAACAGATTAGAAATATGCGACACATCTTCGCTTCTGTGGCAGGCAATAAAATGTGCCATCTTAGAAAATTGATCGACTACCACAAATATTTAATCAAGTCATCTCCTAGTCCTAGGTAATCCTAACATAAAATCCATGCTTATATCTTCCCATGGTGTAGTAGGAGCAGGAAGAAGGGTATACAAACCGTGAGGCTTCAGCTTGGACTTCGCCTTATGGCAAGTGATACATCGCTTCACAAATCTGTCTACATCACACTTTATCCTAGTGATGAGGACATCCCAACTACAGTTAGAACCACTAGTCCTACTACTACACAAATACAAGGACCTATTACTCGAGCTCGTGCACATCAAATAAATTATCAGGTACTTTGTTTCTTGGAACTCTTCTAAACATACATGAGAATATGCTACTGCCTAAAACGGATGTGTTTGTTACACTTAGGAATAATGGGCCTAGCGAGGAGGAGATGGAAAAGTATTGGAGTATGATTGTCCATGGAGATTGCAACAAGCATGCGAGGATTGGAGATGACGCTACATGTGGAGATTTCAGGACTTTGAAGCCACCATAATGATGCATGAAGACTTGGGCGAAATATTACAAGATCACACTTCATATTTTCCTCCATAGTCATATATGGTGCTGTATCACCTATATTTTTGGGCCAGGCCCATGTATTTTTGAGATACCTTTTCATAGACAGTATTTAGAGTCCGTATTGATAGGGAAAATGACTTAGGAAGGATTTCGGCCCCATTTTCTAAGGCTGCACGAAATTCCCCTAAGTTCTCCTATAAATACCCCCTAGGTCCTCACTTTAGGGTTTGGGTTTTGTTTAGTCAAAAGTTAGCTAGCCGTGGCTGCAACTTCGCCGTACTTCGTTTGTGTCAGATCGACCAGACAAAGACCGATCTTCGGAACCTCACTTTCATCTATAATCATTCATATTTGCAATATTCAGATTGCCAATTTCTTAGTTCTTGCTTGTTCTTCGATTGCCTGCAGGAATTAGACCTTAGTTGGTTTGGTTAACTATGCTACGATGCTGTCATAAACCTTCGGAAGTTGGTGTAGCGATTGTCAAGGCGCAGTGTCCTCGCATGTTTGTAGTCGGATCGTCAACGTCAATGTCCACCCCAAATCGAAGTTATCCTCTCACCGAAAGATCGGACACCTCAGCCTCTATCAAGTGGTATCAGATTTCAGGTTGATTGGTGAGATTTACAGTTTTACTAGTATAGATTGCATATGTTTTTCATACGTACAGTCCATGAAAAAGCCAAAAAAATATTGGATTAGATCATCCCGTCCTATAATTAGTCTGGGCCTATTGCATCTTCTTTTCAGTGCATTACGTCGTTGAGTTTTTGTCTGCATCGTCGTGTCGAGTTGCTGGTCTTAGCGTCTTGTTCCCGTAGAGTTTTGAGTTCTGTGCACGTCAGTGTCTCGCCGCCGCCGCCTCAATGCTTGCAACTCATCACCGCCGCCACCATCCACCAGCTTTCTGCCGCCACCCTCCATACCGCCGCCACACCCATCAAATTAGGGTTAGGGTGTTTGTGTTTTTGTTTGTGATCCTCACGATCTCGTTTCCGTGAGCAGAGTTTGTCTCGGTTTGGGCTTCCTATAGAAAAAAAAACAAGAGAGAGTAAAAAAAAAGTGTGGAAGCTCGTCCAAAAAATAGTTTCAATAAAACAGCCATAACTTTTGCATCCAAACTCATATTTTGATGTTCGGCCTATCAACTCGTTCGTCTCGAAAAATTGCATTTGAATACACTATTACAGTCTATGTTGCCATTTAAGAACGCTCAGAATTGACAAATTTGTCCGGGAACAATGAGTTCTTGGCCTTTTAAGTTTCAGATTTAACAATTTCTGTGTTGTTCACTTATATCCTGCTTTTGAGCTACATCCTTGTTGCTTGTTGTTGCCGCACTGAGACTTTGTTTGTGCTATAGGCTCATGTCTCTAGTAAGGTCTAGCCTAGGACCAGACGATACCGTCGTTGAGCGTTTATTCAACTTGCATTCCTGAACGGATTATTGCTATACCATATTTAAGCATTCCCAAAGCGCCACAGATTTCTACTCCGTGTGTGTGACTCTCACTTGGCGATCGATTCGTTGCCACTCACCTACTGCTGCTTGGTAAGAACTTGTAAGAGCTTTATTTTTGGTTTGATGGATAACGCATCCTTTCCACCACCACATATTAGTTAATAGGAATATATTCTTGTGAGTTGTTTCTTGTATTCTACTAACCATGTCAGGATCGAATGAAGAATGGGAGAAAATTACGAACAAAGAGTTGCACACTAAGTTCGCTAAGCTTGTGCTGGATAACACGCAGGACATGGACAAAAGACTTGGCGGGGCGCTTGACAAGATTACGGGCTTGGATCAAGCTTTTGATATGAAGCTTGATTCCAAGTTCAATGAGTTGCTCACTTGTCTTCCACCGCTGCTGGTTGGTCCTCATCGTCAAGGATATGTGGGGCATGCACAACGTGTTCCACTCGAGCGAGGCCAAAATTCTAGAGTTGCTGCGGCTATAAATGAGAACCTTGATAACTACGAGGGCGAGGACGAATATGAGGGGGAGGAAGTGCAGCAACCTGGTCGCCCGCGTCCCCACATTCGTAATGGTTACGCTCCACGCCCTCAGGTATTACATGATGATGACCATGTCGCTAAACTAAAATTAACTCTTTCACTGTTTGAGGGTAGATATGATCCTAATGCTTATCTTACATGGGAGCTAGAAACTGAACAATGTTTTGCATGCTTACATTGTCCTGAAGATAGACGTGTTAAAGCTGTTGTGTGTGAATTTACTTGTTTTGCTTCTATTTGGTGGGCTGAATATTGTAGAATGAATCCTAATATCATTCCCACCACTTGGACTTTCTTAAAAACTGCTATGCGTACTCGTTGGGTGCCACCATATTATCAATGTGAGTTGCTTCAAAAATTACAGCAGTTAAAACAAGGCAAAAATTCAGTAGAAGAATATTATCAAGAATTGCAACCGGGCTTAATTAGATGTGGTGTTATTGAAGATACTGAACCTATGCTTGCACTTTTTAGGGGTGGGTCAAACAAAGAAATTCAAACCATCTTGGACTATAAGGACTATAATACCATCACTCGTTTGTTCCATCTTGCTTGTATTGCTGAGCGTGAAGTGCAGGACGGCAAGCTTCGCGTACTAATTTTTCTGCAAGACGGACTACATCATGGACTGGTCGTGCACATTCTACGTGCACCACGGTTACTCCTTCTCCTTCCACTGCCATGCCCAGCAGAGAAACGACAAGCAAGGCATTTTCAAGTTACACCTGCTGGTTCCACACCGAGTCCATCTTCCATGGCTTCCACTGGAAACACTACTAAAATTCAGTGCCGCTGTTGTGATGGTTGGGGTCATTATGCACGTGAATGTACCAACAAGCGTGTGACGATTGCTCGTGATGATGGCGGGTATGATTCTGCTAGTGACTATGATGAGGAGACTTTGACTCTTATTGCGCGTGACGAGCAGGATGCTAATGACTGTGACGACGATGTACACTGTATGGCTGCTGATGATGCGGATAGGTATGCTTCATTAATTGTTCAACGAGTTTTGAGTGTGCAGGTAACCAAAGTAGAACAAGACCAGCGGCATAATCTATTCCACACAAAGGGAGTTGTGAAAGAACGGCCTATACGCATCATCATTCATGGAGGGAGCTGCAACAATTTGGCAAGTGTCGAGATGGTGGAGAAACTCGCCCTCACAATGATAAGGGGTGGCCCGATCTTCTCAATGAGCTCGAGGTAGATGGTTGATAGATAACTTGTGTCTCGCTGTAAACTCTCCGGCTAATCCCCGTTGCCAATGCAACAGCTTTCAACCCCTTGGATATTCGCAGCTCCACACACTTGCACACGTAGCCACCGACTACGAAGTGGTCCTATACCTTCTGATTCCCAATGAAATAGCAGATAACACGCAGAATTTGCAAAGGTTTATACTTCAAGATGAATGCTTCTCGCGATCCAATCTAGAGGTTCTAGGGTTTATGTTTAACGTAGTCTAAACCTAATAACTCGCAGCTACTAGAGTATATAAGGGGAAGGGGGTGCGGCCAACAGCCAATGCGCCCTCCAACTAGACCAACTCGGGTTGGACTCAAACCTAATGGGATACAAACCGACCCATGATGGGTTCGGCCCAATTAGGACTCGTAGGTCCTTGTCCTTGGGTGATTAGGACTCCACCCTTGGCGCTTCAACATGATGTGATGCGCCACCTCCATGCCTCTCTCCTTGTGCTCTTGCCTCCCTCTCCTTCCTCGAGCACTTGTAGTAGATGTTTCGAATTTTATCCTCCATGCATTCCTTCTTGTTCTTCATGTGATCCTCCATGTCCTCCATGCCTTGCTGCTCCTCTTCTCCAATAATGCTTGTGTTATCAACAAACCTGATCATACATAAATGCATAGACTTAGGTAGTATAAAATTCTCATAATCACAAACATCAAATTCTATTAAGAGTGAGTTCACCTGTTGTTCTAATAACTTGGTTCTTGATCTTGTCATTGGTCCAATCCTCACTTCATTGGGTTTGTCTTGAACAGCAACATCTTCAATTGGAGAAAGTGTAGAAGAGCTAGGGATGTCCTCATCATCCTCCCCCCCTTGAAAAGGCATCGTCCTCGACGCAGCAAGGTCATCTCCAAAGTATGGTGTCAAATCAGCAACATTGAATGAATTACTAACACCAAACTCATCCGTGGGAAGATCAATTGAATAGGCATTATCATTGATCCTTGCAAGCACTTTATATGGACCTGCTCCTCATGGCATCAACTTGGACTTGCGCAATGTGGGAAATCTGTCTTTGCGAAAATGCACCCAAACCATGTCTCCGGGCTGAAATATCACCTCCTTGCGCTTCTTGTTAACACGATCAGCAACATATCTTCCTTTCTTCTCAATCGCTTGCTTGGTCTTCTCATGTATCTTCCTCACAAAATCTGCACGCTTCGATGCCTCCATGTTTACTCTCTCTTGTATTGGCAGCGGCAGCAAATCAAGTGGTGTGATGGGCTTGAAACCATACACCACCTCAAACGGACATAATTGAGTAGTTGAGTGCACCGCCCTGTTATAAGAAAACTCCACATGCGGTAAACAATCCTCCCACTCTCGCAGATTTTTCTTGATCATGGCTCGCAATAATGTTGATAGTGTGCGATTCACCACCTCCGTTTGTCCATCAGTTTGGGGGTGACAAGTAGTACTAAACAGAAGCTTTGTCCCCAGTTTCCCCCATAACGTCTTCCAAAAGTAGCTCATAAACTTCACATCACGATTAGAAACAATAGTCCTTGGTACGCCATGTAATCTCACTATATCCCTGAAAAACAGATTAGCAATATGCGACGCATCGTCGCTCTTGTGGCATGCAATAAAGTGTGACATTTTAGATAATCTATCCACTACCACAAATATAGAGTCATGTCCTCTTTTTGTTCGTGGTAATCCTAGCACAAAATCCATACTAATATCCTCCCATGGAGTAGTAGCTGCAGGAAGAGGAGTATACAAACAACGAGGCTTTAATTTGGATTTAGCCTTGTTGCAAGTGATGCAATGCCTCACAAACCTGTCCACATCTCTCCTCATGCGTGGCCAGTAGAAGTGATCAGCCAACATTAGTAATGTTTTCTCGCGCCCAAAGTGTCCCATTAATCCACCACTATGGGACTCCTGCAACAATAGTAAACGCACGGACGACTCGGGCACACATAATTTGTTAGCTCTAAACAGAAATCCATCGTGAATATGAAATTTATCCCATGCTTTCACCGAAGAACACTTAGTAAAAGGCATAGAGAAATCAGGATCATTAGAATATAATTCACGTAAACTCTCCAAACCAGGAACTTGCACATCCAATTGTGTCAATAACATATTTTTCCTAGACAAAGCATCAGCTACCACATTATCTTGGCCTTTCTTATATTTAATTATGTAAGGAAAAGATTCAATGAATTCAACCCATTTAGCATGACGTTTATTAAGATTAGATTGGCTCTTCAAAAATTTCAAAGCCTCATGATCAGAATGTATGATAAATTCTTTTAGCCACAAATAATGTTTCCAGACCTTAAGAACTCTAACAAGCGCATACAATTCTTTATCATAAACAGAATAATTCAATTGGGCACCACTCAATTTTTCAGAAAAATATGCCACGGGTTTGTTCTCTTGCATGAGCACTCCTCCAATTCCAATACCACTAGCATCACACTCAATTTCGAATTGCTTATTAAAATCAGGAAGTATTAACAATGGGGCAGAAATCAAACGTTTTTTCAGCTGATCAAATGCAATATCTTGTGCTACCCCCCATTCAAATTCAACACCTTTCTTAGTAAGATCATTTAAAGGTGCAACAAGAGTACTAAAATCTTTCATAAATCTTCTATAGAAACCAGCCAATCCATTAAAACTTCGTACTTGACTAACATTCATGGGAATTGGCCAATTTTTAATAGCTTCAATTTAGTTTCATCTACTTCAATTCCATGCTTAGAAACAACATATCCCAGAAATATGACCTTATCTTTGCAAAATGTGCACTTAGCAAGATTACCATAAAGTTTATTTTCACGTAGCACATGCAAAACTTGTCTAATATGATCAATATTTTCAGATTCATTGCGGCTATAGATCAATATATCATCAAAATATACTACCACAAACTTGCTCTACAATCTACGCACATGCGCCAAGTACCATCTTTCTTAGGAACTAAAATAACAGGAACAGCACAAGGGCTTAAGCTGATTCGAATATACCCTTTATCAAGAAGCTCTTGTACTTGTTTCTGAATTTCTTTCGTCTCTTGGGGATTTGTCCTATAGGGGGCTCGGTTTGGCAATGTAGCTCCCGGAATCAAGTCAATTTGATGTTCTATCCCACGCAATGGTGGCAACCCTGCAGGTGCCTCCTCCGAAAACACATCATCAAATTCCTGCAGCACATTACAAACACCAATAGAGATACGGGTCATGTCGTTAGAAACCAAAATTTCTCCTTTGTGCATAGGCACAATAGGAACGAAACTAGGACCCTCACGAAATTCTCTCAAATCCTCTTTGGTGGCTAACATGCATAGTAGGTTGACTCCCTCACTTTTATTTTTACCACTCGGCTTGGGTGTGCTATGTTCACTCACAGAAATATTATTCCCTCGTCTATCTACTCTCTCACTCTCCTTTTCAAGATTTACTTTAGTTTTTGACGAGACTCATTTACAATTTGTTGTGGTGTCATAGGCCTTAAAATTATATCTCTCCCATGCCAATTCAATTGATAGGTATTTGCGCGTCCATTGTGCACAACACTCCTATCGAATTGCCATGGTCTGCCCAACAATAAGTGGCAAACTGTCATAGGAACCACATCACATTCAATTGTATCTTTGTATGGCCCAATATGAAACTCCACTCGAACCATGTAGCTCACCTTCATCTCTCCATTATCACTTAACCACTGAATATAATACGGATGAGGGTGTGGAATATATATCAGTTTCAGCTTTGCACATAAATCTTTGCTTGCTAAATTTCTGCAACTTCCTCCATCTATAATCACCTTGCATGCCATTTGAGGACCAACAACTGCCTTGGCTTGGAACAAATTGCAACGCTGATTTTCAGGACTTTGTGTAACACTCAAAGATTTCTGCATGCAAACAATGGAAGGATAGTGTGTAGCATAAGCATCAAGAGGGCCTTCCTCATCATCATAACAATCATTATCATTCGGATCAGCATCATCACCTGTCTCATATTCATTGTCCTCATTAATAAGCATAACTTTCTTGTTAGGACATTCTCTCTTAAAGTGCCCTTTACCTCCACAAGTATGACAATTCATGTCTCTGTTTCGTGCTGTGGACATAGAAGAACCATTGGCACTAGCAGCAGGTTGGGCTGATTTCTTTGCATTAGAAGCACTTGATTCTGGTCTAGCAGATGTAGTACCACGCATAGCTAAATTAGGGGCTGGTGGAGGCGTGGTAGATGGTGCTCTTGAAGGAAAACGACTCCTAGCTGCACTGCGGGCTGCCATCTTTGCCTCCTCGGCCAATTGTGCTTCAGCTTCACGCGCATGATGTAGCAGCTCATTCATATCAAAATATTGGAGATGCCTCACAATGCTCTTAATTTTGTATTGCAAACCTGAAAGGAAACGCTGCATGGTTTGCTCAGGTTCCTCTCTCACACGGGCACGTTGTAAAATCATCTCCATCTCCTGAAAATAAGCATCGACTGACATAGTACCCTGCCTCAATTGCTGCAATTGATCATAGAGAGTACGTATATAATTTCGTGGCACAAATCTGTCCCTCATGACTTGCTTCATAGACCTCCAAGTAACAATTAGTGGATCACCATCTTCCTCTCGTTTTTGCACAACATTGTCCCACCAACGAAGAGCATAGCCATCAAACTCAGAAGAAGCAAGTTTAATTTTTCTATCTTCAGTATAGTCATGCAGACGCCATAGCTTCTCAATTTTCAGTTCCCAAGTGAGGTACTCTTCAACATCATTGGTATCAAAACTAAACGATGGAATAGAAAATTTGGGCTTGCCCAACCCATCCTCCTCACGGTTATTTTCAGGTTGGGGAAAACGCCTTGCACCAATAGCATGAAAACCACGGCCTGGACCAGCTGCATGACCTCTCCTACCTCGGCCACCTCCAAGAGGAAACTCCTCATGGCCATCCGCATGGATATCAGCACCATCATGCACACTTGCATTATCATTAACTTGAGGTGGTCTTTGTTGTACCAAAGCAGTCAAATCCGCAATCTGCCTTGTGAGTGCCTCAACAGATTCTTGAGTAGCAGCACCCTCAATTTTCAACTCCACACGCTGCAGATCCTCTTGTACAGCCCCAATAGAATGTTCAATTCTCAGCTTCAAGTAATCACGTAATGCCTCATACTCATTCCACTTCACCACCTCATCAGGGTTCTTCTTTTGCTGCACAGAAACATCACTAGCAGAATCCATGATTAAGATGTTAGTGAAAGAAAAATAAGTATAAGTGGTGTTCTCTCACAACTCACTCAAAACAGCAAATAAAGATGTATCTTACCGTTCCAAAGTGAATAGAAGTACTTACCAACCAAGTAGTAGCAACTAGTGTACGGATGTGAAGAAGAGAATACCGGGGGGTTGAGCTATCACACGACAAAAACAGGGTATTTGTTGGAGCTTGGTTGGAATACCTAACAACACCAACTTACAAAACCTATTTGCTGTTTGTGTGATACAGAAACTCACCTAAGGAAACACACACAATTATGGAGACAAATGTGGCCAGCAACTATATGGAAGAATTTGTTGCAAAGCACTCGAAAGACACTAGCAAAGCTCAATGAAAACAGGCACAAGATTGCTCAAAATACTAGTGCAAACGGCAATGTAAAACAGCTCCAACTTGTAGTAACTATCAACAAAAATTCAGGCTTGTTTTCTCTCTCTCTTTTTTTTATACTCTTTTCTCTCTTGTCACTCTTTTGTATTTTTAGTACTTTCACTGTGGCACTTCTCTTTTGGCCACTATATGTCGCACCGCGGAGCAAAATTTTTCAGAAAACACAAAGCCGTGCAAAAACCTATTGAGCAGCCTGTGAGCAATTAAAAAGCTAGTCTTATAGGTAAGGTACCTAAATATATGTATAGATAGGCTGTAGCTAAGTCTCACAAAGAGCAGATATGAAACCCTAATGAAAAGTGCAAAAACTAGACGCAACAGACTCACTGATTACCGCGGCAGAGATTTGATGACTTTGCGTGCCGCGGCAGAAGTGGATTCCGAGTAGGAGCAGGACAGGGACGCGCGGCAGAGAAACTATGCGTTTTTTGTGCCTCGGCAGGAAAACGGATCCGAGTCCGATTAGAGATAGGAGCGCGGTAGCGTTTTGGTCGTTTTTGAGCCGGCCACGGCAGGAATCCGAGCTCGACTAGAATAGGGAAAACACACGGCACGGAAAACAATGATTTTTGGTGCCGCGGCAGAACTCGATGCAAACTCGGAAAAGAAGCTAGACTAGGACTCGGTTAACTAATTGTTTTTGGAATTTTCGAATAGAACTCTAAACAGAAAAACGAACACAACTCGACTAGGAACTAGAACCCTAAACCTAACCGAACAACTCGACACAAAAGAAAAACAGGGACACAATGATCAACACAAACAGCAACTAGAAGATGAAAATTGGGTTGATCTAAGGCTATGGCAATGAACTAAACCTATTTTTTGTGTGGGGCTTTTTCTGGATAGGATGAAAACAAGAACTAATCTATGGGGATGGAAATTGCTCACCGAGTAAACCCAGTAATCTGATACCAAGATGATAAGGGGTGGCCCGATCTTCTCAATGAGCTCGAGGTAGATGGTTGATAGATAACTTGTGTCTCGCTGTAAACTCTCCGGCTAATCCCCGTTGCCAATGCAATAGCTTTCAACCCCTTGGATATTCGCAGCTCCACACACTTGCACACGTAGCCACCGACTACGAAGTGGTCCTATACCTTCTGATTCCCAATGGAACAGCAGATAACACGCAGAATTTGCAAAGGTTTATAGTTCAAGATGAATGCTTCTCGCGATCCAATCTAGAGGTTCTAGGGTTTATGTTTAACGTAGTCTAAACCTAATAACTCGCAGCTACTAGAGTATATAAGGGGAAGGGGGTGTGGCCAACAGCCAATGCGCCCTCCAACTAGACCAACTCGGGTTGGACTCAAACCTAATGGGATACAAACCGACCCATGATGGGTTCGGCCCAATTAGGACTTGTAGGTCCTTGTCCTTGGGTGATTAGGACTCCACCCTTGGCGCTTCAACATGATGTGATGCGCCACCTTCATGCCTCTCTCCTTGTGCTCCTGCCTCCCTCTCCTCCCTCGAGCACTTGTAGTAGATGTTCCGAATTTTATCCTCCATGCATTCCTTCTTGTTCTTCATGTGATCCTCCATGTCCTCCATGCCTTGCTGCTCCTCTTCTCCAATAATGCTTGTGTTATCAACAAACCTGATCATACATAAATGCATAGACTTAGGTAGTATAAAATTCTCATAATCACAAACATCAAATTTGATGTAGGGCTAGGCCCGATCTTCACGGATTTGAGGGGGAAAAGGTGATGAACACGAAGAACACGGAGGGTAGCGAGGGAGATTCGTGGGTAAAACACAAGGATAACTAGCAAATCCTGCTGAGAACTCCACCCAACAACAAACCCTCAAAAAGGTAGCCTTTGGATCGAAGAATCAAAGCCAAACTTACTCTTGTTGAAACCGATTGCTCTTACCGGCCGGTCCACCGATCCAATAGAATCACCGCAGTGAAAGATTGGTTTGCACTACTAGAGACACCGTAGTGAAAGAGTAGCAACAACAAGATCTACCTCAACGAGGCACCCTAGCTACGAGGGAGGAGGAGCATAGCTCACACAAGTCTCAAATTCAGTCTGACCCTAGAATGGGGAAAGGGGAAAGCTATTTATAGTCTTAGTACAAAACAAGGCAGGAAGGTGGGGAACCGGCCTGGGGGCCGGCCTAGGCCGGCCTGGAGGCCGGCCGGCACAGGTGGAGGTCCGGCCTGGAAACCGGCCTAGGCCGGCCTGGAGGCCGGCTGCGTCGGGAGGAGGTCCGGCCTGGAAACCGGCCTAGGCCGGCCTGGAGGCCGACTGCGTCGGGTGGAGGTCCGGCCTGGGAACCGGCCTAGGCCGGCCTGGAGGCCGGCTGCGTCGGGTGGAGGTCTGGCCTGGGGGCCGGCCTAGGCCGGCCTGGAGGCCGGCTGCGTCGGGTGGAGGCCCGGCCTGGGGGCCGGCCCAGGCCGGCCTGGAGGCCGGCTGGCTCCGCCTTGAGCTTTCGCCTCCTTCTTCCTCTTCTTGCCCATCTTCTTGGATCTCCTCTTGGCCATCTTCTTGACTCCATTGCGGGTCATCATCCGGGTGGATCCTGAGTATACACAAGGTACCGGCATGAAGTAGCAAACCATTCAAAGGGAGGTCGAGATCACACATCGAGAGGAGCGAGGTCACCTTTTCATGAAGAGCCTTGACTCTTGATCTTGTCATTGGGCCAATCGGCATGGTGTCCATGGTGTTGTCCACATGTGGGGCTACATCATCTCCCCCCCTTCGGAAAGAGTCGTCTTCGACTCGTCATCCTCTTGAACGGTTGCATCTCCGTGGAATGGGGATAGGTCGGCGACGTTGAACGTGTCATGCACCAAGTACTTGGAGGTTGGGATATCGATCTTGTAGGCGTTGTCGTTGATGCGCTTGAGCACTTTGAAAGGCCCGTCACCGCGAGGAGCAAGCTTGGATTTCCTTTCATCTGGAAAACGGTCCTTGCGGAGGTGTAGCCACACAAGATCACGCGTCATCCGTGGCCAAAAGTAGTGTGTAGATAGCATGGCGAGTGTCTTGTCACGTCCAAAGTGTCCCATGAGGCCCCCACTATGTGATTCCTGTAAGAGCAACAAACAGAGCGAGGACTCGGGAATGCATAGTTTGTTAGCCTTAAACAAGAAACTCTTGTGCAAGTAGAAATCATCGCATCCTTTGTCAATTGTGCACTTTGTAAAGATAGGACCAAAGGAAGGATCGGAAGCATAGAGTTCTTTAAGGTCATCAAGGCCCAAAACGTTGATTTCAAGTTGGGTGAGTAAAATCATCTTGCGGGAAAGAGCATCCGCGACTATATTGTCCTTGCCTTTCTTGTACTTCACCACATAGGGAAAAGACTTGATGAACTCAACCCATTTGGCATGCCTTTTGTTCAAACTGGCTTGGGTTTTCAAATATTTCAATGATTCATGATCGGAATGGATAACAAACTCTTTTGGCCAAAGGTAGTGTTGCCATACTTCCAAAACACAGACTAAGGCATAGAGTTCCTTGTCGTAGATTGGGTAGTTTAGGCGAGCACCATCAAGTTTTTCGCTATAATAGGCAACGGGACGGCCACATTGCATGAGGACGCCACCGATGCCAAGGCCACTAGCATCACACTCAAGTTCGAAAGTTTTGGAGAAATCCGGCAAAGCAAGTAAAGGGGCTTCGGTCAATCTCTTCTTGAGTTCATTGAAAGACGATTCTTGAGCATTGCCCCAAATGAAGGGTACATTCTTTTTGGTAAGCTCATTCAAGGGGCAAGCAATTGTGCTAAAATCTTTCACAAAGCGACGGTAAAACCCAAACAAACCAAGAGCACTACGAAGTTGAGCAAGATTAGTTGGCGGTGACCAATTGGTGATTGCCTCAATCTTAGAGGTGTCAACTTCAATCCCTTTGGAAGAAACCACATAACCCAAAAACACAAGTTTGTCGGTGCAAAAGGTGCATTTCTTGAGGTTGGCAAAAAGCGAAGCATTACGAAGGGCCAACAAAACTTGCTTGACATGGTCGACATATTCATGTAAAGATTTGCTATAAACATGGATGTCATCAAAGTAGACAACCACAAACTTGCCAATGAAAGTGCGCAAGACGTGATTCATAAGACGCATAAATGTTGAAGGAGCATTGGAAAGACCAAAGGGCATGACAAGCCACTCGTAAAGACCAAGTTTTGTTTTGAATGCGGTTTTCCATTCATCTCCTTCATGCATACGGATTTGGTGATAGCCACTTTTCAAATCAATTTTGGAGAAGATAGTGGCACCACTAAGCTCATCTAGCATGTCATCAAGTCGTGGTATAGGGTGTCGATACCTCACCGTGATATTGTTGATGGGACGGCAATCCATGCACATTCGGAGTGTGTCGTCTTGCTTGGGGGACGAGGATGACCGGAACGGCGCACGGACTCAAGCTTTCATGAACATGTCCCTTGGCGAGGAGTTCTTGGATTTTGCGCTCGATCTCCTTAGTATCCTCGGGGTTGGTGCGGTATGGCGCTCTATTGGGTAGAGGGGCACCGGGAATGAGATCGATGCGATGTTCGATTCCACGTAGGGGAGGAAGTCCTTGAGGTAGCTCATCCGGAAAGACATATTTGAATTCCTGCAAGATAGACAACATAGACGGAGGAATTTGGGTTAAGTCGTTAGTGTCTTTGCCATCTCCTTTGCATAAGAGCACGAAGTGGAAAGTGGATGGGTTTGCTCTCACTTCCCTCATCTCACTTTTCGTGGCTAACAAGACTACGCCGGGACTCACTCTTTTCCCTTTCTCACTCATATTTGGCTTGTGGCTCTCACTCACGTGAATGTGGCTCGCTCTCTCACCACTCAACTCACTAGGGGATTGTTTCTCTTGCGCTCTTACAATTGTCTTGGCATTGTCGGCGATAATTTGGCTTGGAGTCATTGGGCGGAGCACTAGGATCTTATTGTTCCATTTGAAGCTATAGTAGTTGGTGCGCCCATCATGAGTAGCGGCCTTGTCAAATTGCCAAGGGCGGCCAAGAAGTAAGTGGCAAACCGACATGGGTACCACATCACAATCCACCGTGTCCTCGTAAGAGCTAATCTTGAAGGATACTTGAACCGTGTGTTGGATCTTCACTGTGCCGGAGTCACTAAGCCATTGCACATGGTAGGGATTGGGGTGCTTCTTGTACGTCAAGTTGAGTTTCTCACATAGCTCCTTGCTTGCCAAGTTGTGACAACTCCCACCATCAATGATTACCTTGATAGATTTGCCGTTGATGCCGGCCTTGGTTTGGAACAAGTTGCACCTTTGAGCGTCATCACCGTTGGTTGATTGTAGTCAAGACTCGAGTGACAACTAGAGTGGGGTTGGGGTCACCATCACAATAGATGTAGTCATCGTCGTCATCCAAGCTTTGCATCGTGGCCACCTTGTTCAATGCGTGGTACTCATCTTCACTCATAGACTCATAGTCTCCATTGTCATTGACGATCATCACCTTCTTGTTGGTGCACTCAAATGACTTGTGCCCTTGACCTCCACACTTGTAGCAAGTGATATATGACTTGGTGGCTTGGGGTGAGGGCAACGTCTTCTTGGAGGTTGTAGTGGGTTGTGGTGTAGGACTTTTGATATTGCCTTGAGCTTGGACTTGAGTGATGGGTTGTGTTGATGAAGAAGCTCTAGTGGCGAAGAAGGACTTGGCCTTGACATACTTGAGCTCTTCGGCGACTTGGCGCTCGGCCTTCATAGCTTGATGAACGAGCTCAACAAGGTTCTCATAAGGTTGGAATTCCACTATCTTCTTGATGGGGTACGTGAGGCCGTTCAAGAAGCGTGCCATTGATTGTTCCTCGGACTCTACAATGTGTGCGCGGGAGAGAGTGGACTCCATCTCCTTGTAGTACTCATCGACCATCTTGAGACCTTGCTTGAGTTCTTGTAGCTTCTTGTACAAATCACGTGCATAATGATGTGGCACAAAGCGCTTGTGCATTTCCTTCTTCATGTCATTCCATGTATCGATTGGGTCTTTAAATGAGGCTTGGAGTTGTTCCCACCATAGTTGCGCATAGCCTTCAAACTCGAGGGATGCGAGGTCAACTCGTTTGTCTTGCGGCACCTTGTAGACTCGAAATAGTTTGGAGACTTTGGATTCCCATGCAATGTAGTCTTCCGGGTCGTTGGTGCCATGGAACTTAGGAATGACGAGCTTGGGAGGATTGAAACGGTTTTTGTGATCATCATCATCATCATGGTGGCGATGGCGGTCTCGGTGACGATGTCTTGGGTGGTGGCGTGGAACATAATCCTCGTCATCTTCAATATCAACATGATTGTCGGCCAATGGCACTCGGCGGGCTCGATGTGGAGGTAGATCATGACGATGATGTCGATTGTCCTCATGTAGGTGTAGGGGATCCAAGTTAACATTTGGAATTGGAATTTCTTGTCGAGGACGAGCTTGATGTTGTGGAGGGTCGATGTTCGCTTGAGGGTGAGGCGCTTCTTGACGATGTTGGTCTTGACCAATCTCACTCGGACCTTTGCTTCTTGCGTTGGAACGATGTGAAGACCTTGAGCTTGATCTCGAAGAGTGCCGGTGTCGTCTTTCGAGAAGCAACTCCTCGAGACGAATGGAACGCGCCTTGTTCTCACGTTGGTCGTCTTGTATTTGAGCGAAGCGGTCATTGTTCTCGCGTTGGGCTTCTTGTATATGAGCGAAGCGCTCGGTGTTTTCACGTTGTGCGGCGTGGTGGCGCTCCTCGTAGCGGCGTAAGTTGTCGTCGATGTACCTCTTGAGAGCCTCCTCTTGCTTGGTAAAACTGGTGCCTTGTTCTTCCCTAGCCATGGTAAGAGAACACAAGTGATATGTGGAAAATTTGGTGGCTAAAAAACCGCTCTTACCTTTGGTTGATAGTATTGGACAAGTGGGCTTGCCGTCCGAGACAATGGTGTCACAAGGGTAAGAGTGTTTGATTAGCAATCCAAAAGCGACCCACACACACACTTATGAGGAGCTTAGGTATGGTAAAGTGGCAAGAAATCGAAACGAAACCAACGAAAAGGCTATTCCAACAAGTGGAGGATAACCACAAAGATCAAGAAACAAAAGAGACTAACCACACAATCCGAGAAACAAAGGAGACTCACACGTGGAGACAAACGTGGATGGTGCGACTATAGGGGGGAGCAACTTGGACCTAACGAAGACTATGCTCGTGCCGCACCACCTCTCGAAGGACAACTAGCTCAAGTGTATGGGAAGGAGCACCCGATTTGCACAAGTGTACCCATTTCTCTATTGGTTATTGGAGCTTGAGGATGACTAGGATCACGGCTCGGCATTTTTTTTTTTGAATCTTTTCTATTTCTCTTTTGCTTTTATGCTTTTGCCCGAGCCGAGTCCGCTACAACTAGATGCTCACAAGATGAAGATAAGGTCACTTGGTGTCACACTAGTGCAATGCTCACACTATGAAGAGCTAGCTCCTAGGAAAAAGTTTCGCAAAATGGAAGGAGATGTGTCGGAAGCTATACCTTTGATGCCGTCGAGGTAGCGATGAAGCGACATGAAGATGAAGTCGGTGAATAGTCGTGCGGCGGTAGCACCGGCCGAACGGGCGGTAGGACCGATTGCGGGCGGTAGTACCGGCCGTTCGGACGGTAGTACCGCCGGCGACGAATTGCGCGGCACGCTTGGACTTGGAGCGGAAAAGGCCTCCGGAAAACACCAACGGAAAGTGGGGAAAAGGTCTTAAGCACGAGATCCGTGGATCAAAACCACAAATCGCTCACCAAATCGAAAGATCGAACGAAATCCATATGGGCTAATTGTTTTTTTTTGTTGAATTTTCGAATTTGGTATGGGAAAGAAAATTTTTGGTGGAAAAATGGCTAATAAAAGGTGGAAACACGATCCAAATCCGTGGAAACCCTTGCTCTTGATACCAAATGATGTAGGGCTAGGCCCGATCTTCACGGATTTGAGGGGGAAAAGGGGATGAACACGAAGAACACGGAGGGTAGCGAGGGAGATTCGTGGGCAAAACACAAGGATAACTAGCAAATCCTGCTGAGAACTCCACCCAACAACAAACCCTCAAAAAGGTAGCCTTTGGATCAAAGAATCAAAGCCAAACTTACTCTTGTTGAAACCGATTGCTCTTACCGGCCGGTCCACCGATCCAATAGAATCACCGCAGTGAAAGATTGGTTTGCACTACTAGAGACACCGCAGTGAAAGAGTAGCAACAAAAAGATCTACCTCAACGAGGCACCCTAGCTACGAGGGAGGAGGAGCATAGCTCACACAAGTCTCAAATTCAGTCTGACCCTAGAATGGGGAAAGGGGAAAGCTATTTATAGTCTTAGTACAAAACAAGGCAGGAAGGTGGGGAACCGGCCTGGGGGCCGGCCTAGGCCGGCCTGGAGGCCGGCCGGCACAGGTGGAGGTCCGGCCTGGAAACCGGCCTAGTCCGGCCTGGAGGCCGGCTGCGTCGGGAGGAGGTCCGGCCTGGAAACTGGCCTAGGCCGGTCTGGAGGCCGGCTGCTTCAGGTGGAGGTCCGGCCTGGAGGCCGGCTGCGTCGGGTGGAGGTCCGGCCTGGGGGCCGGCCTAGGCCGGCCTGGAGGCCGGCTGCGTCGGGTGGAGGCCCGGCCTGGAGGCCGGCTGGCTCCGCCTTGAGCTTTCGCCTCCTTCTTCCTCTTCTTGCCCATCTTCTTGGATCTCCTCTTGGCCATCTTCTTGACTCCATTGCGGGTCATCATCCGGGTGGATCCTGAGTATACACAAGGTACCGGCATGAAGTAGCAAACCATTCAAAGGGAGGTCGAGATCACACATCGAGAGGAGCGAGGTCACCTTTTCATGAAGAGCCTTGACTCTTGATCTTGTCATTGGGCCAATCGGCATGGTGTCCATGGTGTTGTCCACATGTGGGGCTACATCAAAATTCTATTAAGAGTGAGTTCACCTGTTGTTCTAATAACTTGGTTCTTGATCTTGTCATTGGTCCAATCCTCACTTCATTGGGTTTGTCTTGAACAACAACATCTTCAATTGGAGAAAGTTTAGAAGAGCTAGGGATGTCCTCATCACACAACAAGGCCACATTTGCACCCTTACTAGATCCAATAGTTCAACAATAGCGACAAGGTTAAGAGATCACTCGTACTGTTTGTGTGCACTTTAGTATTGTTGCATATGCTGATTTTGTTGATTGTGATGTTGTCCCTATGCAAGCATGTTCTCTTTTGTTGGGTAGGCCATGGCAATTGGATAAAAATCTGTACATCATGGTAACACAAACCAGTACACTCTTGTTCATAATGATAAGAAAATTGCTTTGCTACCCATGTCTCCTGAACAAATTTTGCAAGATGATATTGCTAGAGCTTGTAAAGCGAAAAAACAAGACCAACAAAAGAGTGAAAATCAAATTGTGGCTAAAGAATTTGTGCAACAACATAAGACTAATAATGTATCACCCAACAATGTTGCCACTGAAATTAAATTGACCAATCCATGTTTGCTAGCTAGCAAGTCTGATATTACTGATTTGGATGTTAATGAATCTGTTTACTATGCCATTGTTTGCAAAGAGTTATTGTTTTCTGTTGAGGATATGCCTCCCTCTTTTCCCTTGCTGTTGCTAATGTTTTGCAGGAGTTTGCGGACGTGTTTCCAAGTGATGTACCACCGGGATTACCACCCATTCGAGGGAATAGATCACCAAATTAATTTAATTCCCGGTGCATCCTTACCGAACCGTGCGCCTTACCATACCAATCCTGAGGAGACAAAAGAGATTCAACGACAAATTCAAGAACTAATCGATAAAGATCATATTCGTGAGTCTCTTAGTCCATGTGTTGTTCCTATTATTTTGGTACCTAAGAAAGATGGTTCGTCCCGCATGTGTACTGATTGCAGGGTTATTAATAATATCACAATTTATTATAGACACCCTATACCACGTTTGGATGATATTCTTGACGAGTTGAGTGGTTCTACCATGTTTTCTAAAGTTGATTTGCGTAGTGGTTACCACCAGATTCGAATAATATCAGGTGATGAATGGAAAATAGCTTTTAAAACTATGTTCGGTTTTGATGAGTGGTTAGTCATGCCTTTCGGTTTAACTAATGCTCCTAGTACTTTCATGAGATCAATGAACAAAGTTTTTCGTGCTTTCATTGGACGTTTTGTGGTGGTCTACTTTGATGATATTCTCATATATAACAGATCTTTGGAGGACCATTTGAATCATTTGTGTGCTGCATGTTTATTTGGTAATCTTGAGAAGTGCACCTTTTGCACCAATCAAGTTTCGTTTCTTGGCTATGTTGTTACAACGCAGGGCACTGAAGTGGACCCCGCCAAGATTGAGGCGATTTTGAGTTGGCCGACTCCGCTAATGGTCACCCAAGTGAGGAGTTTCCTTGGTCTCGCTGGGTTCTACCAGCGTTTTTTCAAAGACTTTGGGTCTATTACAGCGCCGATGAATGAGCTTACAAAGAAGGATGTGCCCTTGATTTGGGGTGATGCACAACATGAGGCTTTCATGCTATTGAAATATAAGTTAACACATGCTCCCTTGCTACAACTTCCTGATTTTAATAAGACATTTAAGCTTGAATGTGATGCTAGCGGGATTGGGTTGGGAGGTGTGTTATTACAAGAGGGAAAACCTGTTGCATATTTTAGTGAAAAACTAAGTGGGCCTAGTCTGAACTATTCTACTTATGATAAGGAATTATATGCTCTTGTTCGTACTTTAGAAACGTGGCAACATTATTTATGGCCCAAGGAATTTGCTATACATTCTAATCATGAATCTTTGAAATATAATCGTAGTCAAGCTAAACTGAACCGTCGACATGCTAAGTGGATTGAATTTATTGAGTCTTTTCCTTATGTTATCAAACACAAGAAGGGTAAAGATAATGTTATTGATGATGCTTTATATCAACGTTACACTATGCTTTCACAACTTGACTTCAAAATATTTGCGTTAGAGACCATCAACGATTTGTATATGCATGATGCTGATTTTAAAGAAGTGGTGCATAATTGTAAGGATGGTAGAACATGGAACAAATTTGTCCTTAGTGATGGATTTGTGTTTTGTGCTAACAAGCTATGCATTCCATCTAGCTCCGTACGACTTTTGTTGTTACAGGAGGCGCATGGAGGAGGACTAATGGGCCACTTTGGCAGAAAGAAGACCGAGGACGTACTAGCTGCGCATTTCTTTTGGCCAATGATGGGATGGTATATGGGGTGGCCGGTCTTCTCGTGAGCGTGATGGTAGATGGATGATAACCAGCGGAACGCTATGAACTCTCCTTGGCTATTCACCGTTGCCAATGCAACAGATCCGAACCCTTTTGGATATTCACAGCCTTACACTCTTGCGCAACGCAGCCGTTGACTACGAAACGGTCCTGTACCTCCTTATTCCCAATGGAACAACAGATAACACGCAAGCTTTGCAATTGATAATCACTAGATCGATACGAATTGGTGAGCTGAATACAGATGAATGCTTGAAGCAATTCGGTTCTGAAATTCTTGGGTTTTAGTATTTGGTATAATGTAGTCTCACGTACCAACTCGCAGCCCCCAACTATTTAAGGAGAGGAGGGGGTGCGGCACAACCAGCAACTAACATGGTTCGACTCGGACTCCTACGATACAAACTGACCCATAGTGGGTTCGGCCCAATACTTGGCACGCAAGCCAATCTCTTGTATTGCACCTTAGACGTGTTAACTCGTCTTCGTTGGCTGTCCTAGTGCGCCACCTTGATAGCCTTCAAACATGTTCACATATGATTCCCTCCAATGATCTTGTGCGCCTGCCTCATCTCCTCCCTTGCGCATCTACTGATTATGGGAATCAGTTCTTGCTGCAACTATCTCCTCCTCCAATGCTTGTGTTATCAACAAACCTGATCATACATAAATGCATAGATTTAGGTAGTATACAATTCTCATCAACACAAACATCAGTTTCAACTAAGAGTGAGCTCACCTGCTGCTCATGTAACTTGGCTCGAGCTCTTTTCATTGGTCCAATCCTCACTTCGTTAGGCTTGTCTTGTGCAGCAACAACATCATCAGGAAAAGATGGTAAAGGACTAGGGATGTCCTCATCATCCTCCCCCTCCTTGAAAAGGCGTCGTCCTCGACGCGTCAAGATAATCTCCAGTATATGGTGTCAACTCAGTAACATTGAATGAATTGCTAACACCAAACTCATCAGCAGGAAGATCAATCTTGTATGCATTGTCCTTGATTTTTGGTAGTAATTTATAAGTTCCAGCTCCTCGCGGCATCAGCTTAGACTTGCGCAGATTTGGGAACCTATCCTTGCGGAAGTGCACCCACACCATGTCACCCGGCTGGAACAACACCTCCTTGCGCTTCTTATTGACACGCTGAGCTGTTTGCTTGCCCTTCTTCTCAATTGCTTCTCCGGTCTACTCATGGATCTTCTTCACAAAATCAGCATGTTTTGAAGCCTCCATATTGACCCCTCTTGCGTTGGAAGTGGTAGCAAATCTAGCGGCGTAATGGGTTTGAAACCATACACCACCTCGAATGGGCATAGCTGCGTGGTTGAGTGTACAACCCTATTATATGCAAACTCCACATGCGGTAGCACTCTTCGCACTCCTTCAAATTTTTCTTGGTCATGGTTCGCAGCAATGTTGAGAGCGTGCGATTAACCACCTCCATTTGCCCATCTGTTTGGGGGCGACAAGTTGTACTGAATAGCAGCTTCGTTCCCAGCTTCTGATGAGGACATCCATGCTATAGATACAACCACAACATCTACACCTACTCAAATACGAGGAGTTATAACTAGAGCTCATGCCCGACAACTCAATCAACAGGTATTTTCGTTTCTACAAGCCATTCGTAATTTATACAAGAATATGATGCTGCCTAAATCCGATGTGTTTGTTACTCTCAGGAATGATGGACCTAGCATCGACGAGAGGGGAAAGCTTTGGAGCATGATCACACATGGAGACGGCACTAGGAGTGCAAGTGATGGAGATATAATTAGGTTCTATTCAAGAAGTTCTCTCACGTCACCTTGGGTCGAAGAGAAGATAGAGACCAAGTTCTTCACGTTCTGGACGGAGATTCGGACTGTAGAAATATACCTGACTTCCAACAATGATAACTTTTGCATACGGGCTCCGAATTGGGTGATTCTTGTTTTGCTGGAAAGAGGATCTGGTGAACTTTCCAACCCAATTGGTCTCACCACCAAATTCGTCCCGAGCCAGAAACGGCGGCCAAAACAATACAACATTGTTGCAGAAACTGGGCCAGATTTCCAGTCAAAAGGTGCTGCGTCATCTCTAATTGGGCCCAAAGGCCTTGTGCGAATTAGGGTTGAGTTTTGGGTGTCTTGGGGCGTGCTCCCACCTCCTTGGCCGCCACCAAGCCTCTCCTCCTTATATACCCCCCTTAGGTCATCGTTTAGACTTGGATTTTGTTTAGTTAAAAGACTGCCTAGCGAACCGCTGCATCTTCGTGTACTCGATTAGTGCTCAACAGCCTGATCAAGACCGCTTACGGAATCCCACCTTTTGCAATAAAGCTCATACTTCATCCGCAATATCGTGATTGCATCTTTGGTCCTTGTTCCTCGATCGCAGGTAGAACTAGACCGATTGGTCAGGCTGATCGTGCTGCTGCAGGATCGGTAACTCCCGGAGATTGGTTTAGCGATTGCATTGGCGCCGTGTACTTGTACGTGGAAGTCGGATCGCCAAGGTCGAACTCGACCAGAATCGACGTATCTCTATCTCATCGAAAGATCGGACTACCTTAGCCATATCAAGTAGTATCAGATTTCAGGTTGCTCGGTGAGAAAATTTATCTCTAGATTAGATTTGTTTTCATGCCTAAACTCCACGAAAAAGCCATACAAAAATATTTAGATTAGTTCATCCTTGTCCAAGACAATCTTAGCCTTTTTGCCTAATCACTTAGTTTTGTTTTGTTGAATTTTTGTTGCATTGGTGTCGAGTTGCTGGTTTCTAGTGTCTAGATTTTTTAGAGTTTCGAGTTCTAGTCCCGTTTCCATCACGTCGTCTCCGCATCCGCAGTCTTACCATCTTCCGCCATACCAAACCGAATTCTCTTTCCGTTGTTTCCCCACAAATTTATCTCAGGTTTACCCTACTCGTTGTCGTGGTCGCTGTTTGAACACCATCTGATGTAGGGTGTTGCCCGATCTTCACGGATTTGAGGGGAAAAGAGGATGAACACGAAGAACATGGAGGTGGAAACGAAGAACACGAGGGGAAAAGGGCAAATTCGTGGGGGATAACTCGTGAAGCCTACAAGGGAGAATCACCCGGCAACAAACCCCCAACGGAGTAGCCTCCGGATCCCAAAACCCAAGTCAACAACACGCTTAATGAAACCAATTTCTCTTACCGGCCGGTCCACCGATCCAATAGAATCACCGTAGTGAAAGATTAGTTTGCACTACTACAGACATCTAAGTGAAAGAGTAGCTACAACAAGAGATTCATCATTCTCCTCGGAGGAACCCATCACGGGAAGGAGCAACGCTCAACTCTAGTTCATTCTTCTCTGCCCTCAAATGGAAAAGGGGGAAAGCTATTTATAGTCTAGTACAAGACGGTGGGGGTCCGGCCTGGAGGCCGGTGTCGTCTGGTGGGGGACCGGCCTGTGGGCCGGCCTAGGCCGGCCTGGAGGCCGGCGGCGTCTGGTGGGGGACCGGCCTGGGCCGGCCTGGAGGCCGGCGTCGTCTGTAGGGGGCCCGGCCTGGGAGCCGGCCTAGGCCGGCCTAGAGGCCGGCGTCGTCTGGAGGGGGACCGGCCTGGGAGCCGGCCTAGGCCGGCCTAGGGGCCGGCTGGCTCCTGCCTTGTGCTTTTGCCTTGACGCTTCCTCCTCCTCATCCACGCGTATGCCTTGGATGAAATCAACTCTTGGGCTTCCTCGGCACCTCCCATCGGCTTCTTATCCATCGTGTCAAACCTAGCAATGCAAAG
Organism: Puccinellia tenuiflora; assembly: GCA_012064385.1. Lineage (NCBI taxonomy): Eukaryota > Viridiplantae > Streptophyta > Magnoliopsida > Poales > Poaceae > Puccinellia > Puccinellia tenuiflora. The sequence continues at coordinate 481,847 of QRDG01000534.1, read as the reverse complement.
GGGCGGATGCTCAAGTAGCGTACCATTTCAAAGGGTAGGAAATGAGATCTCGAAGAGGAAAGAGTTCACCTTTGACGCCCATGGTGACTTGGCATGTGTCGGATGGTTTGTCCTTGTGATGGACGTGGGTTGGGCTACATCATCTCCCCCTCCTTCGAAAAGCGTCGTCCACGACGCTAGCACGTCCTCATTAAGTGAAGGGGATAGATGTCTCGACGTTGAAGTGGAAGTCACCATGCCGCTATTGATACCTATACGCACCAAAGACCAAGCAAAATATGTGTGTGCATGATAGAGGAGCACATCATTGATGACATGTCCAAATTTGTTCATAACACCATTAGCACAACACAAATATATGGAATGGAATACAAATGCAAGGTCAATGTGCAAACAACTCGTCCAAACATCCTCAAAATTTGGGAACACAAAATCTCCAAGAAAATTTGAGAAGGCTAAGATAGCTATCTCATTTTGAACCATATGATGTTCATTGCATTGAAAGCGTCGGAAAGAGATGTTTGTGAACCACACAAGGTGAGAGAGTCTCTTATCATCGCCATCATGGGTGCAAACAAAGCAAAGAGAAGAGCAAGTGTTTATCAAGTTTGTTGCAACACCAAGAAGATAACATCCCAAGGCCTCATGACAAGACATGCTAAAAATATCATTATGGTGACCAACAAACATAAGGAAAGAGAAATTGCTCATCAAGTTTGTGGCAACACATAAATCATCTACAAGGAAGATCAAGGGAGCATGAATGTCACAAAGGAAATCCAAAGCACTCACATGTTTGCACGCGAACCAAAGGAAAGAGCAATTGTTCAATTTGTTCGATGCAAAACATGGAAAAGGAAATAGAGGTTGGTCGGAGCCACAACTCTCATGGTAAATGCTCTCAAGAGCTCTTTTTGTCAACTCATGTTCAGTTGAAATTGACACTATGAAGCATGAGCCATTACACACAAAATTCCATAAAAAGAAATTGTGTGCATGGTACATGAATGCATCATCCATCATGATGCGTCTCTTCATTTGCACATCACCAAACACACCACGTTCAAAATGGAAGTGTGAAGTATGCGGATGGTCAACATGCAAAATGAAGGAAGGAAAATTCTCAACATAGCAAAAGGAACCATCTCCAAAAACTGAGAATGCTATGGGGGCAAACTCATTATCAAGCATTTTATCATCATTGCAAGCAACACACAGGAAAGAGAAATTGTTCGACATATTGCATGCAACAATGGGAGAAAATTGGAAAGATTCATAGCAAGGCATGCATGTGGCAAGATCATCACACATAGGAAATTCCACATGATCAACATTGGTTTGGAACAAGGTATCACATGGGAATATGAAAGAATCATAGGTGACATCGAAAGAAACATCCACATCATGCAAGCAATCACAAGTCATCATGTCCACTAGTGGGATCATGGCATCATCAACACCCATATGCGTACCTTTGTAGTCCCGCTCAAGAGAAGTAGGTGTTGTGGTAGAGGTGGCGGCGTCCATGTAGCCGACTTTTACATCTTCATGTAAGCATGGGGTGGCATCGTCTTCATCCTCCATGTACATCTTCTCCATAAGAGGCACCATCATGGCGAAGCTTGGCGTCTCATCATCCATGGAACCTAGTAGAACATGAGAGAACACACTAGAGGTAGAGGGTAAGTTGTTAGAAATCGAAATGTCCTCACTTGACCTATCAACTACCTCTCCCAACTCAAGGTGTGTATCACTCATTCCCTCAAAATGGAAACACTCAATCTCGCATATGGTGGAGGCACTCAACTCACTTGCACTCTCACTCAAGTGGGCTAGGTGGCTCTCATGCTCACATGGGATTGGTGCCATATCTTCATTCGAGCACGTAGGGATAGGCTCGGTATGCTCAACTCCAAACGCCACCTTGGTTGAAGGGAAACTCCCAAGCTCAACCTCCTCAACCTTTTCGCCTCCAAAGGTGAATGCCATAGGGTGGGCATCATCACTCGACTCCTTTGCCGAAGGGAACATCCCATGCTCGACCGTCTTCTCGCCATCTTCTTGGTCACCAACTTGTAGTGGAGTCGACGATAAGCTCGGTGAAGAGTCATGTGAGGGTGTGAAGAACTTGGATAACCCGGCAACGAACTCCTTGCGGATGGTCTTGAGGTCGGCCAAGAACTTATCGCAATCGGCGTTGGCCTTGAGCTTGTCGTAATCGGCGTTGGCCTTGAGCTTAGCTTGCTCGATCGCGAAGTTGGCATTGTCGGTGTCGCGCTCGTTCTTCAACTTGGCGAGGTCGGCCTTGAGTTCGTCCAATTTCTTCGTGTAGCTTGATCTATGCTTGGACGCCCTTTTGGTTGTGGCACGCGGAGGAGACTCCGTATGATGTATACTTGCCGCCATCTTGGAAGTTGATGTAGATGCATAATGGCGTGGCCTTGAGTAGGTTGAGTCCTCATAGTGACGTCGATGATGATCATGAGTAGACGTACGCCGATGAAGATCCTTGGTGCTCCTTGATGAAGACTCATGTGCATAGGCACTTTGCGTTGGCCGCCGTCTTGAGGGTGAGGTAGCTTGACGTCGAGGAGGAGGGCGTGTCTCCTTGTCCTCTAGGTGAAGATGCCTTGAGCTCCGTCTCCTTGAGCTTGAAGTAGGTTCTTGACGGCGGTGGCGCTCTTGAGTTCTTGGCCTTGAGGATCGCCGAGGTGGGTACTCATCGTCGGAGTCGTCATCAACATGGTGTGTAGAGCCTCGTGGAAGATCCTTGACGTGCCTTGAGGAGCCGTAGTCGATGTAGGGTTCCACCACCTCATTGTAGTTGTAGTCGAAGTAGTGGTCCACCATGGAGTTGACGCTTGTGGGCTCGAAGTCGATGTAGCTCTCCAAGTCGTGGACAATTGCGGCATCGTAGTCGTTGTAGTGGTGGTTCTCCGCCATGTAGTCCATGCTCGTGGGGGTGTCGTCGATGTCGAGGTCCACCATATCATCCATGCTTGGGGCGCCGTAGTCGTTGTCGCTCATGATGTCATCCATGCTTGGCGCGCCGAAGTCGTTGTCGCTCATCATGTTCTCATCATCATGGCCTCCATAGGATGCTCCGCTCTCACTAGACATGGTCAATCACAAGACAAGTGTATATATATGTGGAGGTGAAAGGGACTAAGAAACCAACCTCACCTAGTAGATAGTATTGGAACTAGTGGACAATGCCAAGAGAAACCGATACACAAGAATGCGGGTGACTTGAATTTCAAAGATCCAAACGCAACTCCAAAACACACACGGCTTATGAGTGGATAGGTATGAATTGTGGAAAGCAAATGGAACAACCGGAAACCAAGATATTGTAAAGGCAAGTAGAGAACCACGATGACCACAAAGCAAATACAAGTCGATCTCAAAAGATAGGAGTGAAGCACATAGAAACACACGCTTTGAAGAGAGGGACTCGTGCAACCAAAAATGAGCTAGTGATGGACCTAGCGAAGACTAAAGCTCGAGTCGCACGAGTACGAGAGAAACCAACTCGATTGCAATTTATTGGTGGGCTACAAGATTTGCACAAAGATACCACACCTATGAATTTTTCATCGAGCTAGCACGACCTACAAGAGATATGGCAATGAGGCTCTTTCTTTTTTCTTTTGATTCTTTTCGATTCTCTTTTGGCCTCTTATTCTTTTTTCTCTTTTGCCTCTTACTTGCTTGCCAACAAGGACTATATCAACTAGCGCATACAAGGTTTGCTCGGAACACTACGAGGTATCAAGTGTGCAAAGCCCAAGCAATCATAGATGAGATAGTCTCAATAGGTAAGATAAGCACAAATGGCTTGGCTAACAAGTGATGCAAGGTGGGAGAAGGTTCGGGGATGTTATACCTTTCGTCGACGATCTTCACCCGTTGGAGTGTAATGCCTCTTCCTTGATCACGAAATTTAATGGCAATAGAGGATGGATCAACCGCCGTGGTGATGCAGAGCTTGTCCGTAGCTTCGATTAGAGATGAAAATCACCAAAAACGGAGTTCGGAGTGAAAAGTTATGGCCAAAACAAAATTTCTGCAGGGGAACCGGCCTGGGGGCCGGCCTAGGCCGGGCTGGAGGCCGGCGGCTTCTGCCGGGGGTCCGGCCTAGAGGCCAGCCTAGGCCGGGCTGGAGGCCGGCCGACACTACCCTCCGGGACGCGAAAATGGGCGATTTTGGGCGGAAAACGGCCCGAAAAACACCAAATCGGAGGGGAAATCAAAGAAATTTGGCCATGGGAACGCAAAGGGAGGTAGATCAACAAGTATAGCAATGGATCCACGGATCAAAACCTACCAAAACTCACAAGAATCTCAGATCGAACCAAAAGCAATTTGAGGCTATTTTTGGTGGAAATTTTTGAAATTAGCAAAATCAAAGAAAAATTTTGTGGATATGGGGGTGGAAACAAAGGCAAATCCGTGGCAACCCTTGCTCTGATACCATATGATGTAGGGTGTTGCCCGATCTTCACGGATTTGAGGGGAAAAGAGGATGAACACGAAGAACACGGAGGTGGAAACGAAGAACACGAGGGGAAAAGGGCAAATTCGTGGGGGATAACTCGCGAAGCCTACAAGGGAGAATCACCCGGCAACAAACCCCCAACGGAGCAGCCTCCAGATCCCAAAACCCAAGTCAACAACACGCTTAATGAAACCGATTTCTCTTACCGGCCGGTCCACCGATCCAATAGAATCACCGCAGTGAAAGATTGGTTTGCACTACTAGAGACACCTAAGTGAAAGAGTAGCTACAACAAGAGATTCATCATCCTCCTCGGAGGAACCCATCACGGGAAGGAGCAATGCTCAACTCTAGTTCATTCTTCTCTGCCCTCAAATGGAAAAGGGGGAAAGCTATTTATAGTCTAGTACAAAACGGTGGGGGTCCGGCCTGGAGGCCGGCGTCGTCTGGTGGGGGACCGGCCTGGGGGCCGGCCTAGGCCGGCCTGGAGGCCGGCGGCGTCTGGTGGGGGACCGGCCTGGGGGCCGGCCTGGGCCGGCCTGGAGGCCGGCGTCGTCTGTAGGGGGCCCGGCCTGGGAGTCGGCCTAGGCCGGCCTGGAGGCCGGCGTCGTCTGGAGGGGGACCGGCTGGCTCCTGCCTTGTGCTTTTGCCTTGACGCTTCCTCCTCCTCATCCACGCGTATGCCTTGGATGAAATCAACTCTTGGGCTTCCTCGGCACCTCCCATCGGCTTCCTATCCATCGTGTCAAACCTAGCAATGCAAAGGGGTGGATGCTCAAGTAGCATACCATTCCAAAGGGTAGGAAATGAGATCTCGAAGAGGAAAGAGTTCACCTTTGACGCCCATGGTGACTTGGGATGTGTCAGATGGTTTGTCCTTATGATGGACGTGGGTTGGGCTACATCACCATCTAGAATCGGCAGCCTGCTTCAATTTCCGGACCATCATTGTCAATCAGCGTGACGGTCAAAGGAAAGTCAGCTCCGTTTGTTCTCTGGTGCCTCGCTTTGGAAATTGAGCGTATAGTTTGGATCTGCTTTGGATCGAAAAATAAAATAAAATCTGATCGGTTCATTGCTAGCAAAACAAAGTGCGTTCAGTACAGCTCGTAAGGATCGGCACAAAAAAAAATCCGACCTTGCTTAGCTCCTTGGAGATCAGATCCTATCTTGTACTTTATGTGATTTCTTGCTCTATTCTCTTGGGAATTGTGTCAGAGAAAAAAAATAGGAAAATACATACCGGTTTTCCTTGAGCTGCAGGATCGATTGTACGTGGGAACTTGATCCTTTCGTGTGTTCCAAAACGACAGTACAATGACGTAGAGAAAAAAAAACAGAGAGAGAGAAAAAAAAGAGTAGAATGCGGATCTAGACTTTGATCACATCGTTGCCTACCTTTTGTTCCGGTGGCTTAATCCTTCACACCCGGGCTATCATCAGCTCTACGTCCGTTCTATTTTGATCATCCTATGCACTTTGGTTTATACTGCGCTGCTCAGAATTCTGTGTAGGCTATCCACGTTACTTCCATCCAACTATTTATCATGTGATTTTATCTGTGTCTTAGGCTCGCGTCTCTAGTACGGTCTAGCCTAGTACCAGCACTTGACATACTTTGAGCAGATTTTCAACTTTATATTGACTAACGTGATTGTGGTTCTACACATATATAAGCCTACCTACAGCTCCACATATTTCTACTACGTGCATTGTGCTCTCGTCTGGCAATCGCTTTATCCAATCTTTGGGGTGCTGATCTTTGTGGTTACCGTGACGCCCTCCTGCTTGGTAAGGAACTTGTAAGAGCTTCATATTTTGCTTGACGGATTGCGTGTTTGCCACCACATCCTAGTAGTTGATAGGAACATATACTTGTGATTTGTTTCTTGTTCTACTAATCATGGCAGGTTCCGGAGTTAGGAGTTCTTGGGCTGTGTCGATAGTTGGAGATTTGCCACCACCTACAAAAAAGCAACAACCATCACGGGAGGTAAAAACGCATAACAAAGCACATGATAGGGTTATTCTTTCTATGCCACCATTTGCGGGTCGTTATAATCCTGATATATATATTGAATGGGAATTTGAGATAAATGCTATATTTGTGTCCCATGATTTTTCTGAAGGTAAGAAAGTAAAAGATGCCACTAGTACATTCACTGCTTTTGCATCTATTTGGTGGAATGAATATTGTCGAACATATCCTGATTATATACCTACTACATGGAATGATTTAAAACTTGCCATGCGGTATAGATTTGTTCCACATGGTTAAAAAATTGCAAAATTTGAAACAAGGTAATAATGGTGTAAAAGAATATTATGATACCTTACAAACTACCTTGTTGCGTTCGTTTGTAGAAGAAAGTGAAGAAGATGTTATGGATAGATTTTGGAGAGGGTTAAACCATGATATTCAGGACATAGTAATGCATATAGAGGAATTATATTCTGTCGACCATTTGTTTCGTCTTGCTTGTCAAGCTGAACAGGAAATAAGAAGACGTGTCAATAAGACCGGCAAGCGTTCGATGGAATCATTGTCATCAACTGCAAAGAAGGTTAACCCCACGACCGCTGCACCTCCTATTGCAGCCACCCAAGCCTTTGTGGGAGTTACACCACCACAAGCACGGGACGTGTTACCACTGTCGGTACCTACAACAAGTGAGATAGATGATGTTTCGAATGCACCTATTACTGAATTTAATTCTTCTATTGATATGAGTGCGTCAATTGAAATAATTGCTGATGAGAATAAACCGTGTGACTTGTCTATTAAATCTGATTTGGATCATATAAAATTGTTTAGACATGATGAGACTTTAGCTAAGATTGCTTATGATACTTCTTTATGGTCGATTGTGATGGATCCACCTATGTCTTTGTCACATGCTAGAAACAAGATAGCTGAAATTACATGTTTAAAGAGTGTTTATGCTCCTGATTTTAGCTTTAATTGATTGGAGATTATGGTGTAGACACCGAGTTTTTAGTGCATCGAATTTGTATCACGTGTGATGAACATGCTCGCTTGAAAGATAATAAAATAATGCATACGCTTAGTCATTTTGATATGACCTCCAATGTTGGTGATAATTATATGTCAAACAATTTATTAAATGTTTGTTCGAATAGTAGTGCCTTGTCCTGCATCAGTTTTGAGCATACTGTAAAATGTAGTTGGAAGACAATGAATTTTTATTCACCACCGTTGGGATGGTTTAATGATGAGCCATGCACTTGCGATTATATGAATAAATGTTTCACTTATATTTGCAAACTGCGTTGCAATAATTTCATGTGGTTTAATTCATGTGATAATTCTTTGACTTCATATTTCACAAGACATGACAATGACCACCGTATAAATATTACATATGTACAAAAACTAAGAGAAGTTAGAACGGATGACATCTACATATACCATGTGTACACCTTGTCTATGTTGCTAACCATGTTTCAGAAAAAACGGCGCCGAGGACGGCTTTATTTTCAAGAAAGGGGGAATGATATGGACATGATTAGCGTGGATATGACCAATACTATCACTACTTCCTCCACATTTGATCAAGAAAAGGATGAGATGGCGTCGGGGACGACTTCAATTCGAGAAGGGAAGGATGATGAGGACATCCATGCTATAGATACAACCACAACATCTACACCTACTCAAATATGAGGAGTTATAACTAGAGCTCATGCCCGGACAACTCAATCAACAGGTATTTTCGCTTCTACAAGCCATTCGTAATTTATACAAGAATATGATGCTGCCTAAATCCGATGTGTTTGTTACTCTCAGGAATGATGGACCTAGCATCGACGAGAGGGGAAAGCTTTGGAGCATGATCACACATGGAGACGGCACTAGGAGTGCAAGTGATGGAGATATAATTAGGTTCTATTCAAGAAGTTCTCTCACGTCACCTTGGGTCGAAGAGAAGCTAGAGACCAAGTTCTTCACGTTCTGGACGGAGATTCGGACTGCAGAAATATACCTGACTTCCAACGATGATAACTTTTGCATGCGGACTCCGAATTGGGTAATTCTTGTTTTGCTGGAAAGAGGATCTCGTGAACTTTCCAACCCAATTGGTCTCACCACCAAATTCGTCCCGAGCCAGAAACGGCGGCCAAAACAATACAACATTGTTGCAGAAACTAGGCCAGATTTCCAGTCAAAAGGTGCTGCGTCATCTCTAATTGGGCCCAAAGGCCTTGTGCGAATTAGGGTTGAGTTTTGGGTGTCTTGGGGCGTGCTCCCACCTCCTTGGCCGCCACCAAGCCTCTCCTCCTTATATACCCCCCTTAGGTCATCGTTTAGACTTGGATTTTGTTTAGTTAAAAGACTGCCTAGCAAACCGCTGCATCTTCGTGTACTCGATTAGTGCTCAACAGCCTGATCAAGACCACTTACGGAATCCCACCTTTTGCAATAAAGCTCATACTTCATCCGCAATATCGTGATTGCATCTTTGGTCCTTACTTGTTCCTTGATCGCAGGTAGAACTAGACCGATTGGTCAGGCTGATCGTGCTGCTGCAGGATCGGTAACTCCCGGAGATTGGTTTAGCGATTGCATTGGCGCCGCGTACTTGTACGTGGAAGTCGGATCGCCAAGGTCGAACTCCACCAGAATCGACGTATCTCTATCTCATCGAAAGATCGGACTACCTTAGCCATATCAGCCCACAACGTCTTCCAAAAATAGCTCATAAACTTGATGTCTCGATCAGAAACAATTGTTCTTGGTACTCCATGCAAGCACACTATATATGTCTCTGAAAAATAGATTAGCAATATGCGACGCATCGTCGCTTTTGTGGCAGGCAGTAAAGTGTGACATTTCAGAAAACCTGTCAACTACCACAAAAATAGAATCATGTCCTCTCCTGGTTCTAGGCAATCCTAACACAAAATCCATGCTAATGTCTTCCCATGGAGAAGTAGGTGCAGGAAGAGGAGTATACAAACCATGAGGCTTCAGCTTGGACTTTGACTTATTGCAAGTGATGGAACATTTTACAAACCTGTCCACATCTCGCCTCATGCATGGCCAATAGAAGTGATCAGCTAGCATCAACAACGTCTTCTGACGTCCAAAGTGTCCCATCAAACCATCACTATGTGATTCCTGCAACAATAGCAAACGTGTAGACGATTCTGGCACACACAACTTGTTAGCTCGAAACATATATCCATCATGTATATGGTATTTTTCCCACGCTTTGACAATAGAACACTTAGCAAAAAGCGTGGCAAAATCAGCATCATTAGCGTATAAATCACGCAAACTCTCTAAACCAGGAACTTTTACATCCAAATGTGTCAATAAAATATTTTTCCTAGAGAGAGCATCATCAACGACATTGTCTTTTCCTTTCTTGTACTTAATAATGTATGGAAAAGATTCAATGAATTCGGCCCATTTAGCTTGACGTTTATTGAGATTAGTTTGGCTTTTCAAAAAATTTATTGCCTCATGATCAGAATGTATGATAAATTATTTTGGCCAGAAATAATGTTGCCAAACCTCAAGAACTCTAACAAGTGCATACAATTCTTTATCATAAATAGGATAGTTCAATTGTGCACCATTTAATTTTTCATAGAAGAATGCAACCGGGTTACATTCTTGCATCAACACATCTCCTATTCCAATGCCAACTAGCATCACATTCAATATCAAATTGCTTAGTGAAATCATGAAGTACAAGCAAAGGTGCAGAAATCAAATGGCGTTTAAGCTCATCAAAAGCAGCATCTTGGGCTGCACCCCAAGCAAACTTAACACCTTTTATTGTAGGATCATTCAAAGGTGCAGCAATGGAACTGAAATCTTTCAAAAATCATCGATAAAAACCAGCAAGACCAAGAAAGCTTCGAATCTGACTAATATTCATGGGAGTAGTCCAATTTTTAATACCTTCAATTTTAGATTCATCGACCTCTACTCCATGCTTAGAAACAACAAAGCCCAGAAAAATGACCTTGTCTTTGCAAAATGTGCACTTAACAAGATTACCATACAGTTTATTATCACGCAACACTTGCAAAACTTGTCTAATATGATCACTATGCTCAGATTCATTGCGGCTGTAAATTAAAATATCATCTAAGTACACAACCACAAACTTTCCAATGAATTGCCTTAAAACATGATTCATTAATCTCATGAATGTGCTAGGTGCATTATTGAACCAAAAAGGCATGACTAACCATTCATATAAACCGAATTTTGAATTAAAGGCAGTTTTCCACTCATCCCCTTCTTTCATGCTAATTTGATGATAACCACTACGCAAATCAATTTTGAAGAACAAAGCAGCACACACTTAATTCATCAAGCATGTCATCTAAACGTGGAATTGGATGACAATATCTTATAGTGATGTTGTTAATCGCTCTACAATCTACGCACATGCGCGAAGTACCATCTTTCTTAGGAACCAAAATGATAGGAACAACACAAGGACTTAAGCTTACTCTCAAATAACCTTTATTAAGAATTTCTTGTACTTGTCACTGTATCTCCTTTGTTTCGTCGAGGTTGGTAGGGTAGGGGGCTCGGTTTGGCAAAGATGCTCCTGGAATCAAGTCAATTTGATGCTCAATACCCCTCAATGGTGGCAAACTGATGGCGTGGATCACACGTTCGCTGGGGAACCCCTAGGAGGAAGGTATGATGCAGCGTAACATCAGTTTTCCCTTGATTCCAAAACAAAAGTTATCGAATCCAGTAGGACTTGGAGAAGTCTTAGCAAGGTGTCAATGGCGCCGTTTATGACAATTGACATGGACCTGCTGAAAGTGCATGGTTGCCCCTATGCATGGTTTTGTTAATTAATGACAATCTGTATGGACTAATGTTTGTATTAAGCTATATTTGTAGGTGTGTCCTTTGCGGTGCTTGATCTCCATTTGTTGGAGTCAAGGTTAAGGGAAGAAAAGATTTGTGTTAATCAAGGCTAAGTGTGGGTTGATCGACACTCAAGTCCAAGTGAAAATATGCCGAAGAGTGCTTTCCCCATCTTGGTGTATGGGGGAGCGTCATGTGAATCTTCACCAAGCGAAGTGCAATCAAAAAAGGTGATTCGTCTTGAGGAGATGAAGATCGTCCTCATCGACCTCAAGTGGATTAATGTGCAAGGCAAAGGTATGATCTTGATAGGGTTTTTATTTTACCGGTCTCATGATGTTAATTGAGAGACCGGGTTATAGGTTAGATAGCCGTACTATCTAGAGGGGCTGTCGACCGTGTATCGTGATCGTATTGTTCATGGAGAGCTCAAACCTTTGCATCCATGCAATCATCTTTATTGGTTCTTATTTGTCTATGATCGTGGTGTGGTCTTGGTGCTTGTCGTGCTTGTCATGACAAGGCTAAGTTCACCGAAAACGATTTTCATTTGCGTCTTCTATTGCGGTTTTGGTATTGGAGATTTTGCCGGTTCATCTGTGCGGAAGATTTATCTCTTCCATTTAGTTGCAAAATCTCCACTACTTGTTTGCCATTTTCAAAGCTTGCATTTGTCGTCCTCTTTCCAACAAAAGTGGTTTCATCTCCTTTGGACTTCATTTGCAAAAGATATGTCATTTGCGGTTTGCGAAATAGAGGTTGACCGTTCCCCTTTTGGTCTTTACAATATTTTATTGGACTATGATGTTTCTCTGCATAATCTTGTTGTGCTTGTTGTGACGATTCCATCGAGTCCAAGAATATCGAAAACGGAGTTCATTTGCAAAAGTTATGGGGTTCTGATTTCACCGTTTGGATGTACCCCGGAGATGGTCTCCGGTCACGAGTCTCCGGTCCCTGTGTTTCGCTGCCGAATGAATTTGTGTGGTGCGGTACTGGACTGGGGACCGGAACACCCCCGGAGATGGCCCGGAGTCTCCGGCCCAAGGACCCGGAATCTCAGGCCTCAGATTTTCTCAGCCTCGTTTGCATCTTTGTGGTGCGGTACTGGATAGGGGTCCGGAGTATCCCCGAAATATGTCCGGAGTCTCCGGCCTGGCCGGAGTCTCCGGCCCTCGGGACCGGAATCTCCGGCCCTCCCCGATGATCCAGCCTCCCCGGAGTCTGGCCGGAATGTCCGGCACAGACCGGAGTCTCCGGTCACTTACACCGGAGTCTCCGGCCTGGAAAGGCCCCAACGGCTAGTTTTTGGGGAGGGGGTATAAATAGCCCCCTTTTTCCCCAAGAGCTGGTTGCTCACTTTGCTCTGCTCATTTCCTCTCTCCTCCATTGTTGCAAACCTTGTGAGCTTGATTCCTCTCAATCCCTCCAATGATTCTTGCCCAAATTTAGGGATTCAAGAGAGGAGATCTAGATCTATCTTTCCACCAATCAAAATCTCTTCTATGTGAGGGGAACCTAGTGGATCTAGATTTTGGGGTTGCTTTGTGTTCATCCCCTTTGTTCTCCCTCTCTTACTCCCTCCATAGCATTAGTTGCTTTGGTTGGAATTTGAGAGTGAAGGATTTGACCACTTAGTGTGTTCTTGCCTTTTGCATTAGTTGCATCGGGTTGCTCTCTCCACGGTGATACGTGAAGTTGAAGGTTGAAAAGCTTGTCACTCTTGGGTGCATTGTGTTCCCAAGAACTTGTACCTCTTGGGTGCATTGTGTACCCTAGACGGTTGGAGGTGCCGCGAAGACTTCGGTTGTGAAGCTTCGGCACAATTTGGGAGCCCCCAATTGAGTTGTGGGTGTGTGCCCCAAGCAAGTTGTAAAAGGGCTCCGGAATCCGCCTCGAAGGATTCCGACAGTGGAAGGTGAACCAAACCCTTGGGTGCGGTTCATCGGAGAATAGGGTGAGGCCTTTGTGGCATCTTGAGCAGGCCTCTTGTGGCGAGCTCACACCCCTCCAAAGAGACGTACTCCCTTAAAAAGGAGGAACTCGGGAATATATCCTCGTCTTCACGTGCCTCGGTTATTCCTATACCCGAGCTTTACTTATGCAATTTACATTGTGATAGCCTTCGTGCTTGAAGTTCATATCTTGCTTTCACCGTGTTGCTTGATTTGCTTAGCATAAGTTGTTGGTGCACATAGGTCAACCTAGAATATTAGGTTGTTGGCTTGTTAATTTAAACACTTAGTTTTATTCTGCAATTATCAAGCCCCTAATTAGAAAAAGTGTTAATCGCCTATTCACCCCCCCCCTCTAGGCGACATCCGGGACATCGTTTGTTCTTTCAATTGGTATCAGAGCCTCGTCTCTCTTGTTTGGCTTTACCGCCTAGAGAGTAAAGATGTCGTTTAAGGGATTAGTGCACGATCACATGTTTATATTCGATGGCACAAATTTTAATGTTTGGAAAACTCATATGCTTAGTCACTTACGGGTCTTGGACCCCAATATTGAGCGTATCTTAGATATAGGTTTTTCTCCTCCAAAGGATTACGAAAGTACGACTTTAGAGGATGAGAAAACTTATATCTAGATGCTCTAGCTTCTAATGAGTTTTGCAAATTTGTGAGTGTTGTAGTTTTCGAGTCAATCATGCCCCTCCAGGACGCTCATGAACTTTGGACCAAGCTTCAAGAAAAATATGGAGTGTCCAACTCTATTGAGGATGATTGTTCTCCCTCCACCTCCGGTCGTGACGAGCTCTCGTCTTCGTCTACTTCACCAAAATGTGGTAAGCCACAAACCAATGTAATGGTGAGTAGTGATAGGTTTTGCAATATTGATAGTGATCTCATTTTTGATGATCTTTTGTCTCTATCTTGTTGCAATGTCTCATCTTTGGACCAAAACATAGCACTATAAATGTCATACATGCTAGTGTTGATAGTCCTTACATATCATCCAAAATTTGCTTAGATAAATCTCTTGATGATATGTGTGCTTTATCTTGTTGCCATGATAGAAATGCTTGTGTTCCCTCTAACTCTTGCATGAACAATAATGTAGAAGAAACCCAATTAGCTATGCAACAAGATGTGAACTTGAGTAGTTCAAAAATTAAGTGTTCTTCTTCATCCATCACTCATTGCCTTATGGCTAAATCTTCTTCTAGCAATGATAATGATAATGAAAATGACAATAATGATGAAGAAGATGATGTGAAAAATGTTAATGCTCTCCTTCATGATAAAGCTCTAATAATTCTTAAAGCTCTTTCAAAGAATAAAAATGCTTGTGGTAACCTCCATGAAATTATGAGCACCCTTGTTGAGCGCGGGGAACCTATTGAGTCTTTGGAAGCAAGCCTTGAAGAAAAGGGTAAGATTGAAAGAGATGATGCTATCGAGAAGGCATCTTTGGAGGATGCTCTTGAGGAAGAGCAAGAGATTCGTGCTTCTCTTGCGGAGAAACTAGAAAATATTGAGGAGTCTCACAATGATATAATTGCTAAAATTATTAAAGGACGTGACCATGCTCATGCAAAATATAAAGTGTTTAAAATGGAAAATGCTAGATTAAATGATGAGCTTGACAAGTTTTCTTCTTCTATTTCTAATGTCAATGATGCTTGTGCTACTAACTCTATTTCTTGTGAAGCATCTATGTCGAAGGAGTATGTTGAGCTTAGGGCTCAACTTGAGTTGCTAACTAGCAAGTATAGGAAGTTGGAAGAAAGTCATAAAAAGCTATCTAGCTCTAATGATGATCTTCTAGCATCCTATGCTAGTCTAAAGTTAGCTCATGAGGCCATCACTTCAAAGTTAATATCTAGTGAGCCTCATGTGGATAATAGAACAACCGTAACTAAAAATGCTATATTGCCACGTGCTAGTCCTAGTAGTTCATCCACTAAAAGTATTGGTACATCATGTGATGAATTACTTGCTTTGCCTTGTTGCTCTAACAATGATGCATCTACCTCCTCTAGTTCTTGTGTTGTCACTAACCATGTAGAGAAAAGAGGAGAGCTCAAGGCCCAAGCCACTTCTATGAGGAAAGGCTTGGAAAAGCGTCATGAAGGGAGGAGTGCACTCGACAACATGTTGAGTGTGCAACAATCCCCTAATGGCAAGAGTGGACTTGGATTCGACTCCAACAACAAGATCAAGTCCAAGCTTGAGAAGAAGAAGAAGGGCCAAGTACAAGTCAAGAATCCGGCCAAGATCACTTGCTTCAAGTGCAAGATTGAAGGGCACCATGTTCGGGATTGCCCAATGAAGAAGAAGCCTCTTAGTGAGAAGCAACTAGGGAAGTGGCCTCTTGTTCAATCTCGTGCTCAACCATGAGTTGAACAACGGCCACCTCCTAAGAAGACTCAAGCCAATGCTCCTCAAGTTGAGGAGCCTATTAAGAAGAAGAAGAGTCGGTGTTGCTACCTTTGCCGTGGCAAAGGTCATTTTGCTTCATCATGTACTAACGGTACCTTATCCAACCCTATCATAATTGATGATGTTTATTCACTTAGAAAGGATAGAGTTGGCAATGTGTTTGCCAAATTTATGGGAGTTCAAAGTGGTGTCAAGAAAAGCACCATTTGGGTTCCCAAGCCTATTGTGACTAACCTCTTAGGACCCAACTTGGTTGGGGACCAACAAGCTTCAACTTGATCAATAGGTGTTAGTGGAGGACATTGGTGACTTGACTATTTTTGAAGAATTAAGGGATCTTCATGATTATATCTCCTCAAGCCAAGTCAATTGGAATATATCGCTTTATCTCATATCCAATGCTTCCTCCTTGCGGTAACTTGTATTTAATCCATATATATATTGAAAGTTGCTTGCTCCCTTGCATGTGTTAGTTTTGTTCCTAGCATGTGCTTGTATATGATATGCTACTTTCCTACTTGTCTTGTTAGTCAAGGTTGTGTATGATAGTTGTGTATCATGTATGTGTAACTTTGTGTTGAGCTTTATTGGATCTTTTGTGGATTTCATTTGACTCTTTGAGATATTAATGGACTATCCCATTTTGGGGGAGTGATGTGCTTTGTGCACCTCACATACCTAAAAATGTGTGTACATGAGACACACCACCTAGTATTGATATTTCAATATTATCTAGTCACTATGTGGTATGTCATATTCATGAGAAATTCAAATTCTACAATGTCCATTAATTTCTCTAGTTGGTTTTATTTGCCTCTTGCTTGGACAAAATGATTTATCACATTATGGGGGAGTAATAAGCTATGTGCATATTACAATCTCATAAAAATGTGAACATTTGAGGTTTGCCACTTAGATTTGATATTATAAATTATCTTATTCCTATGTGGCATGTGGCTCGAACAAGTTCCAAATTTTATTTTGGTTATCCTTTGGCTCTTGTTTGTGTGAGTTTGCTTGGTGTGGTTTTTCTCTAATATGCATTCCTATATATTTTTGGAGAAACCATTTGTTTCGTATTATTCTAACCATGGCTTTGACGGTTGGTTCGAATAGTTGAAACTACCAACAAACCTTTTTCGAAATAAAACACCATATTTCTCATTTCTTATGTTTTATTTCTTATCTCTTGCCATATGCTTGTTTGTTGTGAAGTTGGTCTTGAACATCATTCCTATATACCACCGAGAAATATCTCTATATACTCCTTGTCCATGACAAGTGATACTAGTAATTGTGGTGGATTTTGTAGATCATCCTCACTTTGGGTCTTGCGTTAAATTGCCTTACTTATTGCCTTTCTTGCCTCTTGCATGGATCCTAATTTTCAATTGGTAGTACTTAGTGTTGTAAATAAAATATGGAGAGTAATGATCCCTTGTGTGTGCATTTTGTATTCAAATGCAAATATATAAGATAATGCATGAATCTTGGGGGAGCATTCCTTTTTATTTAGAACACTATCCTCCTATATATCAATATTTGATCCTTTCAATTGACATTTGATTCTTTATCTTATGCTTTGGTACCTTCAATTGGTATTAATTGGAATTTAATATATCCTCAATAGATATTTGTTCCAATTGATATTTATTGTGGGAGTCTTGATACCTTTTTGCTTTAGTTTACTTTATTTGATTTCGGTCAAGTATTATCCTCTTCTTGGTATCTTTTCTCCTAGGGGTATCTTATTTTCAATTGGTGTCTTTTCAATCATGTGTTGTTTTGATTTGATTCCTTTCGATATCACACTTCATGTGTTGATGTGTTTTGGAAGCAATCATGTGTTGATTTGATTTTTTCCTCAATCATGTGTTGATTTGGATTTTGATATAATTTGGACAACCTTTTTGTGTCACACCTTGGTGCGCTCTCTTCTTGGTTTACTTGGTATTCTCATCCAAATTGTATCTCATTTGGTTCTTGAAAGATCTTGTATGTATATTCGTTAACTTATATATTCTATGGCATGCTTGTCTTTCTAGTTCCAATATATAGGGGATACTCCACCGAATCCTAAATCGGCTAAGATGTGCATGAAATTCAATTTCATATCTATATGCACATATTTATGTGGAGTGTTTCCTATATATTGTAGTTATCTAACTACTATGGGACCCAATGATTTTGGGAACCATTTTGTACTCTAATTTTGTTTTACGTACAATGGAGATGCATTGGATGCTTACCTCATTCATAAGGAAGGTGTTCTCACCATGTGATTATTGGAGTCAAGCTTTGATGATAAACAAACTCTCATCTTCTTCATCTTCAATGCGTCTCGGTAACAAGTATCTATCTCATGCATACCTTTTTAGCATCCAACCTTGTGTAGGTTGCCTCTTGGCATGAAAGCTTTTATATGAAATTGTTGTGGTTTTGGCCTATTTCCTTCACTTAATATATCTCTGCGATATGTGTGATGAATTTGCAAAAACCTTTCCTTCAATTGATATTATTTCTTTGTGATACTTGTTGCCTATCTCAAAGCATCTTCAGTATCTCTTGTTCCCTTAGTGATATGTGTGATGTCTTTGATATTTTTGAAGTTCATTTATATACAATGAGATAAATTTGAGCTATGTGCTATGCTTTTATGCAATAATCTCGTTTGTATATTTATGACTTCCTTTTGGGTACCGTGTTCTCTTTTTCTCTAACCATTTTGTATGTACATGTTTCTTTGTGGATGAATATCTTCAATCGTTTGTCTCCTTAGAAACCTATACATATGAGAGATGATGTAGGGGGTTGGCCCGATCTTCACGGATTTGAGGGGAAAAGAGGATGAACACGAAGAACACGGAGGTGGAAACGAAGAACACGAGGGGAAAAGGGAAAATTCGTGGGGGATAACTCGCGAAGCCTACAAGGGAGAATCACCCGGCAACAAACCCCCAACGGAGTAGCCTCCGGATCCCAAAACCCAAGTCAACAACACGCTTAATGAAACCGATTTCTCTTACCGGCCGGTCCACGGATCCAATAGAATCACCGCAGTGAAAGATTGGTTTGCACTACTAGAGACACCTAAGTGAAAGAGTAGCTACAACAAGAGGTACATCATCCTCCGCGGAGGAGCCCATCACGGGAAGGAGCAACGCTCAACTCTCTAGTTCATTCATCTCTACATCAAATGGAAAAGGGGGAAAGCTATTTATAGTCTTGTACAAAAGGGGGCTGAAACGTGGGGGTCCGGCCTGGGGGCCGGCCTGGAGGTCGGCGGCGTCTGGAGGGGGCCTGGCCTGGAGGCCGGCAGCGTCTGGAGGGGCCGCTGGCGCCTAGGCCTGGAGGCTGGCAGCGTCTGGAGGGGTGCCGGCCTGGGGGCCGGCTGGGAGGCCGGCCGCTCTGGTTGGGTGCCGGCCTGGGGGCCGGCCTAGGCCGGCTGGGAGGCCGGCCGGCTCTGGTGGGGTGCCGGCCTAGGGGCCGGCCTAGGCTGGGCTGGAGGCCGGCCTGCCTGTCATCGCCTCCTACTTCCTCTCCTTGTCCATGACGCTTCCTTCTCCTCATCCACGCGTATGCGTTAGTTGATTGGAGTCCATGGAGTTCCTTGCCACCCTTTGGAGTCCTTGGTGGCTTGTCGTACGTTGGAGTGCTTGACAAGGTGTTGTCGTTGCGTTGTCCCACATCATCTCCCCCTCCTTCGAAAAGCGTCGTCCACGACGCTAGCACGTCCTCAAGTGAAGGAGCTAGATGGCTTGTCGTTGAAGTAGAAGGCATCATGCCGGCGTTGTTACCTATACGCACCAAAGACCAAGCAGGCAATTTGTGTGCATGATAGTGGAGCACATCATCCGTGACGTGTCCAATCATGATCATAACACCATTAGCACAACACAAATATGTGGAATGGAATACAAATGCAAGGTCATTGTGCAAGCAACTCGGTCGAACATCCTCAAGATGTGGGAACACAAAATCTCCAAGAAAATTTGAGAAGGCTAAGATAGCTATCTCATTTTGAACTATATGATGTTCATTGCATTGAAAGCATCGGAAAGAGAAGTTTGTGAACCACACAAGGTGAGAGAGGCTCTTATCCTCGCCATCATGGGTGCAAACAAAGCAAAGAGAAGAGCAAGTGTTCATCAATTTTGTTGCAACACCAAGAAGACAACATCCAAAGGTCTCATGACAAGACATGCTCAAAAAACCATTATGGTTGCAAAGAAGCCAACGGAAAGAGCAAATGTGCATTATACTTGGTGCAACACATAAATCATCTACAAGGGAAGATCAAGGGAGCATGAATGTCACAAAGGAAAACCAAAGCACTCACATGTTTGCACGCGAACCAAAGGAAAGAGCAATTGTTCAATTTGTTCGATGCAAAACATGGAAAAGGAAATAGAGGTTGGTCGGAGCCACAACTCTCATGGAAAATGCTCTCAAGAGCTCTTTTTGTCAACTCATGCTCAATTGAGGTTGACATTATGAAGCGTGAGCCATTACACACGAAATTCCATAAAAAGAAATTGTGTGCATGGTACATGAATGCATCATCCATTATGACGCATCTCTCCATTTTCACAGCACCAAATGCACTGCAATCAAATTGAATATATGAAGTATGCGGATGGGCAACATGCAAAACGAAGAAGGAAGCAAACTCAACACTCAAACAAGATAAATCTCCAAAATGTGAGAATGCTATGGGGGCAAACTCATTGTCAAGCATTTTATCATCATTGCAAGCAACACATATGAAAGAGAAATTGCTCGACATATTGCATGCAACAATGGGAGAAAATCGGAAAGATTCATAGCAAGGCATGCATGTGTCAAGATCATCACACGTAGGAAATTCCACATGATCAACATTGGTTTGGAACAAGGTATCACATGGGAATGTGAAAGAATCATAGGTGACATCAAAGCAAAAATCCACATCATGCAAAAAATCACAAGTCATCATGTCCACTAGTGGGATCATGGCATCATCAATACCCATATGCGTACCTTTGTAGTCCCGTAGAGGTAGCGGCGTCCATGTAGCCGACTTGTTCATCATGATGTAGGCATGGGGTGGCATCGTCTTCATTCTCCATGTACATCTTCTCCATAATAGGCACCATCATGTCGAGGCTTGGCGTCCCATCATCCATGGAACCTAGTAGAACATGAGAGAACACACTAGAGGTAGAGGGTAAGTTGTTAGAAATCGAAATGGCCTCACTTGACCTATCAACTACCTCTCCCAACTCAAGTGGTGTATCACTCATTCCCTCAAAGTGGAAGCACTCAATCTCGCATATGGTGGAGACACTCAACTCACTTGCACTCTCACTCAAGTGGGCTAGGTGGCTCTCATTCTCACATGGGATTGGTACACTCCATCATTCAAGCACATAGGGATACGCTCGGTATGCTCAACTCCATTCGCCGCCTTGGTTGAAGGGAAACTCCCATGCTCAACCTCTCCACTTGACTCGACGTCCATAGTGGAAGCATCCTCCATGCTCGCCTCCTTGGTCGAAGGGAAAATCCCATGCTCGACCATTGATAGAGTAAAGGTGCCCGATCTTTCGATGAGATGGATTTCTCTCGATTTGGGTGGAGGTCGACGTTGACGATCCGACTACAAACATGCGGGACGTTGCGCCTTAGCAATCGCTACACCAACTTCCGAGGCTATTGATCTCGCCGGGCTAGATCAACCTGATCCGAAGATCAATTCCTGCAACAATCGAAGAACTAGCAAGAATTATAGATGCAATCAAGATATTGCGGATTAAAGATGAAAGCTTTATAGATGGGATTTTGCAAGTGCGTAGTACAAAAGGTCTGAACCGACACTGTTGTCTATGGCGAAGAAATAGTAATGGCTAAATCTTAAACTAAACAAAATCCAAATTTTAACCTAGACGATAACTAGCTATTTATACAGGAGGAAGACGCGTCCATGAGCTGATGGCGGCGGCGGCATCGTTTCGCCAGGACGCGGTTCACGTGATTGCCTGGGCCTGACACTAGTATAGACTGGCCCACCTCTTGGCCCACGAGCTCGTGTTGCGTGGCGGTCTTGGACAGCATGCATCAAATGCATGGGCAGCACATGCACGAGCTAGCTCCCATCGTGGATGCCTTGCACAAGTATCATGCTGCACCTCTTTAATCCCTCTTCTTTGCATGGGAGACAAACCCCACGTGCATGTTTGGTCCATGTCCCATGGTCTTGCTTCTTGTGCCAAATAATGCAACGATGTTGCCTTCTTTACTTCATGATTTAACAAGGTTGATACTCCTTTGCAGCTAGTGTCACACGTTTGTATATTTGTACGCATCTTCACACAGGGTTTGTATAAATCTTCAGTGTATCTGTGTATAACAAAAAGATGAGTAGTAATTTTGCTCATGAAAATATAATAATATATCTAATAATTACTACTAGAAATCACCTGAAAAATAAATGTGTGGCTAATAGATTTGGTCGTATCCGGCATAGTCATGTCCTCATCATCCTCCCTTTCTTGAAAATGAAGCCGTCCTCGGCGCTGTTTATTCTGAAACAGGGATAACAAAAGAGACAAGGTGTACACATGGTATATGTATATGTATATGTATATGTCATCCATTTTAATTTTTCTCAATTGTTGCACATATGTTAAATTTATACGGTGGTGATTGCCATGCATTGTGAAATATGAAGCCAAAGAACCATCACAAGAATTTAACCACATGAAACTATTGCAACTCAGTTTGCACATATAAGTGAAACATTTATTCATAACATTAATATTGCAATGCCCATCATTAGACCATCCCAACATTGGTAAATAAAAATCCGAGGTATAAAAAATTCTAACCACAACTTGCTTAGATAAGTAATCAGTGAACAAGCTATTTGGTGTAAAATAATTACCATTGTTGGAGGTCATATCAAAATGAGTGAACATATACAACAAGTTTTTCTCCTTGAAAACAGCAAGGTCATCACATGTGATACAAATTCTTTGGACCAAAAATTTATTGTCTACCCCATACTCTCCAATCAAGTTAAATCTAAAATCAGGGGCATAAACACTCTTTAAACATGTGAGTTCAGCAATCTTATTTGTTGCATGTGACAAAGACATAGGTGGATCCATCATAATAGAACATAAGTAAGTATCATAAGAAATCTTAACGAAAAACTCATCATGTCTAAACAATTCTATGTGATCCAAACCATGTGTCACGAACAAATCAAAAGGCTCAATTTTATCAACATTGCTTTCATTGTGGACAATCGACTCAATGGAAGAATTATTTCCAGCACTAGGAGCGCTCAAAACAGTAGGTATCTCAAGTATTTGATCACAAGGTAAAATCAAATCAGCAATACTATCTTCTAAAACAGGCGATGTGACCAAATCAGCACGAAATTCAATACATGATGTATTTAAAATAGTAGGCAATTCAATTGTGTGATTACTCGGCATATTCAAAACATCAATATGATTTTCTAAAATAGATGGCATGCCCAAATCAACGGGTAAATCAACACAAGAATCTAAAGAACTAGAGTATAAATCAATCTCATGTGAAGCAATATCATCAGTACCTTTATTATTACCATGTATGTCCGACTCAGATAGTGTAGGTACAGTCGGTGCTAATGGTTCACATATTGGAGGTGGGGTAAGGCTGTCCTCAATGTATGTGGTTCGCATAGTAGATGTAATAGTAGAGAGAATAACCGACTCAACACTTGGAATGTGCACCTTGCGCTTGTTTGTCTTAGCGGCAACACGTCTCTGCATTTCCTGTTCAGCTTTGTAAGAAAGACGAAACAAACGATCCATAGGATAACACTTTTCATGAATTAGCATATTCTGAATGTCATGGTTTAAACCTCCCCAAAATCTATCCATGAAATCTTCTTCATTTTCTTCTACGAAACGGAAAACGATGGTGGTGGTATAGAAAGATACAAGACGTGATAAAACGTGACTAGAACTCGAAACTCTAAAAATCTAAACACTAGAAACCAGCAACTCGACACAACGATGCAACAAAAATTCAACAAAACAAAAAACTAAGTGATGTGGCTAAAAGGCTAAGACTGTTTTGAGAAGGGTTGAACTAATCTAACTATTTTTGTATGGCTTTTTCTGGACTGTAGGTAGGAAAAATAAATCTAAACTAGGGATAAATTTTCTCACCGAGCAAACTGATATTCTGATACCACTTGATAGAGTAAAGGTGCCTGATCTTTCGATGAGATGGATTTCTCTTGATTTGGGTGGAGGTCGACGTTGACGATCCGACTACAACGTGCGGGACGTTGCTTGCGCCTTAGCAATCGCTACAACCAACTTCCGAGGCTATTGATCTCGCCGGGCTAGATCAACCTGATCCGAAGATCAATTCCTGCAAGCAATCGAAGAACTAGCAAGAATTATAGATGCAATCAAGATATTACAGATTAAAGATGAAATCTTTATAGATGGGATTCTGCAAGTGCGTAGTACAAATGTCTGAACCGACACTGTTGTCTATGGCGAAGAATAGCAATGGCTAAATCTTAAACTAAACAAAATCCAAGTTTTAACCTAGACGATAACTAGCTATTTATACAGGAGGAAGACGCTGCGTGAGCTGATGGTGGCGGCGGCATCGTTTCGCCAGGACGCGGTTCACGTGATTGCATGGGCCTGACACTGGTATAGACTGGCCCACCTCTTGGCCCACGAGCTCGTGTTGCGTGTCGGTCTTGGACAGCATGCATCGAATGCATGGGCAGCACATGCACGAGCTAGCTCCATCGTGGATGCCTTGCACAAGTATCATGCTGCCTACATCTCCTTTAATCCCTCTTCTTTGCATGGGAGACAAACCCCGCGTGCATGTTTGGTCCATGTCCCATGGTCTTGCTTCTTGTGCCAAATAATGCAACGACGTTGCCTTCTTTACTTCATGATTTAACAAGGTTGATACTCCTTTGCAGCTAGTGTCACACGTTCGTATATTTGTACGCATCTTCACATAGGGTTTGTATAAATCTTCAGTGTATCTGTGTATAACAAAAAGATGAGTAGTAATTTTGCTTATGAAAATATAATAATATATCTAATAATTACTTCTAGAAATCACCTGAAAAATAAATGTGTGGCTAATAGATTTGGTCGTATCCAGCCTAGTCATGTCCTCATCATTCTCCCTTTCTTGAAAATGAAGCTGTCCTCGGCGTTGTTTATTCTGAAACAGGGATAACAAAAGAGACAAGGTGTACACATGGTATATGTATATGTCATCCATTTTAAGTTTTCTCAATTGTTGCACATATGTTAAATTTATACGGTGGTGATTGCCATGCATTGTGAAATATGAAGCCAAAGAACCATCACAAGAATTTAACCACATGAACTATTGCAACTCAGTTTGCACATATAAGTGAAACATTTATTCATAACATTAATATTGCAATGCCCATCATTAAACCATCCCAACATTGGTAAATAAAAATCCGAGGTATAAAAAATTCTAACCACAACTTGCTTAGATAAGTAATCCGTGAACAAGCTATTTGGTGTAAAATAATTACCATTGTTGGAGGTCATATCAAAATGAGTGAACATATACAACAAGTTTTTCTCCTTGAAAACAGCAAGGTCATCACATGTGATACAAATTCTTTGGACCAAAAATTTATTGTCTACCCCATACTCTCCAATCAAGTTAAATCTAAAATCAGGGGCATAAACACTCTTTAAACATGTGAGTTCAGCAATCTTATTTGTAGCATGTGACAAAGACATAGGTGGATCCATCATAATAGAACATAAGTAAGTATCATAAGAAATCTTAATGAAAAACTCATCATGTCTAAACAATTCTACGTGATCCAAACACGAACAAATCAAAAGGCTCAATTTTATCAACATTGCTTTCATTGTGGACAATCGACTCAATGGAAGAATTATTTCCAGCACTAGGAGCGCTCAAAACAGTAGGTATCTCAAGTATTTGATCACAAGGTAAAATCAAATCAGCAATACTATCTTCTAAAACAGGCGATGTGACCAAATCAGCACGAAATTCAATACATGATGTATTTAAAATAGTAGGCAATTCAATTGTGTGATTACTCGGCATATTCAAAACATCAATATGATTTTCTAAAATAGATGGCATGCCCAAATCAACGGGTAAATCAACACAAGAATCTAAAGAACTAGAGTATAAATCAATCTCATGTGAAGCAATATCATCAGTACCTTTATTATTACCATGTATGTCCGACTCAGATAGTGTAGGTACAGTCGGTGCTAATGGTTCACATATTGGAGGTGGGGTAAGGCTGTCCTCAATGTATGTGGTTCGCATAGTAGATGTAATAGTAGAGAGAATAACCGACTCAACACTTGGAATGTGCACCTTGCGCTTGTTTGTCTTAGCGGCAACACGTCTATGTATTTCCTGTTCAGCTTTGTAAGAAAGACGAAACAAACGATCCATAGGATAACACTTTTCATGAATTAGCATATCCTGAATGTCATGGTTTAAACCTCCCCAAAATCTATCCATGAAATCTTCTTCATTTTCTTCTACGAAACGGAAAATGATGGTGGTGGTATAGAAAGATACAAGACGTGATAAAACGTGACTAGAACTCGAAACTCTAAAAATCTAAACACTAGAAACCAGCAACTCGACACAACGATGCAACAAAAATTCAACAAAACAAAAAACTAAGTGATGTGGCGAAAAGGCTAAGAGTGTTTTGAGAAGGGTTGAACTAATCTAACTATTTTTGTATGGCTTTTTCTGGACTGTAGGTAGGAAAAAGAAATCTAAACTAGGGACAAATTTTCTCACCGAGCAAACTGATATTCTGATACCACTTGATAGAGTAAAGGTGCCCGATCTTTCGATGAGATGGATTTCTCTCGATTTGGGTGGAGGTCGACGTTGACGATCCGACTACAAACGTGCGGGACGTTGCGCCTTAGCAATCGCTACACCAACTTCCGAGGCTATTGATCTCGCCGGGCTAGATCAACCTGATCCGAAGATCAATTCCTGCAAGCAATCGAAGAACTAGCAAGAATTATAGATGCAATCAAGATATTGCAGATTAAAGATGAAAGCTTTATAGATGGGATTCCGCAAGTGCGTAGTACAAAAGGTCTGAACCGAAACTGTTGTCTATGGCGAAGAATAGCAATGGCTAAATCTTAAACTAAACAAAATCCAAGTTTTAACCTAGACGATAACTAGCTATTTATACAGGAGGAAGACGCGTGCGTGAGCTGATGGCGGCGGCGGCATCTTTTCGCCAGGACGCGGTTCACGTGATTGCCTGGGCCTGACACTGGCATAGACTGGCCCACCTCTTGGCCCACGAGCTCGTGTTGCGTGGCGGTCTTGGACAGCATGCATCGAATGCATGGGCAGCACATGCACGAGCTAGCTCCCATCGTGGATGCCTTGCACAAGTATCATGCTGCACCTCTTTAATCCCTCTTCTTTGCATGGGAGACAAACCCCACATGCATGTTTGGTCCATGTCCCATGGTCTTGCTTCTTGTGCCAAATAATGCAACGACGTTGCCTTCTTTACTTCATGATTTAACAAGGTTGATACTCCTTTGCAGCTAGTGTCACACGTTCGTATATTTGTACGCATCTTCACACAGGGTTTGTATAAATCTTCAGTGTATCTGTGTATAACAAAAAGATGAGTAGTAATTTTGCTCATGAAAATATAATAATATATCTAATAATTACTACTAGAAATCACCTGAAAAATAAATGTGTGGCTAATAGATTTGGTCGTATCCAGCCTTTTCATGTCCTCATCAACCGTCTTCTCGCCATCTTCTTGGTCACCATCTTGTTGTGGAGTCGACAATAAGCTCGGTGAAGTCTCATGTGAGGGCTTGAAGAACTTGGATAACCTGGCAACGAACTCCTCGCGGATGGTCTTGAGATCTGTCATGAGCTTGTCGCTATCGGCGTCGGCCTTGAGCTTGGCTTGCTCGATCTCGAAGGTGTCGGTGTCGAGCTTGGTCTTCCACTCGTCGAGGATGGCCTTGAGTTTTTTCCAATTCCTTCGTGTAGCTTGATCTACTCTTGGACGCCCTTTTGTTTGAGGCACGCGAAGGAGACTCCCTATGATGTGTACTCTCCGCCAACTTGTGTGTGGAAGTAGTTTCTTGATGGCGTGGCCTTGAGTAGCGTGAGTCCTCATAGTGGCGTCGATGATGATCATGAGTAGACGTACGCCGATGAAGATCCTTGGTGATCCTTGACGAAGACTCGTGTGCATAGGCACTTTGCGTTGGCCGCCGTCTTGAGGGCGAAGTAGCTTGATGTCGAGGAGGAGGGTGTGTCTCCTTGTCCTCTAGGCGAAGATGCCTTGAGCTCCGTCGTCTTGAGCTTGAAGTAGGTGCTTGATGGCGGTGGCGCTCTTGAGTTCGTGGCCTTGAGTATCGTCTAGGTGGGGACTCATCGTCGGTGTCGTCATCCACATGATGTGTAGCGTGTGGGAGATCCTTGACGTGCCTTGAGGAGTCGTAGTCCATGTAGGGTCCCGCCACATCATTGGAGTTGTAGTCGTTGTAATGGTCCGCCATGACGTGGATGCTTGAGGGCTCGAAGTCGGTGTAGCTCGCCATGTCGTGGACGGTTGCGACGTCATAGTCGTAGTAGTGGTGGTGCTCCGCCATGTAGTCCATGCTCGTGGAGGTGTCGTCGATGTCGTGGTACACCATGTCATCCATTCTTGGGGTGCCGTAGTCGTTGTCGCTCATGATGTCATCCATGCTTGGCGCGTCGTAGTCGTTGTCGCTCATCATGTTCTCATCACCATGGCCTGCATAGGATGCTCCGCTCTCACTAGACATGGTCAATCACAAGACAAGTGTATATATATGTGGAGTGGAAAGAACTAAGAAACCAACCTCACGTAGTAGATAGTATTGGAACTAGTGGACCATGTCAAGAGAAACCGATACACAAGAATGCGGGTGACTTGAATTTCAAAGATCCAAACGCAACTCCAAAACACACACGGCTTATGAGTGGATAGATATGAATTCTGGAAAGCAAATGGAACAACCGGAAACCAAGATATTGTAAAGGCAAGTAGAGAACCAGGATGATCACAAAGCAAATACAAATCGATCTCAAAGGATATGAGTGAAGCTCATAGAAACACACGCTTTGATAAGTGGGACTTGTGCAACCAAAAATGAGCTAGTGATGGAGCTAGCGAAGACGAAAGCTCAAGTTACACAAGTGCAAGAGAAACCAACTCGATTGCAAAATTGGTGGGCTACAAGATTTGCACAAAGATACCACACCTATGAATTTTTCATCGAGCTTGCGCGACCTACAAGAGATATGGCATTGAGGCTCTTTATTTTCTTTTCTCTTTTTGATTCTTTTCTATTCTCTTTTGGCCTCTTTCTCTCTTTTTCTCTTTTTGCCTCTCACTTTGCTTGCCAACAAGAGTTATATCAACTAGCGCCTACTAGGCTTGCTCGGAACACTACGAGGTATCAAGTGTGCAAAGCCCAAGCAATCATAGATGAGCTAGTATCAATAGGTAAGATAGGCACAAATGGCTTGGCTAACAAGTGATGCAAGGTGGGAGAAGAATTGGGGATGTTATACCTTTCGTCGACGATCTTCACCCATGGAGTGGAATGCCTCTTCTTTGATCACGAAATTTGGTGGCAATAGATGATGGATCAACCACCGTGGTGATGTAGAGCTTGCCCGTAGCTTCGATTAGAGACGAAAATCACCAAAAACGGAGTCCGGAGTGAAAAGTTATGGCCAAAACAAAATTTCTGCAGGGAGTCGGCCTGGGCCGGGCTGGAGGCCGGCGGCTTCTGCCGGGGGTCCGGCCTGCGGGCCAGCCTAGGCTGGGCTGGAGGCCGGCCGGCACTACCTTCCCGTGACGCGAAAATGCTCGATTTGGGTGGAAAAACGGCCTGAAAAACACCAACTCGGAGGGGAAATCAAAGGAATTTGGCCATGGGAACGCAAAGGGAGGTAGATCAACAAGTATAGCAATGGATCCACGGATCAAAACCTACCAAAACTCACAAGAATCTCAGATCGATCCAAAAGCAATTTGGGGCTATTTTTGGTGGAAATTTTCGAAATTAGCAAAATCAAAGAAAAATTTTGTGGATTTGGGGGTGGAAACAAAGGCAAATCCGTGGCAACCCTTGCTCTGGTACCATATGATGTAGGGGTTGGCCCGATCTTCATGGATTTGAGGGGAAAAGAGGATGAACACGAAGAACATGGAGGTGGAAACGAAGAACACGAGGGGAAAAGGGCAAATTCGTGGGGGATAACTCGCGAAGCCTACAAGGGAGAATCACCCGGCAACAAACCCCCAACGGAGTAGCCTCCGGATCCCAAAACCCAAGTCAACAACACGCTTAATGAAACCGATTTTCTTACCGGCCGGTCCACCGATCCAATAGAATCACCGCAGTGAAAGATTGGTTTGCACTACTAGAGACACCTAAGTGAAAGAGTAGCTACAACAAGAGGTACATCATCCTCCACGGAGGAGCCCATCACGGGAAGGAGCAACGCTCAACTCTCTAGTTCATTCATCTCTACCTAAAATGGAAAAGGGGGAAAGCTATTTATAGTCTTGTACAAAAGGGGGCTGAAAGGTGGGGGTCCGGCCTGGGCCGGCCTGGAGGCCGGCGGTGTCTGGAGGGGGCCCGGCCTGGTGGCCGGCCTGGGCCGGCCTGGAGGCCGGCGGCGTCTGGAGGTGGCCCGGCCTGGTGGCCGGCCTGGGCCGGCCTGGAGGCCGGCAGCGTCTGGAGGGGGCCTGGCCTGGGAGCCGGCCTAGGCCGGCCTGGAGGCCGACAGCGTCTAGAGAGGTGCCGGCCTGGGGGCAGGCCTGGGCTTGGCAAGGAACTCCAAAGGGTGGCCGGTTTTAGTTTCCAATTGGTATCCCTAAGCTTGTGAACATACCTTTAAAGATCTTCCTTTTATCTCGGTTGGGCCTATCTTATATTGATTTTTTCAAAATTGGTATCTCCTTATGGCTCAACCACATCTTGGTGCAAGTGCTATGATTTGCTTTTGCATTATGCACTCTTGCACTTGTTGTGTGTTCTAGATGATTTTGGGGTAGCGAGGATGCCATATTTGTGCACTCCTCGTTTGTGCATAACATTGGGGAGCTTCTCCGTTTTTATTTAGAACTCTCGCTTTGGATCTTTTTTATTGCTTTTCTCCTTTGTGGAGATGTTTAAAATGATCTCATCTTTTTGCAATCTGTTGATCCTCAATATAGTTTGATTTCCTCTAATTATTCGTTAAAAGGGATTGTCATCACCTTTATGGAGGAACTCATATTATATTGGCTTGCTAAATTTTTCTTCCCATTTCGGCAATCGATGCCAATGGGGGAGAAATTTAGAGGATTTAAGGGAATTTGGGTTTTATGCTTTTGTTGCATTTGCCACACATGCGCTTGCATCCTTACTCATTTGTCTTGCAAGGATGCTTTATTCATTATATAAACCCTCTTAATAAGGGATTGTCATCAATTACCAAAATGGGGGAGATTGAAAGTGCATGGTTGCCCCCATGCATGGTTTTGGTAATTAATGACAATCTTTATGGACTAATGTTTGTATTAAGCTATATTTGTAGGTGTGTCCTTTGCGGTGCTTGATCTCCATTTGTTGGAGTCAAGGTTAAGGGAAGAAAAGATTTGTGTTAATCAAGGCTAAGTGCGGGTTGATCGACACTCAAGTCCAAGTGAAGGTATGCCGAAGAGTGCTTTCCCCATCTTGGTGTATGGGGGAGCGTCATGTGAATCTTCACCAAGCGAAGTGCAATCAAGAAAGGTGGTTCGTCTTGAGGAGATGAAGATCGTCCTCATCGACCTCAAGTGGATTAATGCGCAAGGCAAAGGTATGATCTTGATAGGGTTTTTATTTTACCGGTCTCATGATGTTAGTTGAGAGACCGGGTTATAGGTTAGATAGCCGTACTATCAAGAGGGGTTCTCGACCGAGTATCGTGATCGTATCGTTCATGGAGAGCTCAAACCTTTGCATCCATGCAATCATCTTTATTGCTTCTTATTTGTCTATGATCGTGGTGTGGTCTTGGTGCTTGTCGTCCTTGTCATGACAAGGCTAAGTTTACCGAAAACGATTTTCATTTGCGTCTTCTATTGCGGTTTCGGTATTGGAGATTTTGCCGGTTCATCTGTGCAGAAGATTTATCTCTTCCATTTAGTTGCAAAATCTCCACTACTTTTCCCTTTTCAAAGGTTGCATTTGTCGTCCTCTTTCCAACAAAAGTTGTTTCATCTCCTTTGGACTTCATTTGCAAAAGATATGTCATTTGCGGTTTGCGAAATAGAGGTTGACCCTTCCCCTTTTGGTATTTACAATATTTTGTTGGACTATGATGTTTCTCTGCATAATCTTGTTGTGCTCGTTGTGACGATTCCATCGAGTCCAAGATTATCGAAAACGGAGTTCATTTGCAAAAGTTATGGGGTTCTGATTTCACCGTTTGAATCTACCCCGGAGATGGTCCGGAGTCTCCGGTCACACCGGAGTCTCCGCCCCAAAGGACCCAGAGTCTCTGGTCCCTGTGTTTCGCTGCCGAATGAATTTGTGTGGTGCGGTATTGGACTGGGGTCCGGAACATCCCCGAAGATGGCCCGGAGTCTCCGGCCCAAGGACCCGGAATCTCCGGCCTCAGATTTTCTCAGCCTCGTTTGCATCTTTGTGGTGCGGTACTGGATAGGGGTCCGGAGTATCCCCGGAATATGTCCGGAGTCTCCGGCCCTCGGGACCGGAATCTCCGGCCCTCGGGACCGGAATCTCCGGCCCTCCCCGATGATCCAGCCTCCCTGGAGTCTGGCCGGAATGTCCGGCACAGACCGGAGTCTCCGGTCACTTACACCGGAGTCTCCGGCCTGGAAAGGCCCTAACAGCTAGTTTTTGGGGAGGGGGTATAAATAGCCCCCTTCTTCCCCAAGAGCTGGTTGCTCACTTTGCTCATCTCATTTCCTCTCTCCTCCATTGTTGCAAACCTTGTGAGCTTGATTTCTCTCAATCCCTCCAATGATTCTTGCCCAAATTTAGGGATTCAAGAGAGGAGATCTAGATCTATCTTTCCACCAATCAAAATCTCCTCTATGTGAGGGAGAACCTAGTGGATCTAGATTTTGGGGTTGCTTTGTGTTCATTCCCTTTGTTCTTCCTCTCTTATTCCCTCCATAACATTAGTTGCTTTGGTTGGAATTTGAGAGTGAAGGATTTGACCACTTAGTGTGTTCTTGCCTTTTGCATTAGTTGCATCGGGTTGCTCTCTCCACGGTGATATGTGAAGTTGAAGGTTGAGAAGCTTGTCACTCTTGGGTGCATTGTGTTCCCAAGAGCTTGTGCCTGTTGGGTGCATTGTGTACCCTAGACGGTTGGAGGTGCCGCGAAGACTTCGGTTGTGAAGATTCGGCACAATTTGGGAGCCCCCAATTGAGTTGTGGGTGTGTGCCCCAAGCAAGTTGTAAAAGGGCTCCGGAATCCACCTCGAAGGATTCCGATAGTGTAAGGTGAACCAAACCCTTGGGTGCGGTTCATCGGAGAATAGGGTGAGGCCTTTGTGGCATCTTGAGTAGGCCTCTTGTGGCGAGCTCACACCCCTCCAACAAGACATACTCCCTTAACAAGGAGGAACTCAGGAATACATCCTCGTCTCCGCGTGCCTCGGTTATTCCTATACCGAGCTTTACTTATGCAATTTACATTGTGATAGCCTTCGTGCTTGAAGTTCATATCTTGCTTTCACCGTGTTGCTTGATTTGCTTAGCATAAGTTGTTGGTGCACATATATGAACCTAGAATATTAGGTTGTTGGCTTGTTAATTTAAACACTTAGTTTTATTCCGCAATTATCAAGCCCCTAATTAGAAAAAGTGTTAATCGCCTATTCACCCCCCCTCTAGGCGAGATCCGGGACATCGTTTGTTCTTTCACCTACTCACAATCATTGAGAAACTACTTTGCCCCAACAAAACAGAGAGGTTGTCAATCTCTCCGTCTTGCTGAATACCAAGAATTAAATGTGCAAGTGTAAAATATGATGATAATGAAATATGACCAGCAAGCAAATGAGTACGGAAAGCTATTAAAACGGTTGTAAACAGTGCAGGAAAATAGGACCGGGTTCCACAGATAACTAGTGGTGTCTCTTAAGAAGATATGCATGATGGGTAAACAAATTACAGCAAGGAAATTGACAAAATTATGGGCGCATAACAATGCTATCATAAAACAATATAGTTCACCGTTTCATCTAATATGGGCATTACGTCAAAATACATAGACCGTTATCCAACTGCATCTATGACTAATAATCCACCACCGAGATCGCTATCCAGCAAGTCTTCCAGAACTGTTAAGTTGCAAGCGATAGATCATTGCAATAAGCACTGTGCATAATGTAAGCAATGTATATAACACAAGGAAATAACACCGCTGTTTTCTCCCTAGTGGCAACAACACATTCGTTGGCATGAGCGTTTCTGTCAGTCGCACTCTGCGCAAGAAGGCATGAACCCACTATCTAGCATAAATACTCTCTCATACAACATTAACAATTAGTTGGCCAAAGCATCCACTAGCATCGGAGAGCATGCAAGATCATAGATAAAACATAACATAGAGATGAACAAGAGTAATCATTTCCACAATTCATCAGATCCAAGCAAACACATCATGTAGCAGTTACATATAATATGATCTTGATCATGATAGGCAGCTCACAAGATCTAAGCAATGGAGTACAAGGAGGAGAGACAGCCATCTAGCTACTGCCATGGACCCGTAGTCCCGTGCTGGACTACTCACGCATCACTCTGGAGGCAGGCATGGTGGTGTAGATACCTCCGGTGATGATTGCCCCCCCCCCTCCCTAAGGGTGGGAATGGGCCGGGTCGGCCCAACGGGTGACTAACCCGACCCACAAAAGTGAGGCCAATGGGTCACTCGGGCTGGCCTCGAGTAAAATTTGGGCCAAGAGATCCGGTACCTGTTGCCCCGATGGGTAAGCAAGGTCGATCCAGGGAGCGAAGCCAGACCAGCGAGGGGAAGCTGCGGCATGGCGAGGATGAGCGGCCGGAGCCGAAGCGGCGGCGCGCCGGCGGACGGCGAGAAGGAGCGGCCGGAGCCGAAGGGACGGCGAGGAGGAGCGGACGGAGCCGAAGCGGCGGCGCGCCGGTGAACGGTGACGAGGAGCGGCCGGAGCTGACACGGTTCGTGCGCTTCCACCTAACGTCGCTGGTCGATCCGGAGGAGGCCGAGGCGGAGGGCACCGCCAGCTGTGGTACGCAGCGACAGCAACGCGATGATCGCAAGGATTGCAGGAAACTTATGTGAGGATCGCAATGATTGCAGGCAACGATGAGGAAATGGTCCGGCCCAGGATACCCATCGGGCCAGCAAGGCCACATCATTTATTTAAGTGGGTCGACCCACGGCCTCACAAATTGACCTCGAGGCCTCAAGGGCCAGGTCCAAGGCCAAGATCGGGTCAACCCGTTCCCATCCCGACCCCCCCCCCCTGGCAGGGTGCTGGGAAGAGCTGCAGAACCCTCCCGATCTAGGGTTGGCGACGACGGCGGCCTCGGATGATTTCTGGAGAATATGATTGGGTATCGAGGGTTTCCGAGACGAAGACGATTTATGGGCGAAAGGGCGACTCGAGGAGGTGGACCAGTGGTCCAAGCCCTGGGCCGCGCCTAGGTGGAGTCTGGGGGCTGTGGGCCCCCCTGCAGCTCCCCTCCTTGCTCCGTCTTTGTTTCATTGTAAAAATAAATCATGTTAATTTTCCGCCAATTCCGAGAAACCTCCCCGAACAAATTTTCTGAAACAAAAAGACAGCAGAAAATAGGAACTGGCACTGGGCATCTTGTCAATAGGTTAGTTCCATGAAATATGCCAAAATGATATTAAAACATTATAAAAACATGTGGCACTGATATATAATCAAGCATGGAGCATCAAAAATTATATATACGTTTGAGACGTATCAGCATCCCCAAGCTTAATTCCTGCTCGTCCTCGAGTAGGTAAATGATAACAAAATAATTTTTGAAGTGACATGCTACCAACACAATCTTGACCAAATAATAATATAAAGCACATGAACTGAATGCATTGATCCAAGACAATGGTTCATTGAATAAGGTAAATAATGATTAACCAAGTGTAACATCTAACAAGATTTTTTCGCAAATAGTACTTTGGAGACCCAAAAGTATGAATCTCGACATGATTGATATCTCACAAACAATATTCTTTCAACAAAGGTGTTTGACCAACACAAAGGAAGATTTAAGTTTTCAGCAAAATCTTCAACTTGCAACATATTTATCTCAAGATAAAGCTAATACAAAGTTTTCATGGTTAGACATAAAGATAACATGTAGTAAAACTTGCACCAAAGTTGACACTATGTGATAGCTTGAGAGGCAAAGATTGGGCAGGAAGACTGACTCAACATAAAAGTAAAATAAAGGCCCTTCGTAGAGGGAAGCAGGGCTTTGTCATGTGCAAGAGCTTTTTAATTTTTTATGAAATAGAAGTAAAACAGTTTTGTGATAAGCATGCTTTCGTCAACGACTCCACAACAAAGAAATCAGCTAATCCCCTACACCAAGCAAGGTTTTAGACTTGTGAGGGTGGCTCCCATAGAGAAACGAGAACATTCCTCTTTCTCCTTTGTTTATCACTAGCCAATGTTTGAGTGATTTCTCAGGTTTGCACTGTGTGAAGGAGATATTAATGATGTTAAATTTATATTTTGCGGGCTGGGAACCCTTGGCCAACTCTTGTCAAATTTAAGTGAACACGTATTCCATGCTCACTAGGTGAAAGGGGGAAATAACCTTGCTTGACACAGGATATAACCAACTTCCTTACTACTTTCCCATGAGCTAAAAATAGAGGCACAAAAAAGGAATATTTTGAAAGTTTAAAGGTAGCACATGAAAAAATTTACTTGGAGTGGCAAGGAAATACCACATGTAGGTATGGTGGACACAAATGGTAAAGATATTTGGCTCAGAGATTTGGATGCACAAAAAGTATTCCCTCTCTGTACAGAGTTTTTAGTCTTAGCAAGATATCATTAGACTTCACACCGTCTACCTTGTTAGCCAAACCATCTCTTTGCAAAAAGAATATCTAGACTTTGAGAGCTACCAAGCAGGACAAGCGCCATAATTTTAAGCTTTACGGTAGTTCTTTACTAATTCATTCTTAAGTAAATGATCCACAAGTTTAAGCATTAATATACTTCATATCTCTAAACAATTGACAAGTATCAAATATTCAAGACAATGATCTACACGATTATGCAAGAACTTCTTTTCACACTTCCTACATGATCATTTCCTTTCAACCAAACACCAATCAACTTATTTGAAACAACTAAAAGTGAGAACACAAGAGAGTACTTCCTAACTACAAAAGCTAATAGCTCTGAACAAGAGATACATGAAAAACAAGAGCTAGCAAAATCTAAACACTCAACACATATAAGTGAAGAACATGAGTGTTTTATGAAAAAGCGGAGCGTGTCTCTCTCCCAAACAAACATGCAAGGATCCAATTTATTCCAAAGACCAGAGAACAAAACATTACCAAACTGAAAGTAAAAACAAACTGATGCTCCAAGAATAACACATAGTGAGTAAAGGAATAAAAATATAGTACAATGAGTAAAACTGATGATTGTTGATGAAGAAGGGGATGCCTTGGGCATCCCCAAGCTTAGATGCTTGTGACTTCTCGAATATTGTAGAGGAGGGTCCACGGGGAGCCTCCCCAAGCTTGAGCTTTTATCCCTTCTTGATCTTCATTCATCACCTCACTCTTGAATACTTGCAAATTTCCTTCACTCAAAACTTATAGCAAACTTCATTAGATGGGTTAGTCCGCAAAAACAATATCTTCCTTCAGTTCAAAAGCACATATCATGAACTTATTTTTATACATTATCTACTGTCACCAAGATCTAAGTAAAGGTCTAGACCTCAAAAGAACTTACTTTGCCCATAAAAGAAGCAATGCAAAACTAAGACAAAATCTGTCAAAAATAGAACAGACTATGAAGATGAATTTTTTCGGGGTACTTTTAGACCTCAAATCAGAAAACTCAAAACTATAGAAAGGTAGACAAAACCCTGATGCTTGCTGTCAGAAATTTTCTGCCACAGATGACGTTCTGTGATTTTTTTGGAATTTCGAACAGGGAAGAACATAAATCTGTTTCTGGACAGCAAACTCACAAATTAGTCTTCCTCTCTTTAGAGTCTATTCTTGGCACAAAAACCCAAAATAAAAAGATACAAGGGATTTGTTACAGAGGTAACATCACCCAAACTCAAAGAAAACAAAAAGAAACAATAGGCAAAAATAAAATGGGTTGCCTCCCATAATCGCTTTTCTTTAACGCCTTTTAGCTAGGCAAAAGGGAAAATTCAAGTTTTATGAGTATCCTCTTCCAAAGAAAGGTCGGAAATTTGTTCATAGATACATTGTATTTTACTTATGCAAGGTTCAGAATTTCCCCTCTCACTACCTTTTGGTTGACTATTTTCATCAAAAGGATTTTCAGGAACAACCCAATCAAATTTCTTTTCTAGAGCTTCATGCATTGCTATAAGCTTAAATGGTATAGGTATTTATAGTTCCTTTTCGCATTCAATTTTGCCTTCATGCTTCATCCTTTTAGTTTCAAAGGTTCTAAGGGTATGCTTAATATTAAGGCTACATCCCAGCATATTATAATGAGCAAAAATCTTTCTAGCTTCTCTAGCAATATCATCAAATTCCATAAGCAAGGTTTTAAGCAAGAAATCTTTATCTTCCCCCTTCTCCATACTTTCAAGATTAAAGAATAATTGTTGTATTGTAGGATGAAGGTTAACAAACCTAGCTTCTAATTTTTCCACCAAAGAAACTACTACAGTTTCATAGTCATGTGTAAGTTCCACCAAAGATTTTTCATTCAGATCATAAAGACTATTAATGTGATTAATGAATTCTTCAATATTGTCTTTAGCAATTATGGAACCACTTCCTACCTTAATGTCCTTCATAGCAAACTCAGGTAAAAGCACCATGACTCAAACAAGCAATAAAATGAGAACACTTGCTGGAATTTTTAATTTTTTTGTGTTTTCAAGTTTTAGGACTAACAAAAAGCAAAACGAGGCTACCAAAAAATATACTAAGCGAGACAATAAAAAAGTAAAGTGATAGGATGTGTGAAACTCCCCTAGTTGAATCTTCCAAGTCCTCGGCCACGGCACCAGAAAAGATTGTTGGCATGTTGACGGAAGGCTTGGTAGTTCGAGAAGCCTTCTTCAAATCCCCGGCAACAGCGCCAGAAAAGAGCTTGATGGCGTGGATCACACGTTCACTAGGGAACCCCAAGAGGAAGGTAAGATGCAGCGTAGCAGCAGTTTTCCCTTGATTACAAAACCAAGTGATGAGGCCATGACTAGGCCGGATATGACCAACAAGACCATGGTTGATCATGAAATGATGGGAAAACAAAGAGACATGATTAGGTGTTATTCAAGAAGTTCTCCCACGTCACCTTGGATCCAAAAGAAGTTAGAGATCAAGTTCTTCATGTTCGGGACGCAGATTCGGACTGCAGAAATATACCTGACTTCAAACAAGGATAACTTTTGCATCCGGACACCGAATTGGGTGATTCTTTTTTTGTTGGAAAGAGGAACTCGTGAAATTTCCAACACAATTGGCCGCACCTCCAAATTCATTATGAGCATAAATTGGCATCCAAAACAGTACAAGGCTGTTGCAGAAACTGGGCCAGATTTCCAATCAAAAGGTGCTGCGTCACCTCTAATTGGGCCCAAAGGCCTTGTACGAATTAGGGTTGAGTTTTGGGTGTCTTGGGGCGTGCTCCCACCTCCTTGGCCGCCACCCAAGCCTCTCCTCCTTATATACCCCCCATAGGTCATCGTTTAGACTCGGATTTTGTTTAGTTAAAGATTTAGCCACTGCTATTCTTCGCCATAGACAACAGTGTCGGTTCAGACCTTTTGTACTACGCACTTGCAGAATCCCATCTATAAAGCTTTCATCTTTAATCCACAATATCTTGATTGCATCTATAATTCTTGCTAGTTCTTCGATTGCTTGCAGGAATTGATCTTCGGATCAGGTTGATCTAGCCCGGCGAGATCAATAGCCTCGGAAGTTGGTGTAGGGATTGCTAAGGCGCAACGTCCCGCACGTTTGTAGTCGGATCGTCAACGTCGACCTCCACCCAAATCGAGAGAAAACCATCTCATCGAAAGATCGGACACCTTTACCCTATCAAGTGGTATCAGATTTCAGGTTGCTCGGTGAGAACAATTTATCCCCTAGATTAGATCTATTTTTCATACCTACTGTCCACGAAAAATCCATACAAAACTTTTTAGATTAGTTTATCCTTGTCCAAGACAATCTTAGCCTTTTTGCCATATCACTTAAGATTTGTTTTGTTGAATTTTCGTTGCATCATTTGTCGAGTTGCTGGTTTCTAGTATTAGACTTTTAGAGTTTCGAGTTCTAGTCACGTTTTATCACATCTCCAAGGTCTCTTTTTTGTTTCACCACCATCCGTAAATTCTCTGTATCTCATCCATCGCTGCTGCATCTGTTTCGCCACTCGCCACGCAAATATTTTTTCTATCCGCCGCAACTTGTCCATCTTTTTCTTTTTAGCCATCGCCGCTCGCCGTCTTTTTTTCCACCATCTCATCTGTTTGTTCTGCCGCCACATCTATTTATTAATTTCGCACTCGCCGTGTGGTTGGATCGATTCCGCGATTCGATCTGTTTTGAAAGTTTGTTGGCTGGTCAGATCCTAACATGCTATCCTTGAATTGACTATCCTTGCTTTATCCTCTTGAGAACTGTGCACACTGCTGTGTGCTACGATCAGCTTGTATAGTTTCCGATCCATAGAAGAAAGAAAGTTGTATCTTGGTTGCGCTCTCAAGGATCGGTCAAAAAAAACAAGAAGGAAAGATAGATCGATCCAATCTTGCTTGCTTGACTAGCTACGATCAGCCAACGAGAGAAGGTTTAAAAAAAAATAGAGAGTCCAGAGCAATTTCTTCTTGTGATCCGTCCCTAGCTAGCTAGCTAGGTACGGAAGGTCGTGCCTGTTTGAAGTATATTCATCGACCGCACCAGGAAAGGAGCAATTTCCAAGGTCCAGTAATAATAATAAAAAAGTAGAGAGAGAGCCGACATGTGCTGCTGCCTTGCGACTTGATCCCTTATCTCTTGGACGTGGAATTTGAGTAGCAACAAAGGCTGATTAGATATTGCTGCTCCGTCCATCACTTTGTCCTCTTATCGTATTTGACCGCCGGTCGTTCCGGGCATCTTTTTCTATCCGCGTTTTCCCTCTGATCGCGAATATCCACTACAAGTTTTAATTTGAGAGCAGCGTCGGTGTCTTAGGCTTGTGTCTCTAATACAGTCTAGTTTAGAACCAGCACTTGATATACTTTGAGCATATTTTCAACTTTACATTGACTAACGTGATTGTGGTTCTACACATATATATAAGCCTACCTACAGCTCCATATATTTTCTACACCGTGCAAGATACGTCCGTCTGGCAATCGCTATATTCCATCTTCAGAGTGTTTTTGACATTGTTGGTTGCCAGTCACCACCTGCTGCATTGTAAGGACTTGTAAGACTTTGATATTTGCAATTCTGTGAGCGACTTGCCACCACTTTCTATGTAGTTGATAGGAACATATACTTGTGATTTGTTTCTTGTCTCCTCCTAATCATGACAGGTTCTGGAGTTAGGAGTTCTTGGGCTACGTCTATAGTTGGAGATTTGCCACCACCTACAAACAAGCAAGAACCATCACGAGAGGTACATACACATAAAAATGCAGCTGATCAGGTTATTGTTTCTATGGCACCATTTGTGGGTCGTTATAAACCTGATAAATATATTGAATGTGAGTTTGAGATAAATGCTATTTTTGTTGCCCATGATTTTTCTGAGCGTAATAAAGTAAAAACTGCCATTAGTACATTCACTGGTTTTGCTTCTATTTGGTGGAATGAATATTGTCGATCATACCCTGATTATATGCCTAGTACTTGGAATGACCTAAAACTTGCTATGCGATATAGATTTGTTCCATCGTACTATACTCGTGACATGGTTAAGAAGTTGCAAAACTTAAAACAAGGTAATAAAAGTGTAAAAGAATATTATGATGATTTGGAAACTACCTTGTTGTATTCATTTGTAGAAGAAAATGAAGAAGATTTTATCGATAGATTTTTGGGAGGATTAAACCGTGATATACAAGACATGCTAATTCATGAGAAGTGTTATCCTTTGGATCGTTTGTTTCGTCTTTCTTGCAAAGTTGAACAGGACATAAAGAGACATGTTGCCGCTAAGACAAACAAGCGCAAGGTGCACATCCCAAGTGTTGAGTCGGTTGTTCCTTCCACCATTGCACCTACTAAACAAACTACATCCGCTGATGTGAGCATTACCGCACCTCCAACATGTGAATCGTCGCCACCGTCAGTACCTACGCCATCTGATTCGGACATACACGGTAATAATAATGGTACTGGTAATATCGCTCCGCATGAGATTGATTTACACTCTAATGATTTAAATAATTCATGTGTTGCGTTGTTAGTTGATTTGGTCGCACCACTTGTTTTAGAGGATATTGTTACTGATTTGCATACCCCTTGTGATCAAATAACTGAGATACCTACTATTTTGAGTGCACCTATTGCAAACTTTAGTTCCTCTATTCATACGAGTGCACCTATTGAAATAATTGCTGATGAGAATGAACCGTGTGACTTGTCTACTAAATCTGATTTGGATCACATAAAATTGTTTAGACATGATGAGCTTTTCACTAAGGTTGCTCATGATACTTCATTATGGTCTATTATCATGGATCCACCTATGTCTTTGTCACATGCTAGAAGTAAGATAGCTGAACTCACATGTTTAAGCAATGTTTATGCACCTAATATTACATTTAACTTGATCGGAGAGTATGGTGTAAACAATGAATTTTTGGTGTGTAGAATTTGCATAACATGTGATGACCTTGCTGTTTTGAAAAAGAATAGTTTGGTGCAAATGCTTGATCCTTTTGATATGACCTCCAATGTTGGTGTTGATTTTATGGCAAATAGCTTGAAACACAATTACATATCTAAGCAAGTTGTGGCATCAAGTTCTGATACTTTGAACTTTTACTCACCATCGTTGGGATGGTTTAATGATGAGTTTCGCATGCTTGATTATATGAATAAGAGCTTCGCTTATATATGCAAACTGAGTTGCAATAGTTTCATGTGGTTTATTTCTTGTGATAATTATTTGACTTCATATTTCACAAGACATGACAATGACCACCGTATAAATATGTCATATGTGCAACAACTGAGAGAAGTTAAAACGGATGACATATACATATACCATGTGTACACTTTGTCTCTTTTGTTATTCCTGTTTTAGAAGAAACTGCGCCGAGGACAGCTTAATTTTTAAGAAAGGGAGGATGATGAGGCCATGACTAGGCCGGATATGACCAACAAGACCATGGTTGATCATGAAATGATGGGAAAACAAAGAGACATGATTAGGTGTTATTCAAGAAGTTCTCCCACGTCACCTTGGATCCAAAAGAAGTTAGAGACCAAGTTCTTCACGTTCGGGACGCAGATTCGGACTGCAGAAATATACCTGACTTCAAACAAGGATAACTTTTGCATCCGGACACCGAATTGGGTGATTCTATTTTTGTTGGAAAGAGGAACTCGTGAAATGTCCAACACAATTGGCCGCACCTCCAAATTCATTACGAGCATAAATTGGCATCCAAAATAGTACAAGGCTGTTGCAGAAACTGGGCCAGATTTCCAGTCAAAAGGTGCTGCGTCACCTCTAATTGGGCCCAAAGGCCTTGTACGAATTAGGGTTGAGTTTTGGATGTCTTGGGGCGTGCTCCCACCTCCTTGGCCACCACCCAAGCCTCTCCTCCTTATATACCCCCCATAGGTCATCATTTAGACTCGGATTTTGTTTAGTTTAAGATTTAGCCATTGCTATTCTTCGCCATAGACAACAGTGTCGGTTCAGACCTTTTGTACTATGCACTTGCAGAATCCCATCTATAAAGCTTTCATCTTTAATCCGCAATATCTTGATTGCATCTATAATTCTTGCTTGTTCTTTGATTGCTTGCAGGAATTGATCTTCGGATCAGGTTGATCTAGCCCGGCGAGATCAATAGCCTCGGAAGTTGGTGTAGCGATTGCTAAGACGCAACGTCCCGCACGTTTGTAGTCGGATCGTCAACGTCGACCTCCACCCAAATCGAGAGAAAACCATCTCATCGAAAGATCGGACACCTTTACCCTATCACCAAGGTTATCGAATCCAGTAGGACTTGGAGAAGGCTTATCAAGGTGTCAATGGCGCCATTTACGACAATTGACGTGGACCTGCACACAATCACAGACAAACTACTTTGCCCCAACGAAATAGAGAGGTTGTCAATCACTCCGGCTTGCTGAACATAAAGAATTAAATTTGCAAGTGTAAAATATTATGAGAATGAAATATGACCAGCGAGCAAATGAGTACGGAAAGCTATTAAAACGGTTGTAAACAGTGTAGGAAAATAGGACCGGGGTCCACAGATAACTAGTGGTGTCTCTCCAGAAGATATGCATGACGGGTAAACAAATTATAGGAAGGCAATTGACAAAATTGTGGACACATAACAATGCTATCATAAAACAATATAGTTCACCGTTTCATCTAATACGGGCATTACGTCAAAATACATAGACCGTTATCCAACTGCATCTATGACTAATAATCCACCCCCGAGATCGCTATCCAGCATGTCTCCCAGAAGTATTAAGTTGCAAGCAACAGATCATTGCAATAAGCACCGTGCATAATGTAAGCAATGTAAATAACACAAGGAAATAACACTGCTGTTTTCTCCCTAGTGGCAACAACACA
Source organism: Puccinellia tenuiflora (assembly GCA_012064385.1). Taxonomy (NCBI): domain Eukaryota; kingdom Viridiplantae; phylum Streptophyta; class Magnoliopsida; order Poales; family Poaceae; genus Puccinellia; species Puccinellia tenuiflora. The sequence continues at coordinate 436,969 of QRDG01000534.1, read as the reverse complement.
TTCATTGGCATGAGCGTTTGTGTCAGTCGCACTCTGCGCAAGAAGGCACGAACCCACTATCTAGCATAAATACTCTCTCATACAACACTAACAATTAGTTGGCCAAAGCATCCACTAGCATTGGAGAGCATGCAAGATCATAGATAAAACATAACATAAAGATGAACAAGAGTAATGATTTCCACAATTCATTGGATCCAAGCAAACACATCATGTAGCAGTTACAGATAATATGATCTTGATCATGATAGGCAGCACATAAGATCTAAGCAATGGAGTACAAGGAGGAGAGACAACCATCTAGCTACTACCATGGACCCGTAGTCCCATGGTGGACTACTCACGCATCACTCCGGAGGTAGGCATGGTGGTGTAGAGCCTCCGGTGATGATCTCCCCCTCCGGCAGGGTGCCGGGAAGAGCTGCAGAACCCTCCCGATCTAGGGTTGGCGACGGCGGTGGCCTCGGATATTTTCTGGAGAATATGATTGGGTATTGAGGGTTTCTGAGATGAAGATGATTTATAGTCGTCCAGGTGGGACCCCGGCGCGACCAAGCCCTGGGCCGCGCCTGGGTGGCGTCTGGGGGCTGTGGGCCCCCTGCAGCTCCCCTCCTGGCTCCATCTTTGTTTCATCGTAAAAATAAATCATGTAAATTTTCAGCCAATTCTGAGAAACTTCTCCGAACAACTTTTCTGAAACAAAAAGACAGCAGAAAACAGGAACTGGCACTGGGCATCTTGTCAATAGGTTAGTTCCATGAAATATGCCAAAATGATATACAAATATTATAAAACATGTGGCACTGATATATAATCAAGCATGAAACATAAAAAATTATAGATACGTTTGATACGTATCACAAACCAGTGGGTACCTCCTCCAGAAACCCATCGCCAAATTCCTGTAACACATGAGAAACATCAAGAGGAATAGGGGCTTGAGTGGGATCGTCACAAAACTCTCTCAAATCTGATTTGGTGGCTAACATGACTAGAAGACTCTTTGCCTCACTTTTATTTTCACTCATGTGTGGCTTGTGGCTCTCACTCACCGAAGTAGTATGCTCTCCTCTATCTACTCTCTCACTCTCTTTTTCTAAATTACTTCTGTTTTTTGACGAGATTCATTTACAATTTGCTGAGGTGTCATAGGTCTCATAGTAATATCTCTCCATGCCAATTCAAGTGATATGTGTTGGCTCACCCATTATGCTGAACAGTGCGATCAAACTGCCATGGCCGACCCAACAAAAGATGACACACCGACATGGGCACCACATCACACTCAATGGTGTCTTTATATGGTCCGATTTGAAACTCCACACGCACCATGTAGCTGACCTTCATCTCCCCTTTGTCGTTCAGCCACTGAATATAATGTGGATTGGGGTGCGGTATATACTTGAGCTTCAGTTTGGCGCACAAATCCTTGCTTGCCAAATTACTGCAGCTGCCACGATCCACTTTGTAATGCCCCCGGGATCGGTACTATGTAGATTTGAGCGTTCCTGCCAAATCCGCATAATAACGATCCTAGGACGCCCACCAAGCATAACGTGCACATCGCAACACACACGTTATGCGGGTGGAATTATGATAACATTACAAAAGCTCTCGATGGAACCCACAAAACAACATATATACAACAACGACTCACAGAGTCAAGAGCAAGGATACAATACAAAGATCCAAAATAACAACGGAAGCGAAATAGCGTCTGACTACGGACAAGAATACAAATGTGGACTAAGAGTCCTGAAGGTAAACGAAGGCACCATATCCCTGCGCACGCCAAGCCGGAGGGATTCCCAAGCTAACATCGTCAGACTTCAAACCTATCGGCTGCATTGGAATAGCAGCCCCGAAGGGGTCAGTACTATAAACAATACTGGCAAGGAATACTTACAATATATCAAAGCATGAATTCCGGGGGAAAAGGTTAGTGGTTGTAGCGGCGGCAATCAGTACATAGAGACACGCTACAACTTTCGTCTAATAGAGACAAGATAAGAGAGCGCAAAGGTAACCAACTATGCTAACACCAAACATAACCCAGCCGATTCCTTACCCGCCCGTTTAAAACCATGGACAGCAAGCCCAAAGGCACTCACACAGTTGACAATTTTATGGGTTATTATTTAAGTAATCTATCTTACTAGTCAAGTTATTATCATTAGGTGCAACTTGTCTATGATCTTGTTAGCCAGCATCATCACCAAGTCGTCCATAACCGCGGACACGGCTTTTCGAAAAGATTTAACCCTGCAGGGGTGCACAAATGTAACCACATGTTGTTAACCCTTCGCGCCATGCAATTAGCACACTTCCGGGGTATGCTAGCAGGGTATCCGACACTACACTTTCCTTCACTACCACACTTGTCCAGGGAACCACCTAGCTAGGTCTGATCCGCATCGAAAGTCCGGCCGAAGCTCCGAAGCGGGCCTAGCCATTGCGAGGACGGTGTCGGGAGGCACACTCATACGATTGACTTCCTTCCACACTCGATAAACGAACGTACCGCAAGCCCTACCATAAGTAACCATCACGTATAAGTCCTGGAGGCATCCCATCTGTACGTGCATCACAAATAAATAAAGTGTCGCGCAAATGGAAACACCCGAACTACTTGTGGCGCCCTGGACAAGGCTGCAGATCCGGTACTAGGTCGAGGGGAGTCCCATTTCCTCCCACATGTGGGTAGTGCGCTCAGTCCTGGATCAGAGGACAAGAACTCGGGTCCTAGGCGACACTAGAAGAACAAACCCCACGATTGGCCTTCTGTCGGTGCCTTATCTTTATTAATTATTCCCATCGCCAAACATTATAGATTAACATGTGAATTTAACCCAACTATCATATTAAAGCAAAACTAGATAAAGATAACAAGACCCGGGCAAAACAAACCTAAGCATGCGCTACGACTCGCAAGGCCAACAAGATAAACAAGCAATAGGGTAATAGGATGTGGAGGTGGGGCTATATCATGGCTGCCAGGTAAACATGCAAATAGGATGAGACACAAGCATCGTGGCATAAGGCTAGCAAGGAACAAAAGATAGGAGCAAGAGATAGAAAACAAGCAAAGATAACAAGGGAGTATCACTTGCCTGCAATCCGGTAGAGGTAGCCGAACCTATCGTTGCTCACATCAACTCATCGTCATATTCCCGAAGAAGCAACGAACACTGGACAACGGAAGAATGCATTTTACTACTACGGCAAACGAACCGGCATGTTAATGACATGAATGCATGGCATGGCAAGACATGAGAAGATGCAATTAAGCCAAATTAAACGGAACCGGATTCCGACAATTAAATATATGGTTCAAGTTATTTTTCTATCCATCAAAATTAAATGTTATTAGCAAGTGTAAACAATGCATGGGTGAGCTACTCAAAATTAAATGGAACCAGGTCAACAATTAAATTAGACCCCACATATTCCGTATTTAATTATTTAAGTGATAAAGAAAACACAACTAAAATGCAAGCTGCATGATGCAAACATGAGCATGGATGGCATATTTAAATTCTACACAATTTTCTGAACAACTTTCATATATAACATTTCAAATTTAGAGTTACCAATTAAAAGATATGGATTTGAACATTTCTAAAAAAGAATAAGATAAAACAAAAGAAAACAGGGGATCAAGAGAGAAGCTGGGATTCGAACTTGGGCTGCTTGGATGGTTCGGAAGGAGCTAAGACATTGGGCTGGGCTCCGATTTGGTATAAGGATGCAGGTTGGTTTGGACAAGAGGTAACAGGGACGAGGTTAACTGAATTTCAGACATCAAGCTTCAGGTTCAGTAACCGAATGGAGGCGGAGAAGATTGGCAGTGGGCTGCTGGTTCCTTAGCGCGCCCAGGAGCTCGAGGGTGTAGGAGTGAGTGCGCCGGGGTGCTGGGTGTGTGTGCAGGAACGCGTGTGTTGCAGCGAGGTGCAGGGGCAAAGTTGCAGGGAGAGCAGTAAGAGGGATCAAAGGGACAAGCTGGTGGCCATGGCCGACGGCGACGTACACGAGCGGATCGACGGGAACTGGAAGCAATTGAACAGGAGGAGATAAGGGGAGGGTGTGGTTTTCACAGGGGGTCATTGATGTAGTCGTTCAGGTCGGGGAAGCCCGTAGTTGCCGGAATCGAAGATCTCCCGCCAGTGGTCGTCGTGGACGTCATGGAAGAAGGCGATGCATGCGGCGATCCCCTGCTCGATTCCTTGCATAGGAGCGTAGAGGAAGATGAGGCGAAGTTCCAGGACAAGGTGGAGATGCTCGACATGGAGTAGGACGACGGGGACGTCGACGGCGGCTACGGTGGTGCTCCAGAGCGTGGCCGGGACGAGCTCATTTCCACGGCGTAGGGGACGGGAGAGGAGAGGCCGAGGTGGGGAAACGGAGGAGTGGAGCACGGGATAGCTACTGGACATCTTTGCTTGGTTCAGGGAGGCTCGAGGCGGTGGAGAGCTTGAGCTTCAAGCTTCGGCCATGGAGGTGGACGAGAAGAATAGAGGGGGAAAAGAAGAAGAGGGGAGAGCGTGGCGGCGGCTGGGAGGGAGAGGGGAGAGGAGCTAGGGTTGCTGGGGCGCCGTGGCTTGCTTTATAGGAGGGGAAATGATAAAGGATCAAGGGGGTTGATCCTATGATTATTGTCCCGATCTTTCACAGCGAATCCACCAATAGGAATCTTCCAATAACGATGATGATCGTCACCTGAAGGTGAGGAACGAATCCAGCAAGCAACATGGAGATAAACACCACGCCTCAAACCTGAGCCTGATAATCCTTGATGCACTCAAGAACCCTCACAGCAATCTCTATTACAATCTGATAAACGGCATCGCCGTCCCCGGAGGGAAGCTTCACCAATGGAGCTCAAAGTCTATGGACTGTTTTAATCTAAACTCAAAGCTAACCCTAAAACGATGCCTAGCAGCTCCTTATATGAGGGGAAGGGGTGCGGCCGCACTGCAGCTACAGTACGCGCTACAGTGACCGCCCCACTAGTGGGCCACGCCCTAGTTGAGTTGGACAGGCCCATACTCAACTCTAATAATTATTTAAAACTAATTATTACAAATAAGACTGATACAAAATATACTAGCTTGGTAGAGTCCTGAAATTGGGCTGCACCTCCCTCGCCGTGCCCATATCATCCTCCCCCCCTTCAAGAAGCGTTGTCCTCAACGCTTGAGGGTCTGCTCGAAAGGGTGGCGTGATGTCAACAAAATCAGCACGCGTCTTCGCCATCTTCAAATCTTGCTTGCCTTCCACTCCACATCCTCCCTCTCGGCTTGCTTGACTTGATTTTCTTCTCCATATGAACCGTGGCGCCACCATCTTCTCCTGCCCTCTCTTAGGAACCCTTGCTGGAACCTTGTGTTGCAGAACATGAACCTTCGCTGGACGACCTTGCAAAGTGGTAATGCCCGGGCCACACAACTGACGAACATGTCCATCTTTCCCTTTGTGCATCCGCACTGCTGCTCCAACAAAACGCCTCACAAGTGTGCTGCCATAGCGTCGACCTCCTACTCGCGGTACCACACGCACCGGAACACGATCAGCACCAACGTCATCGGTCTGAACTCCCATGTCAACACGAACTGGAACACATGCTGCATCATCCTTCCTCTCATCAGCAAGAGGCTGTACGTCAACCGGCTTGTCACTAACAAGAACATCTGGCTTGTCATCTACAGGCCTAGCTGAAGTAATATCAACAGTAACACCCTGTGCATCATGCTCCTCCTGCTGCAGCTTAGCTAACCTAGGCAGTTTAGCCTTGCGCAACCTCTCCGTCTGGATCACCAGCACCACATCGGACTTGATTTGATCATCACTCATAGGCCTCAAAATCCGCTGTTTACCATCATGCACAAAAGAATATATATTTGCTCTCCCAGCATGGTTCACATTGCGATCATACTGCCATGGACGACCAAGTAACAACCCACAAACCTCCAATGGCAATACATCACACTCTACCTCATCAACATAGTCACCAACTGTAAATGGCACACGCACCTTATGAGTTACCTTCAGCATACCGCAGCTATTTAACCACTCGAGATGCTTAGGTTCAGGAATACGCCATGTGGACAACCCCAACGTTACCACCATTGCCTTGCTTATGCCATTAGTACAGCTACCACCATCAATCATGAGCTTGCAGTGTTTGCCTTTTATCATGCACTGAGTCTGAAATAAACTCCATCGCTGACACTTGTCAACTACTTTGCAAGCCTCCTCATGTTTCCTTTTGAGTTGCAAATTGAGCCCACTCAATGGTTCCACCGTATCCACTGCAGTTTCAGCGCACACCACCACTTTCTCAACATCAGGCTGCTTCGCTTCTAGCTCAGGAGGTGGTAGAAATTTAGCACGGAATAGCTTTTGAATATCTGCCCAAGAACCGCTTCTCTGACAGTGTGTTTCAGCACCCCACCAACCGTATACGCGTGCAGCCACACGCATCTTGATAAGTGTGGAAACCATACGATCAGTAAACTTGAGATTACATAACCCAAAACCACGCTCCATTGCATCTTCCCATAACTGATACTCTGCCGGTGTTGCAGTGTGTAGAAGTGTCCACTTCAGTTTATCTTGATCCCAAGGGACACCATGCTGCCGGTCTAGATAATCATTGTAGACGTCACGTGCAGAAGGAACACACTTCATATCAGTAGGCAAAGCCATCACCGAAAATGTCCGGTATGAAAAACAGCAGTACTGATCCTCCCCGGCGGCAGAGAAAATGCAGAAACTGTAGTAAAATTGTAGGCAGCAATCGTAACAGATACGTGAACTAGCTGGACCAATCCGATCCACAACAGGAGTCTCTCCACACGTTGTGCAACTAGCGAACAACAGACCTCTGTCGTACCAAACAAGGAGACCACGATCGCTGGTTGCTTGCCTTTTTCTCTTTCTCCTGTTTTTTTTTTAACTTGCCAGATCCGATCCGTAGCTGTACCGAATCATATACTAGCTGGCCAACACGAGCCAATTAAAGGAAGACTTGGCAAAGCAGATACCGCTGATCTCCTTGCCCTTTTTTTTTAACGCTTTCCTTTCCTTCTTCCCGTGCACGTACACGTAGTAGCAGATGCAATCTGGACTCGCGGTACTGTAGCTACAGTACCGCGCGAATTTGGGCTAGTACGTTGCAATCTTCTTTTTTTTTGAGAAACGTTGCAATCTTTCCAACAGATCAATCTGCACAAATGCAACAGTAATCTGCAGCAAGAGCCTCCAATCAAACTCCTCCCAGTCAACCGATCTAGATGAGATCGATCAACACAACCTCACTGTGAGCAACCCAGAAATCTGATACCACATGATAAAGGATCAAGGGGGTTGATCCTATGATTATTGTCCCGATCTTTCACAGCGAATCCACCAATAGGAATCTTCCAATAACGATGATGATCGTCACCTGAAGGTGAGGAACGAATCCAGCAAGCAACGTGGAGATAAACACCACGCCTCAAACCTGAGCCTGATAATCCTTGATGCACTCAAGAACCCTCACAGCAATCTCTATTACAATCTGATAAACGGCATCGCCGTCCCCGGAGGGAAGCTTCACCAATGGAGCTCAAAGTCTATGGACTGTTTTAATCTAAACTCAAAGCTAACCCTAAAACGATGCCTAGCAGCTCCTTATATGAGGGGAAGGGGTGCGGCCGCACTGTAGCTACAGTACGCGCTACAGTACCGCCCCACTAGTGGGCCACGCCCTAGTTGAGTTGGACAGGCCCATACTCAACTCTAATAATTATTTAAAACTAATTATTACAAATAAGACTGATACAAAATATACTAGCTTGGCAGAGTCCTGAAATTGGGCTGCACCTCCCCCGCCGTGCCCATATCAGGAAAAAGGTGGAGGTGGGGTGGCATGGCGACGGCACCATGTACGTGCGCTCGCCCCTGCTCCGTGACGGCAGAGAGAAGGGGGTGTTGGGCCAGGGAGAAAGAGTTGAGGTGGGCTGCTGCCATTTTCCTTTTCTTTTCTTCTTTTATTCCTTTTCTTTTCCAAACAGAATTTTAAAAGGAAAAAGGAAATAGAAAAGAGGGGAAAGAAAAGGGGAGGTAATATTTGCAAAATAAAAAAATAGGGTTGTAAAATAATATTTTGATTTTTTTTTAAAATATGTAAGGTGATTGAATGCTTGATGCCATGATAATGCAAAAATAAAAACAAGCAAATCTAATTTGGGAAAAACCTAGGGATGTTACAACTATGACCTTGCAAGCCATTTGAGGACCAACTACAGCCTTGGTTTGGAATAAATTACAGCGCTGATCTTCAGAAATTTGCTTGACATGTAGAGTGTTTTGAGAACAAACTATAGTGGGCAAATGTGTGGCATAGGCATCAAGGGCACCATCACTTGAGTACCCATCATCATCCAAATCATCGCACTCAGGATCAACATCATCACCGGTTTCATACTCATTGTCGTCATTTACTACCATAACCTTTTTGTTTGGACACTCTCTCTTTAAGTGCCCTTTGCCTCCACAAATATGACACTTCATGCCTCGGTTGCGGGCTGTAAAATAGAGGAACCAGAAGCACAAGGAGCAGGTTGTGCGGCTGTGTTTGCTCTTGAAACACCGGATTCTTGCTTGCTTGAAGAAGTGCCACGAAAATTGGAATTGTTGGACTGTTGTGGCGTGCTTGCAGTAGGTTGAGTAATACGAGCTGTAGCACGTGCTAAATATTGTGCTTCTTTGGCTAGGCGTGCCTCAACCTCAAGTGCATAATGTAGCAAGTCATTCATATCATGGTCTTGGTGATGCCTAACGATGCTCTTGATTTTAAATTGCAAACCTCTGAGGAAACGTTGCATGGTCTGCTCTGGCTGTTCACGAACGCGAGCACGTTGCATGATCACCTCCATCTCTTGGAAGTATTCTGTCACTGTCTTGGTACCTTGCCTCAATTGCTACAACTTATCATAAAGAGAAGAAATATAATTGCGTGGAAAAAAATCTGTCCCTCATCACTCCCTTCATAGTTCTCCATGTAAAAATGGGCAACTCTCCATCTTCTTTCCTGGTACGGACAAGGTGATCCCACCAACGCAATGCATAACCATCAAATTCAGAGGATGCTAACTTGATTTTTCTGTCCTCTGTATAGTCATGCAACCTCCACAATTTTTTATCTTCAGCTCCCAAATGAGATACTCTTCAACATCAGGAGACCCGTGATGTAGGGGTTTGCCCGATCTTCACGGATTTGAGGGGGGAAAAGGGATGAACACGGAGGGATAGCGAGGGAGATTCGTAGCAATACACAAAGGATAACTAGCAAATCCTGCTGAGATCTCCACCCAACAACAAACCCTCAAAAAGGTAGCCTTTGGATTGAAGAATCAAAGCCAAACTTACTCTTGTTGAAACCGATTGCTCTTACCGGCCGGTCCACCGATCTAATAGAATCACCGCAGTGAAAGATTGGTTTGCACTACTATAGACACCGCAGTGAAAGAGTAGCAACAACAAGATCCATCCTCAACGAGGAACCCTAGCTACGAGGGAGGAGGAGCATAGCTCACACAAGTCTCAAATTCAGTCTGACCCTAGGAAAGGGAGGTGCTATTTATAGTCTATTACAAAAAGGTGCAGAAAAGTGAGAAACCAGCCTAAGGGCCGGCCTAGGCCGGCCGGAAGGCCGGCTGGCATAGGCGGGGCACCGGCTGGGAGGCCGGTAGTGTCGGAGTGTAGCCCGACCTGGGGGCCGGCCTGGGCCAGCTGGGAGGCCGACGGCCTCAGGTGGGAGGCCGGCTGGGACGCCGGCACGGGGGCCGGCAGCGTCGGAGTGTAGCCCGGCCTGGGGGCCGGCCTGGGCCGGTTGGGAGGCCGGCGGCCTCGGGTTGGAGCCCGGCCTTGGGGACGGCCTAGGACGGCTGGGAGGCCGGCCACCCTGTCTTCGCCTCCTTCCTCCTCTTCTTATCCATCTTCTTGGATCTCCTCTTGTTCATCTTCTCCATCATCTTGGACCATCTCTTGGTCACCTTCTTGACTCCATTGTGGGTCATCATCCGGGTGGATCCTGAGTATGTACAAGGTACCGGCATGAAGTAGCAAACCATTCAAAGGGAGGTTGAGATCACACATCGAGAGGAGCGAGGTCACCTTTTCATGAAGAGCCTTGACTCTTGATACTGTCATTGGGCCATTTGGCATGGTGTCCATGGTGTTGTCCACATGTGGGGCTACATCATCTCCCCCCCCCCTTCGGAAAGAGTCGTCTTCGACTCGTCATCCTCTTGAACGCTTGCATCTCCGTGGAAAGGGGATAGGTCGGCGACGTTGAATGTGTCATGCACCAAGTACTTGGAGGTTGGGATCTCGATCTTGTAGGCGTTGTCGTTGATGCGCTTGAGCACTTTGAAAGGCCCGTCACCGCGAGGAGCAAGCTTGGATTTTCTTTCATCCGGGAAACGGTCCTTGCGGAGGTGTAGCCACACAAGATCTCCTTCATCGAATACCATGGGCTTCTTCAACTTGTTGATCTTGGTAGCTTGGCGCTTTGTGTGCTCCTCTAGAGTTGCTCGAGCTGACTCATGTAATGTCTTCATGTAGTCGGCTCTTTTGTTGATGTCCATGGCGGTGTTGGGGTTGAACCCATAGACAACCTCGAATGGGCTTCGCTTGGTCGCTCGGTGGGAGGCACGGTTGTAGGCGAACTCGGCGTGCGGTATGCATTCCTCCCAACCTTTGAGGTTTGTCTTGATTAATGTGCAAAGGAGAGTTGATAAGCTTCGATTCACCACCTCGGTTTGGCCATCGGTTTGTGGGTGGTAAGCGGTGGAGAAGAGGAGCTTGACTCCTAGCTTGGACATCAATGCCTTCCAAAAGTAGCTTGTGAACTTGACATCTCGGTCCGAAACAATGGTCTTCGGCACTCCATGTAGACGAACGATTTCCCTAAAGAACAAACTTGCAATGTGTGAAGCATCGTTGGTCTTATTGCAAGGAATAAAGTGTGCCATTTTAGAGAAGCGATCGACAACAACAAATATTGAATCTTTGCCATTTATTGTTCGAGGTAATCCTAAGACGAAATCCATGCTAATGTCGGACCAAGGTGTGTGTGGTATTGGTAAAGGCATATAAAGACCATGAGAGTTCAACGTGGACTTAGCTTTGAGGCAAGTTGGGCAACGGCACATCAAGCGCTCCACATCACGCGTAGTGTGTAGATAGCATGGCGAGTGTCTTGTCACGTCCAAAGTGTCCCATGAGGCCCCCACTATGTGATTCCTGTAAAAGCAACAAACGGAGCGAGGACTCGGGAATGCATAGTTTGTTAGCCTTAAACAAGAAACCCTTGTGTAAGTTGAAATCATCGTAATCTTTGTCAGTTGTGCACTTTGTAAAGATGGGACCAAAGCATAGAGTTCTTTAAGGTCATCAAGGCCTAAAACGTTGATTTCCAGTTGGGTGAGTAAAATCATCTTGCGGGAAAGAGCATCCGCGACTACATTGTCCTTGCCTTTCTTGTACTTCACCACATAGGGAAAAGACTTGATGAATTCTACCCATTTGGCATGCCTTTTGTTCAAATTGGTTTGGGTTTTCAAATATTTCAATGATTCATGATCGGAATGCATAACAAACTCTTTTGGCCAAAGGTAGTGTTGCCACACTTCCAAAACACGGACTAAGGCATAGAGTTCCTTGTCGTAGATTGGGTAGTTTAGGCGAGCACCATCAAGTTTTTCGCTATAATAGGCAACGGGACGGCCGCATTGCATGAGGACGCCACCGATGCCAAGTCCACTAGCATCACACTCAAGTTTGAAAGTTTTGGAGAAATCCGGCAAAGCAAGTAAAGGAGCCTCGGTCAATCTCTTCTTGAGTTCATTGAAAACTGATTCTTGAGCATTGCCCCAAATGAAGGGTACATTCTTTTTGGTAAGCTCATTCAAGGGGCAAGCAATTGTGCTAAAATCCTTCACAAAGCGGCGATAAAACCCAAACAAGCCAAGGGCGCTACGAAGTTGAGCAAGATTAGTTGGCGGTGGCCAATTTGTGATTTCCTCAATCTTAGAGGTGTCAACTTCAATCCCTTTTGAAGAAACCACATAACCCAAAAACACAAGCTTGTCGGTGCAAAAGGTGCATTTCTTGAGGTTGCCAAAAAGCGAAGCATTACGAAGGGCCAACAAAACTTGCTTCACATGGTCGAAATGTTCATGCAAGGATTTGCTATAAATGAGGATGTCATCAAAGTAGACAACCACAAACTTGCTAATGAAAGTGCGCAAGACGTGATTCATAAGACGCATAAATGTTGAAGGAGCATTGGAAAGACCGAAGGGCATGACAAGCCACTCATAAAGACCAAGTTTTGTTTTAAATGCGGTTTTCCATTCATCTCCTTCATGCAAACGGATTAGGTGATAGCCACTTTTCAAATCAATTTTGGAGAAGATAGTTGCACCACTAAGCTCATCTAGCATGTCATCAAGTCGTGGGATAGGATGTCGATACCTCACCGTGATATTGTTGATGGAACGGCAATCCATACACATTCGGAGTGTGTCGTCTTGCTTGGGGACGAGGATGACCGGAACGGCGCACGGACTCAAACTTTCACGAACATGTCCCTTGGCGAGGAGTTCTTGAATTTGGCGCTCGATCACCTTTGTCTACTCGGGGTTGGTGCGGTATGGTGCTCTATTGGGTAGAGGGGCGCCTGGAATGAGATCGATGCGATGCTCGATTCCATGGAGGGGAGGAAGTCCTTGAGGTAGCTCATCCGGAAAGACATCTTTGAATTCCTGCAAAATAGACAACATAGACGGAGGAACTTGGTTTAAGTCGTTAGTATCTTTGCCATCTCCTTTGCATAAGAGCACGAAGTGGAAAGTGGATGGGTTTGCTCTCACTTCTCTCATCTCACTTTTGGTGGCTAACAAGACTACGCCGGGACTCACTCTTTTCCCTTTCTCACTCATATTTGTCTTGTGGCTCTCACTCACGTGAATGTGGTTCGCTCTCTCACCACTCAACTCACTAGAGGATTGTTTTTCTTGCGCTCTTACAATTGTCTTGGCATTGTCGGCGATAATTTGGCTTGGAGTCATTGGGCGGAGCACTAGGATCTTATTTTTCCATTTGAAGCTATAGTAGTTGGTGCGCCCATCATGAGTAGCGGCCTTGTCAAATTGCCAAGGGAGGCCAAGAAGTAAGTGGCAAACCGACATGGGTACCACATCACAATCCACCGTGTCCTCGAAAGAGCTAATCTTGAAGGATACTTGAACCATGTGTTGGAGCTTCACGCTGCCGGAGTCACTAAGCCATTGCACATGGTAAGGATTGGGGTGCTTCTTGTACGTCAAGTTGAGTTTCTCACATAGCTCCTTGCTTGCCAAGTTGTGACAACTCCCACCATCAATGATTACCTTGATTGATTTGTCGTTGATGCCAGCCTTGGTTTGGAACAAGTTGCATCTTTTAGCGTCATCACCTTGGTTGATTGTAGTCAAGACTCGAGTGACAACTAGAGTGGGGTTGGGATCACCATCACAATAGATGTAGTCATCAGCGTCATCCAAGCTTTGCATCGTGGCCACCTTGTTCAATGCGTGGTACTCATCTTCACTCATAGACTCATAGTCTCCATTGTCATTGACGATCATCACCTTCTTGTTGGTGCATTCAAATGACTTGTGCCCTTGACCTCCACACTTGTAGAAAGTGATATATGAATTGGCGGCTTGCGGTGAGGGCGTCGTCTTCTTGGAGGTGGTAGTGGGTTGCGTTGTAGAACTTTTGGCATTGCCTTGAGCTTGGACTTGAGTCATGGGTTGTGTTGATGATGAAGCTCTAGTGGCGAAAAAGGACTTGGCCTTGACATACTTGAGCTCTTCGGTGACTTGGCGCTCGGCCTTCATGGCTTGATGAACGAGCTCAACAAGGTTCTCATAAGTTTCGAATTCCACTATCTTCTTGATGGGGTACGTGAGGCCGTTCAAGAAGCGTGCCATTGATTGTTCCTCGGACTCTACAATGTGTGCGCAGGAGAGAGTGGACTCCATCTCCTTGTAGTACTCGTCGACTGTCTTGAGACCTTGCTTAAGTTCTTGTAGCTTCTTGTATAAATCTCGCGCATAATGATGTGGCACAAAGCGCTTGTGCATTTCCTTGTTCATGCCATTCCATGTGTCGATTGGGTCTTCAAAGGAGGCTTGGAGTTGTTCCCACCATAGTTGCGCATAGCCTTCTAGCTCTAGGGATGCGAGGTCAACTCGTTTGTCTTGTGGCACCTTGTAGACTCGAAATAGTTTGGAGACCTTGGATTCCCATGCAATGTAGTCCTCCGGGTCGTTGGTGCCATGGAACTTAGGAATGACGAGCTTGGGAGGATTGAAATGGTTCTTGCGATCATCCTCATCATCATCATCATGGTGGCGATGGCGGTCTCGGTGACGATGCCTTGGAAGGTAGCGTGGAACATAATCAAGATCAATATGATTGTCGGCTAGTGGCACTCGGCGGGCTCGATGCGGAGGTAGGTCATGACGATGATGTCGATTATCCTCATGGCGGTGTTGGGGATCCACGTTAGCATTTGGAATTGGTATCTCTTGTCGATGACGATCTTGATGTTGTTGAGGGTCTACGTTCGCTTGAGGATGAGGCGCTTCTTGACGATGTTGGTCTTGGTGTTGGTGAGGGTCTAAGTTTGCTTGTTGATGAGGTATCTCTTGGCGATGGCGCTCTTGGCGATGATGATGTCCATGATCATTCTCACTCCGTGCGTGGCTTCTTGCAGTGGAGTGGCGAGAGCTTCGCGAACTTGACCTTGAAGAGCGACTAATATCTCGATCGAGGAGCTTGCTCATGGAATCTTGGATTTGAGCGAAGCGCTCATTGTTTTCACGTTGAGCGGCTTGATGGCGCTCCTCATAGCGGCGTAAGTTGTCGTCGATGTACCTCTGAAGGGCTACCTCTTGCTTTCCGAAGGCGGCGTCTTGTTCTTCCCTAGCCATGATAAGACAACACAAGTGATATGTGGAAAATTTGGTGGTTAATAACCGCTCTTACCTTTGGTTGATAGTATTTGATGAGGCCATAACTAGGCCGGATACGACTAACAAGACCATAGTTGATCAAGAAATGATGGGAACACGAAGATACATGATTAGGTGTTATTCAAGAAGTTCTCCCACGTCACCTTGGTTCCAAAATGAGTTAGAGATCAAGTTCTTCACGTTCGGGATGCAGATTCGGACTGCAGAAATATACCTGACTTCAAACTAGGATAACTTTTGCATCCGGACTACGAATTGGGTGATTCTTGTTTTGTTGGAAAGAGGAACTCGTGAAATTTCCAACACAATTGGCCGCACCTCCAAATTCATTACGAGCATAAATTGGCGTCCAAAACAGTACAAGACTGTTGCAGAAACTGGGCCAGATTTCGAGTCAAAAGGTGTTGCGTCACCTCTAATTGGGCCCAAAGGCCTTGTACGAATTAGGGTTCAGTTTTGGGTGTCTTGGGGCGTGCTCCCACCTCCTTGGCCGCCACCCAAGGCTCTCCTTATATACCCCCCATAGGTCATCGTTTAGACTTGGATTTTGTTTAGTTAAAAGTTAGCCAACTGCTGCAACTTCGTGTACTCGGTTTGTGTCCAACGACCAGATCAAGACCGCTTACGGAATCCCGCCTTTTCAATAAAGCTCATACTTCATCCGCAATTTCGTGATTGCATCTTTGGTTCTTACTTGTTCCTCGATCGCAGGTAGAACTAGACCGATTGGTCAGGCTGATCGTGCTGCTGCAGGATCGGTAACTCCCGGAGATTGGTTTAGCGATTGCATAGGCGCTGCGTACTAGTACG
This sequence comes from Puccinellia tenuiflora, assembly GCA_012064385.1. Lineage (NCBI taxonomy): Eukaryota > Viridiplantae > Streptophyta > Magnoliopsida > Poales > Poaceae > Puccinellia > Puccinellia tenuiflora. The sequence goes on along the minus strand of QRDG01000534.1, from coordinate 421,088 downwards.
TGGAAGTCGGATCGCCAAGGTCAAACTCCACCAGAATCGACATATCTCTATCTCATCGAAAGATCGGACTACCTTTTCCCTATCAAGTGGTATCAGATTTTAGGTTGCTCGGTGAAAAAATTTATCCCTAGATTAGATTTGTTTTTCATACCTATAATCCACGAAAAAGCCACACAAAAATATTTAGATTAGATCACCCTATCCTACAACCAGTTTCAGCCTTTTGCCAAATCACTTAGTTTTGTTTTGTTGAATTTTTGTTGCATCGTGTGTCGAGTTGCTGGTTTTTAGTGTCTAGTCTTTTAGAGTTTCGAGTTCTAGTCACGTTTTGTCACGCTGTTTTTCCTTTTCATCATCTTCCGCCGCACGTTTGTCTCCACCATATATCTTCTCTGTCGTCATCTATCACTGTTTTCATCGCCACCACCGTTGTTGTTGCCGCCTCGCCACACTCTTGGTCACGCCTTCATCATCCCTTTATTTCGACACCTTCCGTCAAATCCCGTTGTCATTGCCTCTAGCTGATTGCGCCTTTGCCTCGCTTTTCTACCCTGCGTTGGGTCGGGACAATTCGGCCCGTAGAGAGAGAAAAAAAGGGATCGTGGAGATAAGTTAGTTTGGCTGCCGATTTTTTTTCTTTCTCTCTCAGCTCTAGTTAATACGAGAGATCCATCCTTGATCTGTTTGTGTCGGCCAAAAAAAAAAAGGAGTAAAGTGCCGGTCAAGGATTTTGGTTTTGGGTTTCACGTTCCAAGAAAGTTCAGTCCGTGTTCTGTTAGCTTTCCAAAGCTTCGAACGGAAAGTAAAAAAAAAAGGAGAAAGAAAAAAGGGCGATCTCATCTTTATCTTGACGTACAGGTTTCACTTGGCCAGATTGACATATCAATTTGTGCGTACAGGTTCCAAGAAAATCTTGTGTCTTGGTATTCGCTGCCGCGCACACATGGTAATCATCTCACGTTTGAGGCAATCAATCCGCTGTTCGTTGTGATCATTCCTTGGGTTGGATCGGTTTGGAAAGTTTGCATCTGGTTGTTTTCTCCAGCGGATCGGTAAAAAAAAGAATATTGCTGATTCGTTATTGGGAAGTCAGCTTCGTATCTTCATCTTGGTCGCCTCTTCTGCCTCGGACGTGGAGTTGGAAAAAAAATATAGATCAGGTTTTTGTTTCGGCCGATAATTGTTGCTCCGCAATATCCTCTGAATCAGTTGTTTCTCCGGCCGTGAAAGTTCACCACAGCTATTATTTCTACAGCGCAAAAAAAAAAATACTCTCAGCCCATCTTTTCATGATTATCTTTGTGTCTTAAGCTCGCGTCTCTAGTACGGTCTAGCCTAGAACCAACACTTAACATACTTTGAGCAGATTTTCAACTTTACATTGACTAACGTGATTGTGGTTCCACATATATATATATAAGCCTACCTACAGCTCCACATATTTGTACTACGTGCATTGTGCTCTCGCCTGGCAATCGCTTTATCCAATCTTTGGGGTGCTGATCTTTGTGGTTGCCGTGACGCCCTCCTGCCTGGTAAGGAACTTGTAAGAGCTTCATATTTTGCTTGACGGATTGCATGTTTGCCACCACATCCCAATAGTTGATAGGAACATATACTTGTGATTTGTTTCTTGTTCTACTAATCATGGCAGGTTCCGGAGTTAGGAGTTCTTGGGCTGTGTCGATAGTTAGAGATTTGCCACCACCTACAAAAAAGCAACAACCATCACGGGAGGTAAAAACGCATAACAATGCACATGATCAGGTTATTCTTTCTATGCCACCGTTTGCGGGTCGTTATAATCCTGATATATATATTGAATGGGAATTTGAGTTAAATGCTATATTTGTGACTCATAATTTTTCTGAGTGTGAGAAAGTAAAAACTTCCATTAGTACATTCACTTATTTTGCATCTATTTGGTGGAATGAATATTGTCGATCATATTCTGATTATATACCTACTACTTGGCATGATCTACAACTTGCTATGCGATATCGATTTGTTCCATCATACTACACTCTGTGACATGGTTAAGAAATTGCAAAACTTGAAACAAGGTAATAAAAGTGTAAAAGAATATTATGATGATTTAGAAACTACCTTGTTGCATGCATTCGTAGAAGGAAATGAAGAAGACTTTATGGATAGATTTTGGAGAGGGTTAAACCATGATATTCAGGACATGCTAGTTCATGAGGAGTGTTATCCTATGGATCGTTTGTATTGTCTTTGTTGCAAAGCTGAACAGGAAATAAAGAGAAGCGTTGCCGCTACGATAACTAAGCGTCAGGTGCATAGCCCAAGAGTTCAGTCGGTTGTCACTTCCACCATTGCACCTACTATGGGAACCATGTTTGCTAATCATAGTATTACCCCGCCTCCAACATGTGAACTGCCGCCGCCGACAGCACCTACAATATCTGAGTCATACATAAATGGTAATAATAGAGGTAACAATGATATTTCTCGGCATGACATTGATTTATCCTCTAGTTCATTAGATAATTCTTGTGTTGAATTTCTTGCTGATTTGGTCACACCACCAGTGTTAGAGGACATTGCTACTGATTTGAATTTACCATGTGCGCAAACAAGTGAGATAGATGATGTTTCGAGTGCACCTATTGCTGAATTTAATTCTTCTATTGATTTGTGTGTGTGTCCTGAAATAATTGCTGATGAGAATGAACAGTGTGTCTTGTCTACTAAATCTGATTTGGATCACATAAAATTGTTTGAACATGATGAGCTTTTCGCTAAGGTTTCTTATGATACTTCATTATGGTCTATAATCATGGATACACCTATGTCTTTTTCACATGCTACAAATAAGATAGCTGAACTCACATGTTTAAACAATGTTTATGCACCTAATGTTACATTTAACTTGATCGGAGAGTATGGTGTAGACAATGGATTTTTGGTGTGTAGAATTTTCATAACATGTGATGACCTTGCTGTTTTGAAAAAGAATAGTTTGGTGCAAATGCTTGATCATTTTGATATGACCTCCAATATTGGTGCTGATTTTATGTCAAATAACTTGAAACACGATTACTTAACTAAGAAAGTTGTGGCTTCACATTATGATACACTGAACTTTTACGCACCGTTGTTGGGATGGTTTAATGATAAGCATTGCGAATCTGATCGTATGAATAAGAGCTTCACTTATATTTGCAAACTGCGTTGCAATAGATTGATGTGGTTTTTTTTTGCTGATCATTCGTTGAATTTATATTTCTCAAGACATGACAATTACCACCACATAAATGTGTCATATGTGCAACAATTGAGGGATATAAAAATGGATAACATATACATATACCATGTGTACACTTTGTCTCTTTTGTTATTCCTGTTTCAGAAGAAACAGCGCCGAGGACGGCTTAATTTTCAAGAAAGGGAGGATGAGGAGGCCATAACTAGGCCGGATACGACCAACAAGACCATAGTTGATCAAGAAATGATGGGAACACGAAGATACATGATTAGGTGTTATTCAAGAAGTTCTCCCACATCACCTTGGTTCCAAAAGGAGTTAGAGATCAAGTTCTTCACGTTCGGGACGCAGATTCGGACTGCAGAAATATACCTGACTTCAAACGAGGATAACTTTTGCATCCGGACTCCGAATTGGGTGATTCTTGTTTTGTTTGAAAGAGGAACTCGTGAACTTTCCAACACAATTGGCCGCACCTCCAAATTCATTACGAGCATAAATTGGCGTCCAAAACAGTACAAGGCTGTTGCAGAAACTGGGCCAGATTTCGAGTCAAAAGGTGTTGCGTCACCTCTAATTGGGCCCAAAGGCCTTGTACGAATTAGGGTTCAGTTTTGGGTGTCTTGGGGCGTGCTCCCACCTCCTTGGCCGCCACCCAAGGCTGTCCTCCTTATATACCCCCCATTGGTCATCGTTTAGACTTGGATTTTGTTTAGTTAAAAGTTAGCCAACTGCTGCAACTTCGTGTACTCGGTTTGTGTCCAACGACCAGATCAAGACCGCTTACGGAATCCCGCCTTTTCAATAAAGCTCATACTTCATCCGCAATTTCGTGATTGCATCTTTGGTTCTTACTTGTTCCTCGATCGCAGGTAGAACTAGACCGATTGGTCAGGCTGATCGTGCTGCTGCAGGATCGGTAACTCCCGGAGATTGGTTTAGCGATTGCATAGGCGCTACGTACTAGTACGTGGAAGTCGGATGGCCAAGGTCGAACTCCACCAGAATCGACGTATCTCTATCTCATCGAAAGATCGGACTACCTTTGCCCTATCAGTATTGGACAAGTAGCCTTGCCTTCCGAGACAAAGGAGTCACAAGAGTAAGAGTTGGTCGATTAGTGATCCAAAAGCGACTCACACACACACTTATGAGGAGCTTAGGTATGATAAAGTGGCAAGAAATCGAAACGAAACCAACGAAAACGCTATTGCAACAAGTGGAGGATAACCACAAAGATCAAGAAACAAAAGAGACTAACCACACAATCCGAGAAACAAAGGAGACTCACACGTGGAGGCAAACGTGGATGGTGCGACTATGGAAAAGAGCAACTTGGACCTAACAAAGACTAGGCTCGTGCCGCACCACCTCTCGAAGGACAACTAGCTCAAGTGTATGGGAAGGAGCACCCGATTTGCACAAGTGGACCCGTTTCTCTATTGGGTATTGGAGCTTGGGGAGGACTAGGATCACGGCTCGGCTTTTCTCTTTTTTTTGAATCTTTTCTATTTCTCTTTTGCTTTATGCTTTTGCCTGAGCCGAGTCCGCTACAACTAGATGCTCACAAGATGATGATATGGTCACTTGGTGTCACACTAGTGCAATGCTCACACTATGAAGAGCTAGCTCCTAGGAAAAAGTTTCGCGAAATGGAAAGGGATGTGTCGGAAGCTATACCTTTGATGTCGTCGAGGTAGCGATGAAGCGACACGAAGATGAAGTCGGTGAATAGTCGTGCGGCGGTAGCACCGGCCGAACGGGCGGTAGGACCGATTGTGGGCGGTAGTACCGGCCGTTCGGACGGTAGTACCGCCGGCGACGAATTGCATGGCACGCTTGGACTTGGAGCGGAAAAGGCCTCCGGAAAATACCAACGAAAAGTGGGGAAAGGTCTTAAGCACGAGATCCGTGGATCAAAACCACAAATCGCTCACCAAATCAAAAGATCGAACGAAATCCATATGGGCTATTTTTTTTTGAATTTTCGAAATTGGTATGGGAAAGAAAAATTTTGGTGGGAAAATGGCTAATAAAGGTGGAAACACGATCCAAATCCGTGGAAACCCTTGCTCTTCATACCAAATGATGTAGGGCTAGGCCCGATCTTCACGGATTTGAGTGGAAAAGGGGATGAACACGAAGAACACGGAAGGGTAGCGAGGGAGATTCGTGGGCAAAACACAAGGATAACTAGCAAATCCTGCTGAGAACTCCACCCAACAACAAACCCTCAAAAAGGCAGCCTTTGGATCGAAGAATCAAAGCCAAACTTACTCTTATTGAAACCGATTGCTCTTATCGGCCGGTCCACCGATCCAATAGAGACACCTCAGTGAAAGAGTAGCAACAACAAGATCCATCCTCTAAGAGGAACCCTAGCACAGAGGGATGAGGAGCATGGCTCACAAGTCTCAAATTCAGTCTAACCTTCGAATGGGGAAAATGGAAAGCTATTTATAGTCTATTACAAAACGGGGCAGGAAGGTGGGGATCCGGCCTGGGGGCCGGCCTAGGCCGGCTGGCTCTGGCGGGGTACCGGCCTGGGGGCCGGCCTAGGCCGGCTGGGGGACTGGCCGGCTCAGGTGGGTGGCCGGCCGGGAGGCCGGCTGGGAGGCCGGCAGCGTCGGGGTGTGGTCCGGCCTGGGGGCCGGCCTGGGCCGGCAGGGAGGCCGGCGGCCTCGGGTAGGAGCCCGGCCTGGGCCGGCTGGGAGGCCGGCCGCCTCGGGTTGGAGCCCGGCCTTGGGGCCGGCCTAGGCCGGCTGGGAGGACGGCCACCCTGTCTTCGCCTCCTTCCTCCTCTTCTTGCCCATCTTCTTGGATCTCCTCTTTTCATCTTCTCCATCATCTTGGACCTTCTCTTGGTCTTCTTCTTGACTCCATTGTGGGTCATCATCCGGGTGGATCCTGAGTATGCACAAGGTACCGGCATTAAGTAGCAAACCATTCAAAGGGAGGTCGAGATCACACATCGAGAGGAGCGAGGTCACCTTTTCATGAAGACCCTTGACTCTTGATCTTGTCATTGGGCCATTTGGCGTGGTGCCCATGGTGTTCTCCACATGTGGGGCTACATCAGATATTGTTGATGGGACGGCAATCCATGCACATTCGGAGTGTGTCGTCTTGCTTGGGGATGAGGATGACCGGAATGGCGCACAGACTCAAGCTTTCACGAACATGTCCCTTGGCGAGGAGTTCTTGAATTTGGCACTCGATCTCCTTTGTCTCCTCGGGGTTGGTGCGGTATGGCACTCGATTGGGTAGTGGGGCGCCGGGAATGAAATCGATGCGATGCTCGATTCCACGGAGGGGAGGAAGTTCTTGAGGTAGCTCATCTGGAAAAACATCTTTGAATTCCTGCAAAATAGACAACATAGACGGAAGAAGTTGGGTTAAGTCGTTAGTGTCTTTGCCATCTCCTTTGCATAAGAGCACGAAGTGGAAAGTGGATGGGTTTGCTCTCACTTCTCTCATCTCACTTTTGGTGGCTAACAAGACTATGCCGGGACTCACTCTTTTCCCTTTCTCACTCATATTTGGCTTTTGGCTCTCACTCACGTGAATGTGGTTCGCTCTCTCACCACTCAACTCACTAGAGGATTGTTTTTCTTGTGCTCTTACAATTGTCTTGGCATTGTCGGCGATAATTTGGCTTGGAGTCATTGGGCGGAGCACTAGGATCTTATTGTTCCATTTGAAGCTATAGTAGTTGGTGCGCCCGTCATGAGTAATGGCCTTGTCAAATTGCCAAGGGCGCCAAGAAGTAAGTGGCAAACCGACATTGGTACCACATCACAATCCACCGTGTCCTCGTAAGAGCCAATCTTGAAGGATTCTTGAACCGTGTGTTGGATCTTCACGGTGCCGGAATCACTAAGCCATTGCACATGGTAGGGATTGGGGTGCTTCTTGTACGTCAAGTTGAGTTTCTCACATAGCTCCTTGCTTGCCAAGTTGTGACAACTCCCACCATCAATGATTACTTTGATTGATTTGCCGTTGATGCCGGCCTTGGTTTTGAACAAGTTGTATCTTTGAGCGTCACCACCTTGGTTGATTGTAGTCAAGATTCGAGTGACAACTAGAGTGGGGTTGGGATCACCATCACAATAGATGTAGTCATCGTCTTCATCAAAGCTTTGCATCTTGGCCACCTTGTTCAATGCGTGGTACTCGTCTTCGCTCATAGACTCATAGTCTCCATTGTCATTGACGATCATCACCTTTTTGTTGGTGCACTCGAATGACTTGTGCCCTTGACCTCCACACTTGTAGCAAGTGATATATGACTTGGCGGCTTGGGGTGAGGGCGTCGTCTTCTTGGAGGTGGTAGTGGGTTGCGGTGTAGAACTTTTGATATTTCCTTGAGCTTGGACTTGAGTCATGGCTCTAGTGGCGAAGAAGGACTTGGCCTTGACATACTTGAGCTCTTCGGCGAGTTGGCGCTCTGCCTTAATGGCTTGATGAACAAGCTCAACAAGGTTCTCATAAGGTTGGAATTCCACTATCTTCTTTATGGGGTACGTGAGGCCGTTCAAGAAGCGTGCCATTGATTGTTCCTCAGACTCAACAATGTGTGTGCGGGAGAGAGTTGACTCCATCTCCTTGTAGTACTCGTCGACCGTCTTGAGGCCTTGTTTGAGCTCTTGTACCTTCTTGCACAAATCGCGCGCGTAGTGATGCGGCACAAAACGCTTGTGCATTTCCTTGTTCATGTCATTCCATGTGTCGATTGGGTCTTCAAAGGAGGCTTGGAGTTGTTCCCATCATAGTTGCGCATAGCCTTCTAGCTCTAGGGATGCGAGGTCAACTCGTTTGTCTTGTGGTACCTTGTAGACTCTAAATAGTTTGGAGACCTTGGATTCCCATGCAATGTAGCCCTCCGGGTCGTTGGTGCCATGGAACTTAGGAATGACGAGCTTGGGAGGATTGAAATGGTTCTTGCGATCATCCTCATCATCATCATCATCATGGTGGCGATGGCGTTCTCGGTGACGATGCCTTAGATGGTGGCGTGGAACATAATCCTCATTATCTTCAAGATCAATATGATTGTCGGCCAATGGCACTCGGCGGGCTCGATGTGGAGCTAGATCATGACGATGATGTCGATTATCCTCATGGCGTTGTTGGGGATCCAAGTTAGCATTTGGAATTGGTATCTCTTGTCGATGGCGATCTTGATGGTGTTGAGGGTCCAAGTTTGCTTGAGGGTGAGGCGCTTCTTGACGATGTTGGTCTTGGTGTTGGTGAGGGTCCAAGTTCGCTTGTTGGGGAGGCATCTCTTGGCGATGGCGATGTCCTTGATCATTCTCACTCCGTGCATGGCTTCTTGCGGTGGAGTGGTGAGAGCTTCACGAACTTGACCTTGAAGAGCGACTATGATCTCGATCGAGGAGCTTGCTCATGGAATCTTGGATTTGAGCGAAGCGCTCATTGTTTTCACGTTGAGCGGCTTGATGGCGCTCCTCATAGCGGCGTAAGTTGTCGTCGATGTACCTCTTGAGAGCCTCCTCTTGCTTGCCGAAGGCGGCGTCTTGTTCTTCCCTAGCCATGATAAGCAAATACAAGTGATATGTGGAATATATGGTGGCTAATAACCGCTCTTACCTTTGGGTGATAGTATTGGACAATTGGACGTTGCCTTCCGAAGCAAAGGTATCACAAGAGTAAGAGTGTTTGATTAGCAATCCAAAAGCGACTCACACACACACTTATGAGGAGCTTAGGTATGGCAAAGTGGCAAGAAATCGAAACGAAGCAAACGATAAAGCTATTTGCTCCATGAAATCTTCAATCCGACGAATTTTGGGTGAAATTGGCACAAGGAAACACCAAAGAAAGGTGGGGAAAGGTCTTAAGCACGAGATCCGTGGATCAAAACCACAAATCGCTCACCAAATCGAGAGATCGAACGAAATCCATATGGGCTATTTTTTTTTAATTTTCGAAATTGGTATGGGAAAGAAAAATTTTGGTGGAAAATGGCTAATAAAAGGTGGAAACACGATCCAAATCCGTAGAAACCCTTGCTCTGATACCAAATGATGTAGGGGTTTTCCCGATCTTCACGGATTTGAGGGGGGAAAAGGGATGAACACGAAGAACACGGAGGGGTAGCGAGGGAGATTCGTGGCAAAACACAAAGGATAACTAGCAAATCCTGCTGAGATCTCCACTCAACAACAAACCCTAAAAAAGGTAGCCTTTGGATTGAAGAATCAAATCCAAACTTACTCTTATTGAAACCGATTGCTCTTACCGGCCGGTCCACCGATCCAATAGAATCACCGCAGTGAAGATTGGCTTGCACTACTAGAGACACCGCAGTGAAAGAGTAGCAACAACAAGATCCATCCTCAACGAGGAACCCTTGCTACGAGGGAGGAGGAGCATAGCTCACACAAGTCTCAAATTCAGTCTGACCCTAGGAAAGGAAAGGGAGCTGCTATTTATAGTCTATTACAAAAAGGTGCAGAAAAGTGGGAAACCGGCCTGAGGGCCGGCCTAGGCCGGCCGGGAGGCCGGCTGGCTCAGGCGGGGCACCGGCCTGGAGGCCGGCCAGGAGGCCGGCTGGGAGGCCGGCACGGGGGCCGGCAGTGTCGGAGTGTAGCCCGGCCTGGGGGCCGGCCTGGGCCGGCTGGGAGGCCGGCCTGGGGACCGGCCTAGGCCGGCTGGGAGGCCGGCACGGGGGCCGGCAGCGTCGGAGTGTAGCCCGGCCTGGGGGCCGGCCTAGGCCGGCTGGGAGGCCGGCGGCCTCGGGTTGGGGCCCGGCCTGGGGGCCGGCCTAGGTCGGCTGGGAGGCCGGCGGCCTCGGGTTGGAGCCCGACCTTGGGGCCGACCTAGGCCGGCTGGGAGGCCGGCCACCCTGTCTTCGCCTCCATCCTCCTCTTCTTGTCCATCTTCTTGGATCTCCTCTTTTCATCTTCTCCATCAGCTTGGACCATCTCTTGGTCACCTTCTTGACTCCATTGTGGGTCATCATCCGGGTGGATCCTGAGTATGCACAAGGTACCGGCATGAAGTAGCAAACCATTCAAAGGGAGGTCGAGATCACACATCGAGAGGAGCGAGGTCACCTTTTCATGAAGAGCGTTGACTCTTGATCTTGTCATTGGGCCATTTGGCGTGGTGTCCATGGTGTTGTCCACATGTGGGGCTACATCAACCCGTAAATTGTGGGATAGAGAATTTAGGCTTGCCCAGCCCGTCATCCTATCTGTTATGTGGAGCAGCAGCAAAATCTAGGTGACGACTTGCACCAATAGGAGCAAAGCCGCGTCCTCGATCACCTCCACGGCCAAGCTGTTCTTGGTTGTCGCCCTGGCCAGCAGCAGCATGTTCATCTTCTCCATTGACGCTATGATCATCATCAACCGCTCGCTGGCGATCAAACAATGTACGCAGCTCCATGACTTGCTGTGTCAATGCATTGATGGATGTTTGTAAGGCTGTGACTTGAGTTTGTGTTGCCTCTGCCGTGGCTGCAACTCCATCAACTTGCACCCCAACACGTTGCAACTCATCATCAATTGGGTCAATTACCGTGGTGATCTTTCGCTGCAAGGTGTCACGTAGTGCTTCATACTCGTTCCAATGCACAACGGCTGTGGGACCCTTCTTTGCCTACACATCAACATCCTCAAGAGACATGATTAGTGGGTTAGTGAAAACAAAAATAGGATTTTGGTGGATACACTCACAACTCACTCCAAAATGAAAGAAAGGTGAATCTTATCGTTCCAAAGTGAATAGAGAGTACTTACCAATCTGGTAGAAAAACGGTGCGTGCACGGATGTAACAAAGCGAATACCGAGGGTCCAAAACTATCACACGACAAGCAAGGGTATATGGTGGAGCTTGGTTGGGATACCTAACAACACCAAATAACAAATCCTAGTGTTGATCGTATGACACACTGGAAACGCACAAGGTGGAGATAAATGGGGGAATGCAACTTTAGGGATGAGCACAAAAAATATATAGATACAATGCTTGTGTTATCAACAAACCTGATTTAGGTAGTATAAAATTCTCCTCAACACAAACATCAGTTTCAACTAAGAGTGAGTTCACCTACTGCTGAAGTAACTTGGCTCGAGCTCTTGTCATTGGTCCAATCCTCACTTCATTAGGCTTGTCTTGTGCAGCAACATCATCATCAGGAAAAGAAGGTAAAGGACTAGGGATGTCCTCATCATGTTCTACTATGCTTAGGGCTGTTTTAAAAAAGAATTTGAAATTATGGGAAGAATGTTTGCCTGACATTGAATTTGCTTATAATCATTCACTGCATTCTACCAGTAAGATTGTGTATGGTTTTGTACCTCGTGCACCTATTAATTTATTGCCTCTTCCATCTACGGTGCAAAATAATTTTGGTGCTACACAACGTGCTGAATTGATTATAAAATTGCATGAGACAACTAAAGAGAACATTGAGCGTATGAATGCTAAATATAAATCTTATGGAGATAAAGGAAGAAAGAATATTGTTTTTGATGTTGGAGATCTTGTTTGGTTGCATTTGCGCAAAGATCGTTTTCCTGATTTGCGCAAGTCTAAATTAAAGCCACGAGCTGCTGGTCCTTTTAAGGTGCTAGAGAAAATAAATGATAATGCATATAAACTTGAGCTCCCTGCAAACCATGGGGTTAGTCCCACCTTTAACATTGCAGATTTGAAGCCCTACTTCAGTGAAGAAGATGAGATTGTGTCGAGGACGACTTCAATTCAAGAAGGGGAGGATGATGAGGACATCCCAACTAGAGTTACAACCACTTGTCCTACTACTACACAAATACAAGGACCTATTACTCGAGCTCGTGCATGTCAAGTAAATTATCAGGTACTTTCATTTCTTGGAACTCTTCCAAATATACATGAGAATATGCTACTGCCTAAAACGGATGTGTTTGTTACACTTAGGAATAATGGGCCTGGCGAGGAGGAGATGGACAAGTATTGGAGTATGATCGTCCATGGAGATGGCAGCAAGCATGCGAGGATTGTAGATGATGCTACATGTGGAGATTTCAGGACTATGAAGCTGGTAGAATCAGCTGGTCTACCCGATCTAGGACGTAGATTGTAGGGGAAGGAGGGGGTTGTGTGTGCGTGGAGGCGAGGACGCCGGCGACAGGGCGCCGTCGCGAGAGAGGGAGAGGCGGCGCAGGAGGGGAGGCGGAGCTAGGGTGGGAGACCGACCCCTTCAGGAGTCGGCAATAATGACATTATTATTGCTTGCTTTTCCACGTACGATTACATCCAGTATTTATAGGCTAAAGAGATTAAGTATAAATGGGCTAAGCCCCTAATTAGGCCCACGATTGGGCCCCCTCCTGGTATATGACAGGCCGGTCATAACATCTCTCTCCGCCTGCGCAAACAACTCGTCCTCGAGCTGGTAGTTTGGATAGTGGTGGCAGAACTCGTCCCGCTGCTCCCAAGTGGCCTCCTCTTCCGGAAATCCCTCCCACTGAATCAACAGGTACCAGACGCCGCGACGTAGCTGGGCCCGTAACACCTTCGCCGGACTCGGAAGAAGACGGCCATCGGCAGTCGGAGGAAGCGCTGGCGTCGTCGCCGGTGGCTCACCGCAGTAGGGGTTCAACAGCCCCACATGAAAGACGTCGTGGATGTGGGACCCGGCCGGAAGCTGAAGGCAGTAGGCGAGTGACCCCACGCGCTCCAAGACGACAAAGGGCCCAGCGTAGCGAGGACCGAGCTTGCGCTTCGCGCGCGGGTCCAGGGACTGATGCAAGCGGTGGAGAAGACGCAGCCACACCCAGTCGCCCACCGCGAACTCCGCTTCGCGGTGGTGGTCGTCATAGTAATGCTTGGCCAGCTGCTAGGCCTGGACAAGTCGTTGCTGCACCTCAGCCAGCATCTCGTCGCGGTTGCGAGGAAGCTCTCCCGCCACCTCCGTCCGAGCCGTCGCCGGATCCACTGGCAGAATCGGCGGAGGCGGCCGGCCGTAGACCACCTCAAACGGTGTGGCGCGTAGGGCGGAGTGATAGGACGTGTTGTAGCAGTACTCCGCCCACGCGAGCCAGTCAACCCAAGCGCGAGGGTGATCACCTGTGACACAGCGCAAGTACATGGCAATCACCTTGTTGACCACCTCCGATTGGCCATCCGTCTGAGGGTGGAAGGCCGTGCTCATCTGGAGTTTTACTCCTGCCATCCGGAAGAGATCACGCCAGACATGCCCCGTGAACACCGGGTCCCGGTCGCTGACGATCGAAGCAGGGAACCCGTGAAGGCGGACGATGCTGTCGAAGAAGGCATGGGCGACGGACGCGGCAGTGTAAGGATGGCCGAGCGCGATGAAGTGAGCATACTTGGAGAAGCGGTCGACCACCGTGAGAATGACTGATTTGCCACCCACCTTAGGGAGGCCCTCGATGAAGTCGATGGAGATATCGGCCCAAACCTGAGAGGGCACCTCCAAAGGCTGCAGCATACCAGCCGGCCGCAGCGTCTCCGTCTTATTACGCTGGCACGTCTCACAAGAGCGCACTCAGTCTCGGACCAGGGCTCGATCACCGGGGATGTAGAAGTCGGCGCGAAGGCGGTGGAGGGTCTTATGGATGCCCTCATGTCCTGCCGAGTGAGCCATCAGCAGCACCTGGTGACGGAGGTCGTCGTGGTCAGGCACGAAGATGCGGCGCCCACGCTAGAGCAAGCCATCCGCCAGGCGCCACGGCTCGTCCAACTCACCCGCCTCCAGTTGCTGTCGCAATAGCTGAGCGTCCGGGGCAGCGGCGGCAGCCCGGCGAATGTCGTCGAAGAGCGCGAAGGTGGGCCCCGAACGGATACATAGCACCGCCCCCTCGGAATCGCCAGTAGCTGCATTGTGGTCGGCGTCACGACGAGACAAGGCGTCGGCCACGGTGTTGAGGCGCCCCGGACGGTACTCGACAGTGAAATCGAAGCCAAACAGCTTGCTGATCCACTGATGCTGCGGTACTGTAGACAGCTGCTGGTCCAGTAAGAACTTGAGGTTGTAGTGATCCGTGCGAATCCGGAACGACCGTCCCCAAAGATAGGGCCGCCAGTGGCGCACGGCCTGCACCAAGCCGATGAGCTCCTGCTCGTACGCCGCGAGCTTGAGATGGCGCGCGGCGAATGGCCTGCTGAAGTAGGCGAGCGGACCGTCGCCCTGGTGAAGTACGGCGCCGAATCCCACACCGGAGGCGTCGCAGTCGACGATGAACGGCCGGGTGAAGTCTGGCATCTGGAGGATGGGCCCCGTCGTGAGGGCCTCCTTCAGGGCCTCGAATGCCGCAGTGGCCTCGTCATCCCAGGCGAAGGCGTCGCGATGCAGTAGGCGCGTGAGCGGTGATGCGATGAGACCGAAGTCCCGGATAAATTTCCGGTAGTACCCGGCGAGGCCCAGGAAACCGCGAAGGGTGCGCGGTGAGTGCGGTGCTGGCCAAGCCACGACAGCAGCCACCTTATCGGCATCCATGGCCACCCCCTCAGCCGAGATGACATGGCCGAGGTAGGCGACCGACTGCGTCCCGAACGAGCACTTCGAGCGCTTAAGGTGAAGACGATGTGCTCGAAGCTCGTTGAAGACGATGGCGATGTGCTGGAGGTGCTCCGCCCATGACGTGCTGTAGATCAAAATGTCATCAAAGAAAACGAGCACAAACCGGCGGAAGTAGGGGCGGAGGACGTCGTTCATCAGGGCCTGGAATGTCGTGGGGGCATTGGTGAGGCCAAAAGGCATCACCACGAATTCGAAGTGGCCATGATGGGTCCGAAACGCCGTCTTGGCGATATCCTCCGGGTGCATGCACACCTGGTAGTAGCCCGACCGGAGGTCGAGCTTGGTGAAGAAGCGCGCCCCATGGAGCTCATCGAAGAGCTCGTCAACCACCGGAATAGGAAACTTGTCCTTGAGCGTCAGGGCGTTAAGAGCGCGGTAGTCGATGCAGAAGCGCCACGTGCCGTCCGACTTGCGGACGAGGAGCATCGGCGCCGAGAACGGCGACATGGAGATCCGGATGATGCCTGCGGCGAGCATGAGTGCGCACTGCCGCTCCAGCTCATCCTTTTGCAACTGGGGATAGTGGTAGGGGCGCACTGCCACCGGCGCCGTGTTCGGCAATAGGTGGATCCGGTGATCGTACACCCGGACGGGCGGCAGGCCCTGTGGCTCGTCGAAGAGGTCGTCGTGCTGCTATAGAAGGTGTGTCAATAGGGGGTGTAGACGACGGTGGCCGGCGTGGGGAAGGAAACCGCCATGGTGGCGGCGGCCGCAGTGGAGGCCAGCGATGCCGGCGGTTGGGGCGGCGGCGTGGTTGTAGTGATGGGCAGCGAGAGGGGGGTGGTGGCCGGCGATGAAGACATGATCGAACAAGAGCAATCTGATACCAAATTGATAGAATCAGCTGGTCTACCCGATCTAGGACGTAGATTGTAGGGGAAGGAGGGGGTTGTGTGCACGTGGAGGCGAGGACGCCGGTGATAGGGCGCCGTCGCGAGAGAGGGAGAGGCGGCGCAGGAGGGGAGGCGGCGCTAGGGCTGGGAGACCGACTCCTTCAGGAGTCGGCAATAATGATATTATTATTGCTTGCTTTTCCACGTACGATTACATTCAGTATTTATAGGCTAAAGAGATTAAGTATGAATGGGCTAAGCCCCAAATTAGGCCCACGATTGGGCCCCCTCCTGGTATATGACAGGCCGGTCATAACAGAAGCCACCATAATGATGCGTGAAGACTTCGACAAAATATTACAAGATCACACTTCATATTTTCGTCCAGAGTGATATATGGTGCCGTGACACCTATATTTTTGGGCCAGGCCCATGTATTTTTGAGATACCTTTTCGTAGACAGTTTTTAGAGTCCGTATTGACAGGGAAAATGACTTAGGAAGGATTTCGGCCCCCTTTTCCATGGCTGCACGAAATTCCCCTAAGTTCTCCTATAAATACCCCCTAGGTCGTCACTTTAGGGTTTGGGTTTTGTTTATTAAGAAGTTAGCTAGCCGTCGCTGCAACTTCGCCGTACTTCGTTTGTGTCAGATCGACCAGACAAAGACCGCTCTTCGGAACCCCACTTTCATCTATAATCATTCATATTTGCAATATTCAGATTGCCAATTTCTTAGTTCTTGCTTGTTCTTCGATTGCCTGCAAGAATTAGACCTTAGTTGGTTTGGTCGATTGTGCTACGACGCTGTCATAAACCTCCGGAAGTTGGTGTAGCGATTGTCAAGGCGCAGCGTCCTCGCATGTTTGTAGTCGGATCATCAACGTCGATCTCCACCCCAATTCGAAGTTATCCTCTCACCGAAATATCGGACACGTGAGCCTCTTTCACCTAGGCCAATAAAAATGATCAGCAAGCATAAGCAAAGTCTTCTCACATCCAAAGTGACCCATCAAACCACTGCCATGTGATTCCTGCAATAATAGCAAACACACGGACGATTCTGGAACACGTAGTTTTAAACAAATAGCCGTCATGTATGTCATATTTCTCCCATGCTTTAACATTAGAACACAAGTTATATGGTGCTGAAAAATCATGATCAGTAGCACATAAATCACGCAAACTCTCTAAACCAGGAACTTGAACATCTAACTGTGTAAATAGCATGCTTTTCGTAGATAGAGCATCAACAGCAACATTATCTTCCCCCTTTTTATACTTAATGATGTATGAAAAAGACTCAACAAATTGAACCCATTTAGCATGAAATTTATTCAAACTGGATTGACTTTGTGTCGTGTCTTGGATCACGGACACCGGGAGTAAAGGATACCCCCTTTTTAGGTTCGGCACGGGGTGTGAAGGAGGCTGGGAGACGTCGTCCGCCGGGAGAACCTCGTCAAGACCTCCGATGATATGGGCACGACGGAGGAGGTGAAGCCCAATTTCAGGACTCCACCAAGCTAGTCGTATCAATAGTAGTTGTGTCGTTTGAGTTTGTGTTTTATATTTCTGGTCATGTTTTATTTGTGTGTGTTCGGTTTGGGCCTGTCCAACCGAACCAGGTTCGAGTCCAAAGTAGCCGCTACAGTATGCCGCTACAGTATGCCGCTACAGTACGGCCCCACCTATTAATAGAGTCCAGCCTATAAAAGGAGTTACCGGCCTAGGGTTTAGGGGAGTTCAATTCATTAGTCAAAAACACTTATAGTTTTGTGCTCCATTGGTGATGCTTCCCTCTGGGGACGGCGATGCCGTTTATCAGTTTGTAATAAAGATTGCTGCGAGGGTTCTTGTGTTCATCAAGGATTATCAGGCTCAGGTTTGAGGCGTGGTGTTTATCTCCACGTTGCTTGCTGGATTCGTTCCTCACCTTCAGGTGACGCATTGGCGTTGTTGGAAGGATATACTATCCGGGTTATTCGCTGTGAAAGATCGGGACAACAATCATAGGATCAACCCCCTTGATCCTTATCATGTGGTATCAGATTTCTGGGTTGCTCACGGCGAGATTGATTTGTTGATTGTTCATCATCCGAGCAGTTGACAGATCGGGAGATTGGTTGGTTTGCGTTGATTGATCTCTGGTTTTTGGTTCATCTCCGACGGTGCTGCAGATTATTGCAGATCGGTTTTTGCTGAAGAGTCCAGCTGGGTTTGTTTTGATCGGCATCTGTTTTGGTTGGTACGTGCGTTTGTTTGGGCCAGCACGGAAACAGATCGATCCAGCTAGTGGCTGTTTTCTATTGTATCCTGATCGATCGTGAGGGTGCACGCAGCAACTAATTCTTAGTTCAGGTCCGATCGATCGTAGCAGCCGGAGTTCTGCGGAGCGCCGGCCAGCATAAAGAAATAGGAATACCGATCGTATACGAATTGTTTTCTTCCACCAACTACAGTGCAGCACGAATTGTTCTTCAGATTTGCTTTGGCCTGTACGTGCTTGTTTTCCTATGCGTGGTGTGCACTCAAGTGCAGATTGGATTGGTCTTTGGTATTGTGCGTGTTCTCCGGACGGAATAAAGAAAAGAAGAATACACGATTGTATACGTGCTTGCTTTGTTTGGCAGTCCAGGTGCTCGATAGGATCGATCTGCTCCGTGTGCGCGTGGAGGCTATTGGTTGCAAGCGGCAGCGTTGCTGTTTTCCTGTCGGTGCTAGTTTTTCCTGTCCTACGTGCTGCTACTGCGAAGTCTGGGCGTGCTAACCATGTCCACCAAAGGGAAAAAGTTTTCGGGAGATCGGGTTGGCAAGGGTTGTCTTTCTGCGGAGAAGTCTGGTGATGTATATCATGACTACACTACTGTCATGGTAGGTTTCAAATTAGATTCCACAAAAATAAAGTGGAGATTGGAGAGTTCCGCGACATATGCAGAATATCAGTCTTGGGAGTCAGACATGGATCGTGGTTTTGAGAGATGTCGCACACTTGATAGCACGTTTGGTGGCCATACGGAATATGTCCTTGCCTACCGGCGTGTGGATGAGACTTTGGCTAGTTTATGGCGTGAAGCGAGGTCCGCGATGGGAATAACTTCTAGTTGGAAAGATTTCAAACAATTTTTGAGTGCTAGATTTTTGGAGAAGTCCACGGAGATGGACAAGGTGGTTATTCCTGAGGATGTTGTACCATTGAGTGGGCTGAATATGCAACTGAAAAGAGTACATGATGATACTTGCATGATAGCGGATAGAGGCCAGCGGTGGAATTTATTTCAAGTGCAGTGTATGATCAAAGGCAAAGCATGCAAGTTGATGATTGACAGCGGTAGCTACTGTAATGGCATTAGCAAGGCGGTAGTGGAGACTTTGGGGTTGTCCACATGGCGTATTCCTGAACCGAAGCATGTTGAGTGGTTGAATAGCTGCGGTAATGCTGAAGGTTACACATAAGGTACGTGTGTCATTTAAAGTTGGTGACTATGTTGATGAGGTAGAATGCGATGTGTTGCCATTGGAGGTATGTGGGCTGTTACTTGGACGTCCATGGCAGTACGATCGCAATGCTACACATGCGGGGAGAGCAAATACCTATTCTTTTATGCATGATGGAAAACAGCGGATTTTGAAGCCCATGAGAGATGATCAAATCAAGTCAGAAGTGGTGCTGGTGGTTCGCAAGGAGAAGTTGCAGAAAGCTAAACCACAACAAAGGTTAGCTAAGCTGCAGCATGAGGAGCATGATGCAAGGAGCGTTGGTGCTGAAACTGATTCAGCCGTCCGTGTAGATGACAAGCCAGTTGTTCTTGTTGGTGACAAGCCGATTGAAGACAAGTCTCTTATTGCTGAGAGGAAGGATATTGCAGCATATGTTCCAGTTTATGTTGACAAAGGTGTTCAAGCCGATGATATTGGTGCTGATGTTGTTCCGGTGCATATGTTGTCGCGGGTAGTCAGCCACAGTTATGTTAGCCCATCTGTGAGACGTTGTGTTGGAACAGCAGTGCGGATGCATAAAGGCAAGGATGGATGTGATCGTCAGTTGTGTGGTCCGGGCATTACTATTTTGCAGAGTCGTACAAAGAAGATTCATGTTCCACAAAGGGCTNGCGATGCCGTTTATCAGATTATAATAGAGGTTGCTGTGAGGGTTCTTGTGTTCATCAAGGATTATCAAGCTCAGGTTTGAGGCGTGGTGTTTATCTCCACGTTGCTTGCTGGATTCGTTCCTCACCTTCAGGTGACGATCATCATCGTTATTGGAAGATTCCTATCGGTGGATTCGCTGTGAAAGATCGGGACAACAACTCTAGGATCATTGGCTTGATCCTTATCATGTGGTATCAGATTTCTGGGTTGCTCATAGTGAGGTTGTGTTGATCGATCTCATCTAGATTGGTTGACTGGGAGGAGTTTGATTGGAGGCTCTTGCGCAGATTGATTTGCTTGGAGGAGATCGTGCATTGAGGCTGCAGACTGCTGTTGTGTTTGTGCAGATTGGTTTCTGGTTAGATCGATTTGTGTGGAGGCTGCTAGGGGATTCAACGCAAAAGACAAGGAAGATACGTGCAGATTGGCAAATTGGCGATCTACTGTAGCTACAGTACCGCGAAAAAAAGAAAAAAAAACAAGGCAGCTTGGTTCGATCGCTGCATGCAGTCCAGAAACGATCGTTGATTTGTCTTAGACACCACGGCCTGTAGGAGACGAACCGGGGGCTGTGCGCATACCCATTGGAAAGGGCTCCATCCAGATTTGAGAAGAAGAAGGTAGTGGCGCCAAAGTCTAAGCTCATGTGGAGAAGAAAAGAGGCGCCAAGTGCTGTATCAAGTCAAGTAGGTCGAGAGGGAGGATGTGGCGTGGAAGGCAAGCAAGACTTGAAGACGGCGAACAAGCGTGATGCTCTTATTTATATACGTCCACCTTTTCGAGCCGACCCTCAAGCGTTGAGGACAACGCTTCTTGAAGGGGGGGAGGATGATATGGGCATGACGGAGGAGGTGCAGCCTAACTTCAGGACTCCACCAAGCTAGAGTTGTCAATTGTAATTTTATTTATGTCTTTGCTATTTTTAATAAGTGTTCGGTTTGGGCCTGTCCAACCGAACTAGCTAGGCCCATTAGTGGGGCGCCCCAACTAGGTCGGTACTGTAGCTACAGTACGCGCTACAGTACGCCCCACCTCATCCATATAAGGAGCTGGCCGAGTTAGGGTTTAGGGAGTTCAATTCATTAGTCAAAAACACTTATAGTTTTGTGCTCCATTGGTGAAGCTTCCCTCCGGGGACGGCGATGCCGTTTATCAGATTATAATAGAGGTTGCTGTGAGGGTTCTTGTGTTCATCAAGGATTATCAAGCTCAGGTTTGAGGCGTGGTGTTTATCTCCACGTTGCTTGCTGGATTCATTCCTCACCTTCAGGTGACGATCATCATCGTTATTGGAAGATTCCTATCAGTGGATTTGCTGTGAAAGATCGGGACAACAACTCTAGGATCACTGGCTTGATCCTTATCACTTCATATTCAGCCCAACAAACAGGAGCGTTGCCGTCCTTCTTTTGCCTCACAACACCATCGTCCTCATCTCCTGAAGACATGATTAGTGCACACAAGGATATATAGAAATATGTATGTGGAAAACTCTCAACTCACTCAAACCAAAAGAAATTGTGTATCTTACCGTTCCAAAGTGAATAGTATAGCTTACCACTTGTATGGACAGAACGTGCACGGATGGAGTGAAGCGAATATTATGGGTCTCAAAGTGTTACACAACAAAACCAGGGTATTTTTGTGGAGCTTGGTAGGGATACCTAACTACACCAAAAGACAAACCCTAGTGCTGGTCGGATGACACAAACAAAAACCCACACGGTGGAGATGAACGGGGCCAAGTGACTATGAAACAAGGGTGTCACAAAGCACTAGAAAGACACTAGCAAGTAGCTCAGTTTAACAGGCACACGATTGCTCAACTACTATCAGTGTCACAAATGATACAGAAACTTGCACTTTTATCTCTTTTTTTTAATACTATCTCTTTTTTTTCCTTTTTTGACTATTTATGACCAACAACTTGAAAAGCAACAAGACACACGTCCAAGAGCAGCCTGTGAGCACAAAACGTAGCTAGTCTTATATGGGTAAGCTCCTATCACGTGCTGTAGAAAGGTTGTATCTAAGTTTTTCACCAAAAAAGTTTGGTTTTTGCCGACACTGGAACTTCAAAGGCCAAAAACTCGATGTTCCCGGACGAATTTGGGGATTCCGAGACCGCCGAAAAGTCGTTAACAAGCGATGCAAGTTTGGTTGGAATGAACTTTTTGATACGAACAATTTGAGTGGTCGAAGGTCGAAAACGGAGTTCGTATGCAAAAGTTATGGCCGTTTTACTAAAACTGTCAAAATCGGTGTCGCAGCAGAGAAAAACCACCAAAACCGTGCCGCGGCAGGACGCACGGCAGGATTCCGATTGCAATTCGAATCGGCAACGAAACAAGATACGCAAAAGGAAAACGACCAGCAACTAGAACTTGACCTAATGATGTAATCTAAGGCTATGGCGAAAACTAACACTAATATTTTTGACTTTTTCTGGATAGGACGAAAAACAGTAAATCTACGGGGATTTGTGGATGCTCACCGAGTAAACTCTGGAAATCTGATACCAAGATGATAAGGGGTGGCCCGATCTTCTCAGTGAGCGGTGGTAGATGGATGATGATGGTAGATAACTTGCGAGATTCCGATGAACTCTCCGGCTGCTCCCCTGTTGCCAATGCAACAGCTCTTCAACCCAATGGATATTCGCGACGCCTCACACCGATGCAACGTAGCCGCCGGCCACGAAGCGGTTTCTGCGATCTACTAATTCCCAATGGAACAACAGATCACACTCAAACTTTGGTAGCAATAACCTCCAGATCGAAACAAAGTGGAGGGGTGAATTCCCGATCGAAGCAAAGAGGAATTCTAGTATAGATGAATGCTTAGCAATCCAATCTAGGGTTTTAATCAAAACATGGTCTAACCCCTCTCTAGCAGCCGCCCCTATCCTTATATAGGAGGCCAAACCAACCTAACACGGAAAACCTAACTTGGTTCTGACTCGAACGGGTACAAACCGACCCAAAAGTGGGTTCGGCCGAAATCTGGCGTGCAGGCCGGGTCCAGGCCGGGCTTAGGCCGGGGCAAGGCTGGGCCAGGATTTGCATGGCATCCCTAGCCGACCTGCCCGGGCTGACGCCGGCCGGCTCGGATACATGCCCGGCCTAAACCTGTCTGAGGCCGGGCTGAGGCCGGGCGGAGGCCGGACGCTTCGGGCACTCGGCCGGCCTAGGCCGGGCTTGGGCCGGCCTTCCTGCGTCTTGGAGGCCGGGGGCTTCGGGTGCCTGGCCGGCCTGGCCGGGCTGCCTGTTCTTCTTCTTCTTCTTCCTTCTTTGCGCATTCCTCCCGCTCCTCCCTCGCGCCATAGGTGTCGATGTGCTCCGATTCTTGCTGCTCCTCTGGTCCTCCTCCAATGCTTGTGTTATCAACAACCCTAATCATACACAAATGCATAGACTTAGGCAGTATAAATTTCTCATTATCACAAACATCATATTCAATTAAGAGTGAGTTCCCCTGTTGTCCAAGTAGCTTGGCACGAGCTCTTGTCATCGGTCCAATCCTCACTTCATTGGGCTTGTCTTGAGCAACAACCTCATCGATAGAAGAGAATGGTAAAGGGCTAGGGATGTCCTCATCAGCTTCAGATTGGACCCCGAACTAGGGTTTTCGGTGACGGCGCGTCGGGGTCGAGTTTCTGGAAAATAATGGCCGCCCCGACGTTTTAAGGGTAAAAGGCAATTTATAGGCGTCGGAGGGGGCCGAGGGGACGCCCCAGGAGCAGGGGCGGGTCCCACCCACGGGCTAAGGGGGGCCGCGGCAGGGGGCTGTCCCTGCCCTGTGGGTGGCCCCTAGGGCTGCCCTTTGGTCTCCAGGTGTCTTTCGTCGCATAAAAAATCTCCGTAAATTTTCGTCCAATTCCGAGAATATTTCCAGAAGTAAATTTCTGAAATAAAAAGACAGCAAAAACAGGGACTGGCATTGGGTATCTTGTCAATAGGTTAGTCCGACAAAATGCATAAAAATGATATAATTGACAATAAAAACATGTGACAATATCACAAAACTAGCATGGATCACTCAAAAATTATAGATACGTTTGAGACGTATCACGTTTTCGGGGCAAAAAAATCGCCGCAGATTGGTCTATGACACTCGATCGCTGACTTTTTTTTCGTCACATAAAACATGGCGGATGAGGTGGAGTGAAGTTTTGGAGCTCCAGCGCCACATTATTGAAACATCGCTGATAGCGGGATTTTTAGTAGTGAGAGTGCCACGTTATTGAAACCTTGCCGTGGCAGCGATGTAGCGCCAACCTGCCCTCTCTTAGGAACCCTTGCTGGAGCCTTTTGTCGCTGAACATGAGCCTTCGTTGTACGACCTCGCAAAGTGGTAATGCCCGGGCCACACAACTGACGAACATGTCCATCTTTCCCTTTGTGCATCCGCACTGCTGCTCCAACAGAACGCCTCACAGGTGTGCTGACATAGCTGCGACCGTCTACTCGCGGTACCACACGCACCGAGACACAATCAGCACAATCATCATCGGTTTGAACACCTTTGTCAACACAAACTGGAACACATGCTGCAATATCCCTCCTTTCTTCAACCGGCTTGTTACCAACAAGAACAACTGGCTCGTCATCTACATGCACGGCTGAATCAGTTTCAGTACCAATGCTCCTTGCATCATGCTCCTCTTGCTGCAACTTAGCTAGCCTTGGCTTTGGCTTAGCTTTATGCAACTTCTCCTTGCGCACCACCAGCACCACATCGGACTTGATTTGATCATCTTGCATAGGCTTCAAAGTCCGCTGTTTGCCATCATGCACAAACGAATATGTATTTGCTCTTCCAGCATGCATAGCATTGCGATCATACTGCCATGGACGTCCAAGTAACAGCCCACACACCTCCAATGGCAACACATCGCACTCAACCTCATCAACATAGTCACCAACTGTAAATGGAACACGTACCTTATGTGTAACCTTCAGCATACCGCAGCTATTCAACCACTCAACATGCTTCGGTTCAGGAATACGCCATGTGGACAACCCCAAAGTTTCCACTACCGCCTTGCTAATGCCATTACAGTAACTACCGCTGTCAATCATCAACTTGCATGCTTTGCCTTTGATCATACACTGCGCCTGAAATAAATTCCATCGCTGGCCTCTATCCGCTGTCATGCAAGTATCATCATGTACTCTTTTCAGTTGCATATTCAGCCCTCTCAATGGTACAACATCCTCAGGAATAACCACCTTGTCCATCTCCGTGGACTTCTCCAAAAATCTAGCACGCAGAAATTGTTTGAAATCTTTCCAACTAGAAGTTATGCCCATCGCGGACCTCACTTCACGCCATAAACTAGCCAAAGTCTCATCCACACGCCGGTAGGCAAGGCCATATTCCGTATGGCCACCAAATATGCTATCAAGTGTGCGACATCTCTCAAAACCACGATCCATGTCTGACTCCCAAGACTGATATTCTGCATATGTCGCGGAACTCTCCAATCTCCACTTTATTTTTGTGGAATCTAATTTGAAACCTACCATGACAGTAGTGTAGTCATGATATACATCACCAGACTTCTCCCCAAAAAGACAACGTTTGCCATGAAAATCTCCCGGAAACGTTTTGAAAGATCTGTCCATATTTTCTCTGAATTTTCTGTCGTGATCGCCGTAAAATCGCCGGAACTTTGCGCTGCGAGCTCCCGCACAAAAACCACGTCGATCAAAAATAATCTGCACCTGAGCACGGCTATACTGAGTTGAGATCGATCGGCTGCACTGTAGTTCTGAACAAACAATGCGTATACGCACAAAAACCACGCCCACGTCGATCGCTTATATTTGCTTCACTAGCTGGACGTGAACACAAGCCAATCGATCCTAGGATCCTGCTGCTTCCTTGCTAGCCTCGATGGAAACGATCCAATCTGGACACGGATGACCACGTGATGCAGTAGTACAAGCTTGTATTCTCCACAAATACGATCTATACTCTCCTTGTATTTTTCTTTGTTTATTCCGGCCGGAGAACACGCACAATACCAAAGACCAATCCAATCTGCACTTGAGTGCACACCACGCACAGGAAAACAAGCACGTACAGGCCAAAGCAAATCTGAAGATCAATTCGTGCTGCGATCGGTATTCCTTTTTCTTTATGCTGGCCGGCGCTCCGCAGAACTCCGGCTGCTACGATCGATCGGAGCCTCAACTAGGAATTAGCTGATGCGTGCACCCTCACGATCAATCAGGGTACAATAGAAAACAGCCACTAGATTGATCGATCTGTTTCCGTGCTAGCCCAAACAAACGCACGTACCAACCAAAACAGATGCCAATCAAAACGCTGCAGTAGAACCGATCTCCACCAACACGATTTGCACAAACCCAGCTGGACTCTTTAGCAAACCCAGAAACAAATCAATCTCGCCGTGAGCAACCCAGAAATCTGATACCATATGATAAGGATCAAACCTGCGGATGATCCTATGATTTGTTGTCCCGATCTTTCACAGCGAAACCACCGATAGGAATCTCCCAATAACGATGATGATCGTCACCTGAAGATGTGGAACGAATCCAGCAAGCAACGTGGAGATAAAGATCACCACGCCTCAAACCCAAAGCCCGACAATTCTTGATGAACACAAGAAACTACACAACAATCTTTATTAGATAAACGGCATCGCCGTCCCCGGAGGGATGCTTCACCAAGAGCAACACAAAGCAATCTGTTTTTAGACTAAACTGAACTCCCCTCAACCCTAACTCGGACAGCTCCTTATATGGATGAGGTGGGGCGTACTGTAGCGTCGTACTGTAGCTACAGTACCGACCTAGTTGGGGCGCCCCACTAATGGGCCTAGCTAGTTCGTTTGGACAAGCCCAAACCGAACACTTATTAAAAATAGCAAAGACATAAATAAATTTACAATTGACAACTCTAGCTTGGTGGAGTCCTGAAGTTAGGCTGCACCTCCTCCGTCGTGCCCATATCAGGTGGTGGAGCTTGCGGCGCTTGCACCTGCAGATTCTCAACAATAGTCTGAAGCGCACCAATCTCAGCACCTAGATCATCAAACCTTTTATCCATCTTCGTCTTCAGATTGTTGTGGCACCGCAAGACGAACTCGCACGTGTGGTCGAATCCCTCACGCACATTCGCAGCCAGATCCTCAGCATACACGGGTAGCGGAATTTCATCCAGATCACCCGCATCACCATTGCTCTCCTCCTTGACAACTTCTGACATGTTGATCAAAATAGTACCGTGAGCAAGTTGGCGCTCTGATACCAGATGATGAGGCACGAACCAGCGAGACGCCGAATCGTGCGAGTAGGTGGCCCGATCTTTCACGGTACAGCAACAAGAACTTATGATCCAGCAAGAATACGAGATTGTAAGCACAAAAACTTGCGTCGAGTAGATTAGATTAACTCCACGCACAGCAGCAACAAAAATCCCTCGCGGATAAGCAACAATACACATGGTATTTGGTGTCCCCCCGACATGGGACGTTTTCTGTATTTTATTTAACTCTAATAAAAACCAATCTGATACATCGGCCGTAGCCGGCCCTTTTTATAGGCGACACAACGGAAGGAAATAAAAACAGGACCGGACTCTCTCTCAACTAATCAAACTTTCCTAATTAATTAAACGGCCACGCGTGAACACAAAAGTCCAAAACCAACTAGGACACAACTCACGTACGCAAAAAGAACTAGTCTGAAACGAGTAGTAAAAAAATAAAATACTTGATAACTAGTTTGCGTTCCCTTAATTCAGGAATAGCACGTTTCGAGCAAGCAAGACAACACTAGCTTCTACGACTCCGATGATGGAATAGATCGGATTGAGACTTCGATCGATCCAACCATGATTGATGTGCATGGCGTCCTGAACGTCGGTACTACTTCCTCTGGTGTTACTAACTGGACAGGAATATTTTTAATAAAAATTGTCTGCTCCACTCCTGTCGATACTTGATAACTAGTTTACAATGGAATAGATCGGATTGAGACTTCGATCGATCCAACCATGATTGATGTGCATGGCGTCCTGAACGTCGGTACTACTTCCTCTGGTGCTACTAACTGGAAAGGAATATGAAGTAGACATGGCCACATCAGTAGGTAGCTAGGATGGATTTATATTTCGAAGTAACTTATTAGTAGCTAGCTAGTAACCTAATACGTATGACTAGATGGAAATAACTAGCTAGGTAGAGTCCTCCCTCCTCCTACTGAAACACAATGATGCCATCGTCTCTGGGGTCTTGACCGTCGTCTTCAAAGAACTCTAGTCAAGATAGAATAAACACCTCCTACCGGCTTCATCTTGTAAGACTTTACAAGGGCTATCCAACGAGGGCAACCAAAATAGGTTCGGCCTGTCTCGTTGGTAACACGAAACTCTGAAGTCTTTGGGTTTGTTCAACTGGACGAGAGTGACCTGAAATGTCTCTTCCTGGCAAATGTCTTTCCTGACATGCTTTATGAAGTCAATCCTTGCACTGCATGGGATGGTCTGAGCAAAATATAAGGAACAAATAATGTGAGACTACATAGTGTATCATTTAACTCAACAAGATAATAAAACATTTACCAAGGAACGTTGCACAACCAAAAAGGTGACTCATATAAACAGTGCATACCATAAACTTCCAAGCGTTGGAACAAAAGGATCAAGAGAAATGTAGAACCAATGTTGTTGTACATATCAGTAGGTCCTTTCGACCAACACTCGAACTGATAATGCTCAAGAGTTGAATCATTGGATCGTCGTGGATGCGGAAGTTGCGCCGTGCGGTCTGCTCCTCGGCCATACAGTGCTCCGTCTCCATTGACTTGGTGAAGTGTCTGATTCCCGATGATATCATCCTTTTTCACCAATATGGAGAGAACAGCCGCAAGCTACAAGCTACTGAATACTTGCAGCTGATTAGAGTGCACATATTTGGATGTATATCAAGGAAAATACTACCTTGTATGACTATAGTAGATGGTTCTTCCCCTGATTATATCAAATGGATAGTTTAGACAATGATGGCATGCCCTTTGCGCTTTTGATATATGAGTTTGATGATCTTTGCAGGATCTTGATTTACGTTGCGAACAGCTCATTAAGGAAGAGTTCAGGGTGGAGTGCAATTTCGACGTTGTCGATGCTGTGAAGAAGCTAGAAAAGCTAGGAATTGTTTCCCGGGTAAGATTGTCAAATACTAGAAGTACTAGTAACTAGTTTATACTCTACGGAGTCGCCAAAACTTTCATTTACCTCGGTGCATTTCTTTTTCGCAACCAGAATTACTGTACCATACTACATGCACCCGAGCTGATTACAATTGATTTTTTGAACAAAAATCTCTACTAGGACTCGATCGGGAGAATCATATGCGTTCCACTGAAGCGCGCAAATGAGATTATAGGGACTACTACCGAGGAAATGGTGATTCGTGCCCAACAGGCACCAGCTGGTCCTTAGGCTCTTCAGGGTGTCAAGACATCTTCTTTCTTCTCCGAAGATTTTCATAGTTTCGGTGTGTTAATCAATTAAGACAGTTTTCTCCAACAGCAATTTCCTCATGTACCACAATTAATCTTGAAGTTGCACATTTTATTCCTTCATTTGTTCATCTGTTTTGTAAGTAAGAGGATGGGTTTTTGTTTTGGCGTGTAAAAATATTGAACAAGTGATTTGTACATCAAGACCTAAATTTTGTCTTGCACTGTTCAGGTTTGTTTCTACAACGATCCTGCCATCCTGTGATGCATAGTGTCATATTACAGATTTCATGCTATATACATTTGTTAAATGTACTGGAACGCGCCACTATTTTTTTAATACACAATTAACTAGGAACTGGAACAGTGAGATGCATTTGGTTACAAGGGAAACATTATTAGCTCAAACCCAGTAACAATCCAATTCCCTGAATCATTCGATGGTGGCACATCACTAGCCATGATTTACTTTATTTACACAAGCATCATACACAAGGATAACAAAACGATCTTACTTAGGACATAAATTTTCCATACTTCTTTCAAGCACCTCATCACTGGTTTCCATACTTCGGTCCATCCAGGCCCCTCTTGTCATCCCACCCCCTCACCCATGGTTGACCAGGTGCTGATCGGGTCTCTGGGGAAGAGTGCTTGCTCAGGTTATCCGTGACCTTCGACTTAATAGCAACAAATACCTATTTGGACAGAAATCGTTCAGTATAGAGGCGATCAGACTATTAGGAAGGGACAGAACAAGAGTAATTTGTGGTATGACATACAGCATTAGAATTGACAGCCTCTGGTGGTTGCTCTTGACCAGTGAGCCATTTCCACAAATCAGGGTTCTCCTGAAGAATAAAAACAAGTTGTAGAATTAGAACCAACAGTCTGACAAACAATATACAAGAACGAAGGGATTCCTTGATGACCATGAGAACTGGCACCATAAGGTTCAGTGTCACTGGCTCATGGCAGTTGCTTTCCAAGTGATTAAACATATCATGTACATTTAGGTTTTTATGCTATTGATAGTCTTCATTTGTGAATGCTGATAAGAAGCGATAACCCAGTAGCTTCAAACATGTAGCTTCTAACATGCACAATGAATGTAGCATGAAATAAAATTATAAAACTTCAAATATAACAAAGTGTGAATGTGTGACTGCTAACATCGTAAAAAAGACATTTTTTATCCATAAAAACATCGCTATTGTTAGTATCAAATCAGCAGCTCAGTCAATACAGCTTAATGCTAGGAGTTTTCTGGTCATCATAGAAGTTGTCCAGAATTATAATCATTAAGATACCAAATATGGTGGAACAACACTAAGAATTTGTTGAAGACAATCAATAGTAGGTTTGTAATAATTTAAAAGCAAAAAACCTGGGTGCATGAATTATAAGAGCAGCTGACAGTGAAGAACTACGGAGTAGCGACCAACAGGTAAAAAACATAGTCTACAGACTACACATGGGTGTTCTAAAAGAAAGATTATATACGAGCTATGAAGGTAAAATCACTGTATTATCTACTCCCTCCGTCCAAAAATAAGTGTCTCAAGTTTGACAAAAAGTGGATGTATCTATACATAAAACATGTCTAGATACATCCACTTTTGAGCAAATTTGAGACACTTATTTTTAGACGGAGGGAGTAGAAGAATACCTTACAGTGCTACAAATTGTAATTTCCCAAAGATTCTACTGTCAACACTAGCGATGATCATCAAACATCTGAAGGGGACGTGGATTCGGAGGATATTGTTTATGAAGAAACTAATTCATGCAGACACAAGCTGGACGGATAGAGTTCTACCGCACCAAACTAGATTTTTTGTAGCATGCTCAATTCATGTTCAACTAGCGATTCTACATATTGGTATCACAAAAGATTGAAAATACTAACACAGGTTAGTTATGCAGTTCTTAATACACATGTGCTTCTGAGAATGATTGGTTAGAAGAGTAGTAAATCGAGACACTAAACCCTGAACATGAGATGCAACAGAGGTAATTGTCCAGTCAAATCCTTGTCAAGTGACTGAAGGGCATCAAACTATATTTGATACTCGCAGCATGTCTCCACCTTAATTACACATTACACTGAACCTTCCCACGGACAACTGCTGACTTGTACATTACAGATAAGGTGGTGAGATGGTTCAGGGCCAATTTGACTCGACCAGGCTTGACCCAGGCTGGAAACTTACAAGTCCAAGAACAAAGAAGCAGTTTGATTTTTAGCATTATAGTGATTAACTATTGTTCAGGAACCATGAAAATCTATACGAGCTATCTGAATCTTTAATTATACCACAGAAGAGCAATTAGATGCCGTGCTAGACCAATAAGAGGAAGGGTAGGGGCAGGATAACTCACGAGGTCGAGGACATGGAGCAGAGAACGGATGTTGGCCTCGTCCATGGAGCGGATATGCTGCTCCACCCAGGTCCCGAGCACCAGGTCCAGCTCCAGGAACCCTCTCTGCTTGCTCCTGTACACCAAACTGCACGAACGTACATACGACGCCGCGGCCTCTCAGTCAGAAACCGCCCCTAACGACCCAGAGGTTGGCGATTCGAAGGAAGGAGCAAGGAGACGGGGTCACCTATTGACGAGGCGGCGGCGGCTCTCGTCGCAGGAGAGGTCGATGGGGATGGCGGTGGTGTTCTGCTGGGTGGAGTTTGTGGTGGAGAGGAAGCGATTGGAGGCGGCGGGGAGGAGAGCGCGGGAAGAAGCAGAGGGGAGGACGCGGCGGAGTTGGAGCGCCCGGCGGAGGAGCGTGGCCGCCATGGCAGCCGCGGCGAGGAGACGTGGATCGCGATTCGCGAAGGAAGGAGGAGTCTGACGGGCGACCTGGCTGGCTGGTGGCCCCGTCGCCTCTTCACGAGTCGGGCTAGGTTGGGGGTGCGGTGCGGCACGGTGCGGCGTGGCGGCGTTCTGGGCCAGACGTCGGTCGTCTGACCAATTTCGAGAGTGTACGGTATCTCTACTACTAGCAAACATTTTCTTTCTTAGAACCACCCGTCAATTGTACACAATCTATGTAGTACCATCCGATTGTCTCAATTAGCTAGATCTAGCGGCCCAAATTATTTAATTCAAACACCGCGGGTGCACATACCAATTATCATTGGCGGACGAAACTCTGCCGGGCAGACGAAATTTTTCTGTCGCACGCACAATCCGTCCCCGAGGGAAAAGGAGAAAATAACTCCCTCGGTCCAGATCACGATCGCCCCATCGTTTCAAGTAACACCCCTGCTCGCCGCCTCCTCTCCATCCGACGACTGTGCTACATACGCCGCCTCCTCTCCAGACACCGGCTTTCCGCGCGACACATCCTGACCCGCAACTGGCTATGCCACACCCCGAAGCTTGAGCGACGATTGCAAGGGTCGAAGACCATGGGGATGGAACCATGGTGGCATCGGGCTGGATCTGGAAGGGGAATGGCGGTGATGGTCTGATGAGGCTCACCAGGCATTCCTCGCCGCCACTGCAGGATGGCGGGGGGAATAGGAGAACACACGCCCGTCCACGAGGACCAGCTCCTGGCCATAGACGCGCTGGAAAACAAGCTCGCCAAACTCGGGAGGTGAATCGCAGCCGCGGCTGCAATAAGTGAAGAACTGCCCCCTCCGTCACTCTGCACCATGGGCCTCCTGGAGGCGACCGAGCAAATCCTTGCCAAAATCAGGTTGCGCGGATCGGAAGGAGAACGTACGGAACCGACCTCGCTGCCGCGCGCATGGAGCTCCACACCATTGCGTATCCGTAAGAGAACAATTTTGTGCTTATGGCCTCTGCAATATCACAAGTTTGCATGAAACATATTCAGAATTAGTATGTTCATATTTTCAGGGAGTGGGAGTTCAGATTGATCGTGCATGATCCCTCAGACAGCAAGGTGTTGTATCTACTTTCATTTTCTTTTGTCACAAGATACTATGTTCGAGCTTCTCGAAGCGAGATTGAATCTCGGCAATATGTGCAAAAAAATTGAATTTCAAACTACTCCAACCTTGATTTCACGACCATTGCTTCAAGCCTCAACCAAGATTGTACGGACATTGCTCTAATCCTCAAGCTTCTGAGCCTCTAATGGACCCAATTGCAATGGCTTGGCAGAAACGCATCCTTGGTCGCATCATTGTGTACTGCCCGTTCCAAGAGCTCCGCTAATTCAGATCACCGCTCACCACGAGTAGGTCTATGTATATGTGTCTTATTGCCTCTTCTTGACCCTCTTTTTTGAATTTGATGGGTTTGAGTAAATCATGAACTGGTTTATCTGTTTGCTTATGAAGTAATGCCATTGCCTCAACACACACGAGCAGATGGACAATCCGAAACTTAATTTTTCAGATCGACATTGCGATGTCAACGGCGTTGACAATGACCAAGCTGGTTGTGTATGGATGGTGCACCTCAGCATCATATGCTAAAAGAAAAACAACACTGTAGTTTCATTATGGCAGCACACCTAGCGACTCATTTTGTTTTCGAGGTAGTCCTTGTGTGGTATTCTCATAAGTAGCTAAGGTTTCGCCTGATGTTTTGTAGATCATCTTTACACCTGAAAGGATGACATGCTTATCATCATTGAACAATGTATAAGATTTAGTTAATGAAATTATTGTGCCATTTTGATCCAACAACACTGTAATCCTTCTTCTGATATATTTTTAGTAGTTTGTATGATCGTCCTGGTTGCATCAGAAATGGCTGATGTAGGCCAACCCAACGACAACACCATGTCAAGCACTCCAACGTATGACAAGCCACCAAGGACTCCAAAGGGTGGCAAGGAACTCCATGGACTCCAATCAACTAAGGCATACGCGTGGATGAGGAGAAGGAAGCGTCATGGACAAGGAGAGGAAGAAGGAGGCGAAGACAGGCAGGCCGGCCTCCAGCCCGGCCTAGGCCGGCACCCCACCAGAGCCGGTCGGCCTCCCAGCCGGCCTAGGCCGGCCCCCAGGCCGGCACCCAACCAGAGCCGGCCGGCCTCCTAGCCGGCCCAGGCCGGCCCCCAGGCCGGCACCCCTCCAGACGATGCCGGCCTCCAGGCCGGCCTAGGCCGGCCACCAGGCCGGGCCCCCTCCAGACGCCCGCCCGGCCCCCAGGCCGGACCCCCACCTTTCACCCCCTTTTGTACTAAGACTATAAATAGCTTTCCCCCTTTTCCATTTGAGGCAGAGAAGAATGAACTAGAGTTGAGCGTTGCTCCTTCCCGTGATGGGTTCCTCCGAGGAGGATGATGAATCTCTTGTTGTAGCTACTCTTTCACTTAGGTGTCTCTAGTAGTGCAAATCAATCTTTCACTGCGGTGATTCTATTGGATCGGTGGACCGGCCGGTAAGAGAAATCGGTTTCATTAAGCGTGTTGTTGACTTGGGTTTTGGGATCCGGAGGCTACTCCGTTGGGGGTTTGTTGCCGGGTGATTCTCCCTCGTAGGCTTCGCGAGTTATCCCCCACGAATTTGCCCTTTTCCCCTCGTGTTCTTCGTTTCCACCTCCGTGTTCTTCGTGTTCATCCTCTTTTCCCCTCAAATCCGTGAAGATCGGGCCAACCCCCTACATCATTATGGTATCAGAGCAAGGGTTGCCACGGATTTGCCTTTGTTTCCACCCCCATATCCACAAAATTTTTCTTTGATTTTGCTAATTTCGAAAATTTTCCACCAAAAATAGCCCCAAATTGCTTTTGGATCGATCTGAGATTCTTGTGAGTTTTGGTAGGTTTTGATCAGTGGATCCATTGCTATACTTGTTGATCTACCTCCCTTTGCGTTCCTATGGCCAAATTCCTTTGATTTCCCCTCCGATTTGGTGTTTTTCGGGCCGTTTTTCCGCCGAAATCGCACTTTTTCGCGTCACGGGAAGGTAGCCCGGCCGGCCTCCAGCCCGGCCTAGGCTGGCCTCTAGGCCGGACCCCCGGCAGAAGCCGCCGGCCTCCAGCCCGGCCCAGGCCGGCCCCCAGGCCGACCTCCCTGCTGAAATTTTGTTTTGGCCATAACTTTTCACTCCGGACTCCGTTTTTGGTGATTTTCGTCTCTAATCGAAACTACGGACAAGCTCTACATCACCACGGCGGTTGATCCATCATCTATTGCCACCAAATTTCGTGAGCAAGGAAGGGACATTCCACTCCAACGGGTGAAGATCGTCGACGAAAGGTATAACATCCCCGAACCTTCTCCCACCTTGCATCACTTGTTAGCCAAGCCATTTGTGCCTATCTTACCTATTGAGACTAGCTCACCTATGATTGCTTGGGCTTTGCACACTTGATACCTCGTAGTGTTCCGAGCAAACCTAGTATGCGCTAGTTGATATAGTTCTTGTTGGCAAGCAAAGTGAGAGGCAAAAAGAGAAAAAGAGAGTAAGAGGCCAAAAGAGAATAGAAAAAGAATCAAAAGAGAGCAAATAAAAAGAAAGAGCCTCAATGCCATATCTCTTGTAGGTCGCGCAAGCTCGATGAAAAATTCATAGGTGTGGTATCTTTGTGTAAATCTTGTAGCCCACCAATAAATTGCAATCGAGTTGGTTTCTCTTGTACTTGTGCGACTTGAGCTTTAGTCTTCGCTAGGTCCATAACTAGCTCATTTTTGGTTGCACAAGTCCCACTTATCAAAGCGTGTGTTTCTATGTGCTTCACTCCTATCTTTTGAGATCGACTTGTATTTGCTTTGTGGTCATCGTGGTTCTCTACTTGCCCTTACAATATCTTGGTTTCCGGTTGTTCCATTTGCTTTCCACAATTCATACCTATCCACTCATAAGCCGTGTGTGTTTTGGAGTTGCGTTTGGATCTTTGAAATTCAAGTCACCCGCATTCTTGTGTATCGGTTTCTCTTGGCATGGTCCACTAGTTCCAATACTATCTACTAGGTGAGGTTGGTTTCTTAGTTCCTTCCACTCCACATATATATACACTTGTCTTATGATTGACCATGTCTAGTGAGAGCGGAGCATCCTATGGAGGCCATGATGATGAGAACATGATGAACGACAACGACTACGGCGCGCCAAGCATGGATGACATCATGAGCGACAACGACTACGGCGCCCCAAGCATGGATGACATGGTGGACCACGACATCGACGACACCTCCACAAGCATGGATCTCATGGCGGAGCACCACCACTACTACGACTGTGATGCCGCAACCGTCCACGACATGGAGTGCTACACCGACTTCGAGCCTTCAAGCATCAACACCATGGTGGACCACTACTTCGACTACAACTCCAATGAGGTGGTGGAACCCTACATCGACTACGGCTCCTCATGGCACGTCAAGGATCTTCCACGAGGCTCTACACACCTTGTTGATGACGACTCCGACGATGAGTACCCACCTCGGCGCTCCTCAAGGCCAAGCACTCAAGAGCGCCACCGCCGTCAAGCACCTACTTCAAGCTCAAGGAGACGGAGCTCAAGGCATCTTCGCCTAGAGGACAAGGAGACACGCCCTCCTCCTCGACGTCAAGCTACCTCACCCTCAAGATGGCGGCCAACGCAAAGTGCCTATGCACACGAGTCTTCGTCAAGGAACACCACGGATCTTCATCGGCGTACGTCTACTCATGATCATCATCGACGTCACTATGAGGACTCAACCTACTCAAGGCCACGCCATCACGCATCTACATCAACTTCCAAGATGGAGGCAAGTATACATCATATGGAGTCTCCTCCGTGTGCCACAACCAAAAGGGCGTCCAAGCATAGATCAAGCTACACGAAGAAATTGGACGAACTCAAGGCCGACCTCGCCAAGTTGAAGAACGAGCGCGACACCGACAATGCCAACTTCGCGATCGAGCAAGCTAAGCTCAAGGCCAACGCCGATTACGACAAGCTCAAGGCCAACGCCGATTGCGATAAGTTCTTGGCCGACCTCAAGACCATCCGCGAGGAGTTCGTTGCCGGGTTATCCAAGTTCTTCACGCCCTCACATGACTCTTCACCGAGCTTATCGTCGACTCCACTACAAGTTGGTGACCAAGAAGATGGCGAGAAGACGGTCGAGCATGGGATGTTCCCTTCGGCAAAGGAGTCGAGTGATGATGCCCACCCTATGGCATTCACCTTTGGAGGCGAAAAGGTTGAGGAGGTTGAGCTTGGGAGTTTCCCTTCAACCAAGGTGGCGTTTGGAGTTGAGCATACCGAGCCTATCCCTACGTGCTCGAATGAAGATATGGCACCAATCCCATGTGAGCATGAGAGCCACCTAGCCCACTTGAGTGAGAGTGCAAGTGAGTTGAGTGCCTCCACCATATGCAAGATTGAGTGCTTCCATTTTGAGGGAATGAGTGATACACACCTTGAGTTGGGAGAGGTAGTTGATAGGTCAAGTGAGGAAATTTTGATTTCTAACAACTTACCCTCTACCTCTAGTGTGTTCTCTCATGTTCTACTAGGTTCCATGGATGATGAGACGCCAAGCTTCGCCATGATGGTGCCTCTTATGGAGAAGATGTACATGGAGGATGAAGACGATGCCACCCCATGTCTACATGATGATGAACAAGTCGGCCACATGGACGCCGCTACCTCTACCACAACACCTACCTCTCATGAGCGGGACTACAAAGGTACGCATATGGGTGTTGATGATGCCATGATCCCACTAGTGGACATGCTGACTTGTGATTGCTTGCATGCTATGGATGATCCTTTTGATGTCACATATGCTTCGTTCATATTCCCATGTGATACCTTGTTTCAAACCAATGTTGATCATGCGGAATTATCTATTTGTGATGATCTTTCCATATACATGCCTTGTTATGAAATTTTCGAATTTTCTCCCATTGTTGCATCCAAGAAGTTGAACAATTTCTCTTTCCAATGCTTGGTTTGCAATAATGTTGATATGATGTCTTATGAGAATGCCCCCATAGCTTTCTCAAAATTTGGAGATTCTTCCTTTTGCCATGTTGAGAATTTACCCTTCCTTTTGCATATTGACCACTCACATATGTCATACATTCCTTTTGATATTAGTGTGTTTGGTGATGTGCAAATGGATAGATGCGTCATAATGGATGATGCATTCATGTACCATGCACACAATTTCTTTTTATGGAATTTCGTGTGTAATGGCTCACGCTGCATAATGTCAACGTCAATTGAGCATGAGTTGACAAAAAGAGCTCTTGAGAGCATTTTCCATGAGAGTTGTGGCTCCGACCAACCTCTATTTCCTTTTCCATGTTTTGCATCGAACAAATTGAACAATTGCTCTTTCCTTTGGTTCGCGTGCAAACATGTGAGTGCTTTGGTTTTCCTTTGTGACATTCATGCTCCCTTGATCTTCCTTGTAGATGATTTATGTGTTGCAACAAGTATGATGCACAATTGCTCTTTCCGTTGGCTTCGTTGCAACCATAATGGTATTTTGAGCATGTCTTGTCATGAGACCTTTGGATGTTGTCTTCTTGGTGTTGCAACAAAATTGATGAACACTTGCTCTTCTCTTTGCTTTGTTTACACCCATGATGGCGATGATAAGAGCCTCTCTCATCTTGTGTGGTTCACAAACCTCTCTTTCCGATGCTTTCAATGCAATGAACATCATATGGTTCAAAATGAGATAGCTATCTTAGCCTTCTCAAATTTTCTTGGAGATTTTATGTTCCCACATTTTGAGGATGTTTGGACTGAGTTGTTTGCACATTGACCTTGCATTTGTATTCCATTCCATATATTTGTTTTGTGCTAATGGTGTTATGAACAAATTTGGACATGTCATCAATGATGTGCTCCTCTATCATGCACACACATATTTTGCTTGGTCTTTGGTGCGTATAGGTATCAATAGCGGCATGGTGACGTCCACTTCAACGTCGAGACTTCTATCTCCTTCACTTGATGAGGACGTGCTAGCGTCATGGACGACGCTTTTCGAAGGAGGGGGAGATGATGTAGGCCAACCCAACGACAACACCATGTCAAGCACTCCAACGTATGACAAGCCACCAAGGACTCCAAAGGGTGGCAAGGAACTCCATGGACTCCAATCAACTAAGGCATACGCGTGGATGAGGAGAAGGAAGCGTCATGGACAAGGAGAGGAAGAAGGAGGCGAAGACAGGCAGGCCGGCCTCCAGCCCGGCCTAGGCCGGCCCCCAGGCCGGCACCCCACCAGAGCCGGCCGGCCTCCCAGCCGGCCTAGGCCGGCACCCAACCAGAGCCGGCCGGCCTCCCAGCCGGCCCAGGCCGGCACCCCTCCAGACGACGCCGGCCTCCAGGCCGGCCTAGGCCGGCCACCAGGCCGGGCCCCCTCCAGACGCCGCCGGCCTCCAGGCCGGCCCAGGCCGGCCCCCAGGCCGGACCCCCACCTTTCACCCCCTTTTGTACTAAGACTATAAATAGCTTTCCCCTTTTCCATTTGAGGCAGAGAAGAATGAACTAGAGTTGAGCGTTGCTCCTTCCCGTGATGGGTTCCTCCGAGGAGGATGATGAATCTCTTGTTGTAGCTACTCTTTCACTTAGGTGTCTCTAGTAGTGCAAATCAATCTTTCACTGCGGTGATTCTATTGGATCGGTGGACCGGCCGGTAAGAGAAATTGGTTTCATTAAGCGTGTTGTTGACTTGGGTTTTGGGATCCGGAGGCTGCTCCGTTGGGGGTTTGTTGCCGGGTGATTCTCCCTCGTAGGCTTCGCGAGTTATCCCCCACGAATTTGCCCTTTTCCCCTCGTGTTCTTCGTTTCCACCTCCGTGTTCTTCGTGTTCATCCTCTTTTCCCCTCAAATCCGTGAAGATCGGGCCAACCCCCTACATCAATGGCTACACGCGCTTCTGAAATACAAGATGTTTTCTCAAGTTGTTACATTTTTTGCAAATTATTAGAGCTCTTAAAAATCAAGAGCATGTAGACATTGAACCTGTGGTTCTTTAGCATGTATGTTCAGACGATCAAATCATAACAACCATCATCCCAGCTGGGCTCAAGATTGAGCTGGACAAATTTGAGATTCATGCACAAAACGGTGGTAAAATTAGCTATACTACTTTTCATGTGAATGATTTTTAGATTGTTGGGCATACTTTCAACTTATATAGTTCTAAAAACTGTAGTAAATATTTCATATTCACTAATAAATTTCTATGTTAGTATCGAAATGGTTCGTGTTGTACTAAAAATTTGTAAGATTAAGTCATATTTAATTTTATTTTATTCGAGTGCTTGAGATGGCTTATTTCTATGTTGGTGTCATAATTAAGGTAAAAATATAAGTTTTATCGTGTATTTGTTTGTAGATGGGGCTTTCTTTTGCTACATAGTTCATGATTTTTTTTTAAGTTTTGGTTTGCTATTTGTGTTTTCCTTAGTGCATAAAGTAGAGCAGGCAGAAGATATTGCTCTTTCAGTTTGAAGGGTATGGAAAGAGTAATATGTTATGAAAATATGTCCTAGATTTATAGAATATTTGTTTCCTAACATTATTTCGAAATGTGGGCTAGCTATGCATAAAATTTCATTTGGTTTGACTGTTAGTTGCCTTATATTTATTTGGGGCATTAGTTGCAGATGATGTTCGATTAATGTTTTTTCTGAATCTTATTTTAAGTATATGTTGGTAATACTCTATCACTATCATATTATCTTTTATATACACGTGAAATTATAACTAAATATACATTTTTCCTATGTGAATTGTAAGTATATTAATCAATAGTAGAGGTCGTGCGTGCACGTGCATACCTACTAGTAGATGAAATAGTCGAAATAGGTGTGTACATAAAGATCATATAAGTATATACAAAAAATAAACTGAAACAAGAGTATAGGGACTTTGTGTTTACTAGCGCAATGCCTATGCTTCGCTGCAGAGTAAATGCTAATTTCCATGAAAAGTGTTGTCGTCCTGGTTGTGTCACGCTCCCGAGAGGTTGATGAGGACATCCCTGCTATAGATGCAACCGCCACTACTACACCACCTACATTACAA
This sequence comes from Puccinellia tenuiflora, assembly GCA_012064385.1. Classification (NCBI taxonomy): domain Eukaryota; kingdom Viridiplantae; phylum Streptophyta; class Magnoliopsida; order Poales; family Poaceae; genus Puccinellia; species Puccinellia tenuiflora. The sequence goes on along the minus strand of QRDG01000534.1, from coordinate 379,847 downwards.
GAACCTATGACTAGAGCTCGTGCACGTCAACTTAATCAACAGGTACTTTCGTTCTTACAAGCTACTCCTAATATTCATGAGAATATGATGCTGCCTAAATCAAATGTGTTTGTCTCTCTTAGGAATGATGGACCAAGCATGGATGAGAGGGACAAGCTATGGAGCATGTACGTTGGAGGAGATGGCCGCAGGAGTGCAACCAACGGAGATGATGACGCTACCAATGGAGACTACCGTGATTTGAAGCCACCATAAAGATGCTTGAAGGCTTGGACGAATTTTACAAGATATCAATTAATGAATATCGTCCAAGGCTTTTCATAGGTGCTGCGCCACCTCGTTTTTGGGCCAGGCCCATGTATTTTCGAGATACCTTTTAATAGGCAGTTTTAGAGTCCGTATCTAAGGAGGAAAGTCTTCCTAGGGTAGGATTCGGCCGCCACCCCATGGCTGGACGAAATCCCACACCTCTCCTCCTTATATACCCCCGTTCGGTCGTCCTTTAGACTCGGATTTTGTTTAGTTAAAAGACTGCCTAGCGAACCGCTGCATCTTTGTGTACTCGATTAGTGCTCAACAGCCTGATCAAGACCGCTTACGGAATCCCACCTTTTGCGATAAAGCTCATACTTCATCCGCAATATCGTGATTGCATCTTTGGTTCTTACTTGTTCCTCGATCGCAGGTAGAACTAGACCGATTGGTCAGGCTGATCGTGCTGCTGCATGATCGGTAACTCCCGGAGATTGGTTTAGCGATTGCATTGGCGCTGCGTACTTGTACGTGGAAGTCGGATCGCCAAGGTCGAACTCCACCAGAATCGACGTATCTCTATCTCATCGAAAGATCGGACTACCTTAGCCATATCAGAGGTAGCGAGGGCGCGGGTGAAATATGAGGGTACTTGTCGAGGTAGGCTTGAAGTAGATGGTGTGGGCTCGACGGTCAGTGGCTAGTATCAATGTAGAAGCCGAACGATAGGCGTGGTTGTGGATTTCGTCGAGTGTCAGGATGGTCCATGAGGTACGCCTAGGGCTGGGGATGGCCGACATAGGCCTCGACAGCCCTACGAGGCCCTGAGAGGACAACGCCTCGCTTCGGAGAGGTGACGAGGGGCACAACGAGGTGGGCATAGAAGTTTTGATGTGGTCAGAGGACTCGACAACGATTGTCGATCCACGTCGAGAATTCCGGCCGATAGCGCTGCACTTCGTCCATCGGGATACCCACCCGAATTGGGGTGGGGGCCAGAGGATGGGGGCAGGCACCGTCTCGTCGGGGGCCTGCCGGGAACCCACCCGACTTGCCGCCCCAGCGAGACGAGAGGTGATCTTTTCGCCCCCTAGACAAACAATGCCTTCGAAACGTTCGGATGGCGTCCTGACATGGCGATGCAAATGGGGTCGGTGAGACCGCGGCGTGGTCGACGATGCGGGCGAGCCAGACACGGGCTCACGGCCATCGGGAAGACAAATAAGCTCCATATATTACCACGGTTTAGCTCACATATGCACGTGTACGGCGACCAGCTGCTAGCACATTGGATTCACTTGCTCACCTAGCTAACCAAGCTTGTAGACCAGATGGATGCACAATGCACGTTTGTACCAAAAACTGATAGATTGTAACACATTTGTCGGTTGTGTATGTTGCTGGAGTGGCGCTGCTAGTGGATGGGGCTAGGCACTAGTAGAAAAATGCCCTTCTGTCCCAAGCTTTAGTCCCGGCCGTGTTTGGGCCCGGGACCAATCTGAGCATTAGTCCCGGTTCCAACGGCTAGGACGGTGATGTCTACACACGCTTCTATTCTTGTAGACAGTGTTGGGCCTCCAAGAGCAGAGGTTTGTAGAACAGCAGCAAGTTTCCCTTAAGTGAATCACCCAAGGTTTATCGAACTCAGGGAGGTAGAGGTCAAAGGTATCCCTCTCAAGCAACCCTGCAATCACAATACAAAAAGTCTCTTGTATCCCCAACACACCCAATACACTTGTCAGATGTATAGGTGCACTAGTTCGGTGAAGAGATAGTGAAATACAAGTAATATGGATGATTATAAGTAGTAGTTGCAATCTGAAATAAAAATGGCAGCAAGCAAACATGTAGCAGAACTTGTTGTAAACGGTGTTTCAATGCTTAGAAACAAGGCCTAGGGATCATACTTTCACCAGTGGTCACTCTCAACAATGCAATCATAATTGAATATAAATATAAGCACTTCAATATACTACTCCGAAGTATTCTCCGGCTGGATAACGAATTCATTGTGTAGGAATGCAAAAGCACGCCTCAAACATATATTCCCAAGTACTAATGAATACCCCACACTGGACCATGAGCATTCACAGGAGGTACTAACACACCACAATTTCATAGAGACATCCAACTCAAATAATAAATCAGTGAACAAGTATCTTGTGAAATATAGCCTAAAGACCCACACGGTGCACACACTGTCACCTTTACACATGTGGGACAAGGAGTCTCCGGAGATCACATAAATAAAGTCCACTTGAGTAACATAACAACATCTAGATTGCAAAGCTCATGATCACATATAGATCACATCATGGGAGAGAGAGATATAGACCACATGGCTACCGGTACGGCCCCTCAGCCCTGAGGGAGAACTACTCCCTCCTCATCATGGGAATCAGCAATGACGATGAAGATGGTGGTGGAGTCGATGGAGATGGCTCCGGGGGCACTTCCCCGTCCCGGCAGGGTGCCGGAACAGAGACTTCTGTCCCCCGAAACTTGTCGGCGATGGCGGCGGCGCTGCAGATGTTTCTTTGGAATATGACGGGGTCCGTCTAGGTTATATGCGTCGGGGGCAATATATAGGCGAAAGGGCGGCGTCGGAGGGCTCCCGTGGGCCCCACACCACCTGGTGGCACGGCAGGCATGGGTCCCGCGCCACCCTATGGTGTGGCCGGCCCACGGCCCTCCAGGTCCTCTCCTTCGGGCTCCGTGTAGTCCATTGAATTATAAGACTGCTGCTTTTTGTCCTGATGAGGACATCCCTAGTCCTTTACCATTTTCTTCTATCGATGATGTTGCTGCTCAAGACAAGGCCAATTAGGTGAGGATTGGACCGATGACAAGAGCTCGTGCCAAGCTACTTGGACAACAGGTGAACTCACTCTTAATTGAATATGATGTTTGTGATAACGAGAACTTTATACTGCCTAAGTCTATGCACTTGTGTATGATTAGGGTTGTTGATAACACAAACATTGGAGGAGTACCAGAGGAGCGGCAAAGAATGGGGTACAACGTCACCTATGGCGCGAGGGAGGAGCGGGAGGAAGGCGCAAGGAAAGAAGACGAAGAAAACCAGTCAGGCCGGCCTGAGGCCGGCCTCAGCCCGGCCAGGCCGGGCTGCCACCCGAAGCACCCGGCCTCCGAGACGCAGGAGGGCCGGCCCAAGCCCGGCCTAGGCCGGGCATGTGCCCGAAGCGGCCGGCCTCAGCCCGGCCTCAGCCCGGCCTAGGCCGGCCATGCACCCGAAGCGGCCGGCCTCAGCCCGGCCTCCGCCCGGCCAGGCCGGCCTGCCTGTCATGCGAATCCCAGCCCAGCCTTGGCCCGGCCTAAGCCCGGCCTGGACCCGGCCTGCGCGCCAGATTTCGGCCGAACCCACTTTTGGGTCGGTTTGTACCCGTTGGAGTCCGAACCAAGTTATGTTTTTGTGTTAGGTCGGTTGGCCCCCTATATAAAGCTAGGGCCGGCTGCTAGAGAGAGGTTAGACCACGTTTTGATTAAACCCTAGATTGGATTGCTACAAGCATTCATCTTTTGCCGTGTTCCTCTTTGTTGCGATCAGGAATACAACCCCTCCACTTTGTTTCGATCTGGAGGTTCTTGCTACCAAAGTTAGAGTGTGATCTGTTGTTCCATTGGGAATTAGTAGATCGCAGAAACCGCTTCGTGGCCGGCGGCTACGTTGCATCGGTGTGAGGCGTCGCGAATATCCATTGGGTTGAAGAGCTGTTGCATTGGCAACAGGGGAGCAGCCGGAGAGTTCGTCGGAATGTCGCAAGTTATCTACCATCATCAACCATCTACCACCGCTCACAGAGAAGATCGGGCCACCCCTTATCATCTTGGTATCAGATTTCCAGAGTTCCCTCGGTGAGCATCCACAAATCCCCGTAGATTTACTGTTTTTCGTCCTATCCAGAAAAGGCCAAAAATATTAGGGTTAGTTTTCGCCATAGCCTTAGATTGCATCATTAGGTCAAGTTCTAGTTGCTGGTCGTTTTCCTTTGTGTATCTTGTTTCGTTGCCGAGTCGAATTGCAATCGGAATCCTGCCGTGCGTCCTGCCGCGGCACGGTTTTGGTGATTTTTCTCTGCCGACACCGGTTTTGACAGTTTTGGTAAAACGGCCATAACTTTTACATACGAACTCCGTTTTCGACGTGCGACCACTCAAAACGCTCGTATCGAAAAGTTCTATCCAACCAAACTGGCTCTGCCTGTTTACGCCTTTTCGGCGGTCCTCGGAATCCACAAATTCGTCCGGGAACATCGAGTTTTTGGCCTTCGAAGTTTCAGTTTCGGCAAAAACCGAACTTTTTGGTGAAAAACTTAGACACGACCTTTCTACAGCATGTGATAGGAGCTTACCCATATAAGACTAGCTACGTTTTGTGCTCACAGGCTGCTCTTGGACGTGTGTCTTGTTGCTTTTCAAAGTTGTTGGTCATAAATAGTCAAAAAAAAAAAAGGAGATAGTTAAAAAAAAAAAAAAAAAAGAGAGATAAAAGTGCAAGTTCTGTATTGTTTGTGACACTGATAGTCCTTGAGCAATCGTGTGCCTGTTAATCTGAGCTCCTGCTAGTGTCTTTCTAGTGCTTTGTGACAATCTTGTTCTTAGTCACTTTGCCCCGTTTATCTCCACCGTGTGCGTTTCCAGTGTGTTATACGACCAGCACTAGGGTTTGCCTTTTGGTGTAGTTAGGTTTCCTTACCAAGCTCCACTAAATACCCTGGTTTTGTTGTGTAACACTTTGAGACCCATAATATTCGCTCACCCCATCCGTGCACGTTCTGTCCATACAAGTGGTAAGCTATACTATTCACTTTGGAACGGTAAGATACACAATTTCTTTTGGTTTGAGTGAGTTGAGAGTTTTCCACATACATATTACTACCTATACTTGTGTGCACTAATCATGTCTTCAGGAGATGAGGATGATGGTGTTGTGAGGCAAAAGAAGGACGCAACGCTCCTGTTTGTTGGGCTGAATATGAAGCTCTTCGAGGTCACCTGACACGTCAGTTCACCGCTCAATGTGACAGGTTACAAGCTGATTTGACTGCTACGGATATAAAGGTTGACAATGTGCTACAAACGGCAACTGAGTCTGCAGCTGCCTTGACAGCAATTCAGAATTCTATTGGTGCATTGAACCGTGCCGTGCAAGTGTTGACGCAGCGAAATGAGCAACCTGTTGATGATGCAAGTGTTCATGGTGATCACGGTGTTGATTTTGATGCTGAGGAGGATGATGAGCAAGCAGCTGCTCGTCGTGAGAGGTTGCAACGGCAACAACAGCCACAACCACATGCTAATGGTGGACGTGGAGGTGGCCGAGGTGGTGCTATACCTCCTGGTCGTGGTTTTGCGCCTCTTGGTGCGCGCCGTATGCTCGGCGACAATCTTGGTCATGCAGCCAACCGTGATGATGATAGCGTTGGTAAAGCCCAAATTCAGTATTCCCAAGTTTGAAGGTTCCGTTGATGTGGAAGAATATATTAACTGGGAGTTGAAGATGGAACAATTATGGCGTTTGCATGACTACACTGAGGATAGAAAGATCAAGCTTGCATCTTCTGAGTTCGATGGCTATGCTTTGCTATGGTGGGACGGTCTTGTGAGTGCTAGGCGTGAAGCAAATGATGTACCTATTTTGTCTTGGCGAGAGATGAAGGCGGAGTTGCGTCATCATTTTGTTCCTCGCAACTACATCCGTTCTTTGTATGATAAGTTGCAGAATTTGAAGCAAGGTGCCAAGTCCGTTGATGAGTACTATAAGGAGATGGAGTTGATCATGCAACGTGCTAAAGTGCGAGAAGAACCTGAACAAACTATGCAGCGTTTCCTTTCAGGTTTGAGCTTTAACATCAAGAGAATTGTACGTCATCATCAATATGGCGATGTGCAAGATTTGTTACATCAAGCACGTGAGCTGAGTTACAGTTGGCCGAAGATGCCAAATATGTGGCGCGTCTTCCTATGGGCGAGGTAAGTGTCATCACGAGCAACACCTAGTGTGGTGCCGCCTAGTCCTGTTCCTAGTTTTCGTGGTGCTGCTCCTTCCAAGTCGGTTTTCAGTTGCTCCTAATGCCAAGCAATCACCACAACCTGCTGCAAGTGCTACTGGCTCTTCCAATTCTACAGCTCGTACACGTGATATGAATTGTCATACGTGTGGAGGCAAGGGTCACTTCAAGCGTGAGTGTCCCAACAAGAAGGTCATGTTGATCAATGAGGAGACCGGTGAGTATGAGAGTGGTGATGAGGTGGATCCTAATGCTGAGTTTGAGGAGGAACTAGAAGATGAGTTGTATTATGCGGATGCCGAGCGTTTACCATCTATTGTGTGCACGCCTAAGGTGCTAAGTGTGGCCCCTAGTTCTTCGGAGCAGCGATGCAATTTGTTTCAAACAAGGGCTGCAGTTGGCAATGGACGTTCTTGCAAGGTAATCATTGATGGTGGAAGCTGCCGCAATTTAGCTAGTAAAGAGCTCTGTCAAAAACTGAATCTGAAATACTTGCCACATCCCCATCCATATTTTATTCAGTGGCTAAGTGAAAGTGGGGAGATGAAGGTTAATCACATGGTACAAGTTGAGTTTCAGATTGGGCCTTACAAGGACACCGTGGAGTTCGACGTGGTTCCAATGACCGTGTGTCACTTGTTGTTGGGACGTCCTTGGCAGTTTGATAGAGATGTGCGCCACAATGGGAGAGCAAATACCTATCAACTCAATTGGCATGGCAAGGAGGTGATGTTGCGGCCAATGACACCTCAAGAGATAGTAAATGAATCTCGCCAAAAAGTGGAAGTTAACCGTGAGGCTGAGCGTGAGAGATTAGCTAGGCGAGAGACTCCACCTTCGGTGAGCGAGAGCCACAAGCCAAATTTGAGTGGTAAAAAGAAAAGTGAGGGAGAGAACAAATAGTAATGTTAGCCACCAAATCTGATTTGAGAGAGTTTCGTGAGGATCCCACTCTAGTACCTCTTGTGCTGTGTGCAAGGGGGGAAANTGTGAGCTTAAGTCCTTGTGCTGTTCCTGTTATTTTGGTTCCTAAGAAAGATGGTACTTGGCGCATGTGCGTAGATTGTAGAGCGATAAATAACATCACTATTCGTTATAGACACCCCATTCCTCGTTTGGATGACATGTTAGACGAATTAAGTGGTGCTGTTATTTTCTCTAAAATTGATTTGCGTAGTGGTTATCATCAAATTAGAATGAAAGAAGGAGATGAATGGAAAACTGCCTTTAAAACAAAATTCGGTTTATATGAGTGGTTAGTGATGCCTTTTGGGTTAACTAATGCACCTAGTACTTTCATGAGATTGATGAATCATGTTTTGAGGCATTTCATTGGTAAATTTGGTAGTTATTTTGATGATATATTGATTTATAGCTGCAATGAATCTGAGCATACTGATCATATTAGACAAGTTTTGCAAGTGTTGCGTGATAATAAGCTATATGGTAATCTTGCTAAATGCACTTTTTGCAAAGATAAGGTCATATTTCTGGGTTTTGTTGTTTCTAAGGATGGTGTTGAGGTTGATGAATCTAAAATTGAAGCAATTAAAAATTGGCCTATTCCCATGACTATTAGTCAAATAAGAAGCTTTCTTGGTCTTGCTGGTTTTTGTGACGTTTTGTGAAAGACTTCAGTTCTATTGCTGCACCTTTGAATGATTTAACTAAAAAAGGTGTTGAGTTTGTGTGGGGCGCAGCCCAAGATGTCGCTTTTGATGAGCTGAAACGTCGTTTAATTTCTGCACCTTTGCTTATGCTTCCTGATTTCAATAAGCAATTTGATATTGAATGTGATGCTAGTGGTATTGGAATAGGAGGTGTGTTGATGCAAGAGGGAAAACCAATTGCATATTTTTCGGAGAAATTAAATGGTGCCCAATTGAACTATCCTGTTTATGATAAAGAATTGTATGCACTTGTTCGTGTTCTTGAGGTTTGGCAACATTATTTGTGGCCAAAAGAATTTATCATACATTCTGATCATGAAGCTTTGAAGTATTTGAAGTGCCAATCTAACTTGAATAAACGTCATGCTAAATGGGTTGAGTTCATTGAATCCTTCCCATACATTATTAAGTATAAGAAAGGCAAAGAAAACGTGGTTGCTGATGCACTCTCTAGGAAAAGCATGCTTTTGACACATTTGGATGTTCAAGTTCCTGGTTTAGAGAGTTTGCGTGATTTATATGCTAATGATACTGATTTTTCCATGCCTTTTGCTAAGTGTTCTGCTGTGAAAGCTTGGGAAAAATACCATATGCATGATGGATACTTGTTTAGAGCTAACAAATTATGTGTGCCAGAATCGTCCGTGCGTTTGCTGTTGTTGCAGGAATCTCATGGTGGCGGTTTGATGGGACACTTTGGACGTGAGAAGACGTTACTGATGTTGGCTGATCACTTTTATTGGCCAAGGATGAGGCGGGATGTGGACAGGTTTGTTAAGCGTTGCATCACTTGCAACAAGGCAAAGTCCAAGCTGAAGCCTCATGGTTTGTATACTCCTCTTCCTGCACCTACAACTCCATGGGAGGACATAAGCATGGATTTTGTGTTAGGATTGCCTAGAACTAGGAGAGGACATGATTCTATTTTTGTGGTAGTGGATCGTTTTTCTAAGATGTCACACTTTATTGCCTGCCACAAAAGCGACGATGCGTCGCATATTGCTAATCTGTTTTTCAGGGACATCGTGCGCTTACATGGAGTACCCAAGACGATTGTTTCTGATCGAGATGTCAAGTTCATGAGTTACTTTTGGAAGACACTTTGGGGCAAGCTGGGAACGAAGCTGCTGTTCAGTACCACTTGTCATCCCCAAACTGATGGACAAACGGAGGTGGTGAATCGCACACTATCAACGTTGCTGCGAGCCATGATCAAGAAGAACTTGCGTGAGTGGGAAGATTGTTTGCCGCATGTGGAGTTTGCATATAACAGGGCGGTACATTCTACCCACAACTATGTCCGTTTGAGGTGGTGTATGGTTTCAAACCCATTACTCCGCTTGATTTGCTGCCGCTTCCATTACATGAGAGAGTCAACATGGAGGCATCGAAGCGTGCAGATTTTGTGAGGAAGATACATGAGAAGACTAAAGAGGCAATTGAGAAGAAAGGCAAGTACAATGCAGCTCGTGTCAACAAGAAGAGAAAGGAGGTGATCTTTCAGCCCGGCGACATGGTTTGGGTGCACTTTCGTAAAGACAGATTTCCTGTTCAGCGCAAGTCCAAGTTGATGCCGCGGGGTGATGGTCCATTCAAGGTTCTTGCCAAGATAAATGATAATGCATACAAGATAGATCTTCCTACAACTGAGTTTGGTGTCAGTAATACTTTCAATGTTGCTGATTTGACGCCATATGCTGGAGAAGACCTTGACGCGTCGAGGTCGACGCCTTTTCAAGGGGGGGAGGATGATGAGGACATCCCTAGTCCTTTACCATTTTCTTCTATCGGATGTTGCTGCTCAAGACAAGCCCAATGAAGTGAGGATTGGACCAATGACAAGAGCTCGTGCCAAGCTACTTGGACAACAGGTGAACTCACTCTTAATTGAATATGATGTTTGTGATAACGAGAACTTTATACTGCCTAAGTCTATGCACTTGTGTATGATCAGGGTTGTTGATAACACAAACATTGGAGGAGGCCGAGGAGCAGCAAGAATGGAACAACGTCACCTATGGCGCGAGGGAGGAGCGGGAGGAAGCGCAAGGAAGGAAGAGGAAGAGACAGCCCGGCCTGAGGCCGGCCTCAGCCCGGCCAGGCCGGCCTGCCAGAAGCACCCGGCCTCCAACACGCGAGGCCGGCCAAGCCCGGCCTCGGCCGGCTCACCCCAAGGCCGGCCTCGAAGCGGCCGGCTCAGCCCGGCCTAGGCCGGCCACACCCGAAGCGGCCGGCCTCAGCCCGGCCTCCACCCGGCCAGGCCGGCCTCCAGCCCGGCCAGGTCGGCTCCAAGCCCGGCCTGCGCGCCAGTTTTGGCCGAACCCACTTTTGGTCGGTTTGTCCGTTGAGTCGAACCAAGTTAGGTTTTGAGTAGGTCGGTTGGCTCCTTAATAGAAGGCCGGCGGCTAGATGAGGGTTAGACCACGTTTTGATTAAACCCTAGATTGGATTGCTAAGCATTCATCTTGCCGTGTTCCTCTTTGTTGCGATCAGGATACACCCCTCCACTTTGTTTCGATCTGGAGGTTTGCTACCAAAGTTGAGTGTGATCTGTTGTTCCATTGGGAATAGTAGATCGCAGAAACCGCTTCGTGGCCGGCGGCTACGTTGCATCGGTGTGAGGCATCGCGAATATCCATTGGGTTGAAGAGCTGTTGCATTGGCAACAGGGGAGCAGCCGGAGAGTTCGTCGGAATCTCGCAAGTTATCTACCATCATCATCCATCTACCACCGCTCACTGAGAAGATCGAGCCACCCCTTATCACTAGGTAGGGGGCGTAGTCGCTTGATTCTTCTTCATCAACCTCAAGTTCTTCATCTAGATCTGCGCCGAGATCTTCATCCAGATCTGCACCGAGTTCTTCATTTGGATCTGCACCGACCTCATCGTCAAGATCTGCATCAAGTTCATCTTCAGGATCTGCGCTGGGCCTTTCTTCTCCGGGCGGAGCTGCTTCATCCTCAGGGCAGGGTGAACGGCCACCCCGTCAGTGCGCAAAGGATATGTCAAGAACTCAGGATGTCCGTGGTGAGGCGTCACGCCGGTAGACTCAGGTCAGCTGAGGGCTGGGGAAAGCTCTGGGCGCGGCCCGAGCGCTTCTCTCCTTCCCACCAGAGCAGTGCAAGAGTGATCCCCGTGCAAGGGCACGGATCACTAGCTTGGAAAGTTTGTTGGACTATGCTCACCACTGCCATGCTCCCACGAGTTCTGCTGTGACCGTCAGCATCGACACCGCCGTCCCTACGCCAGCACCCCCGAGAGAGGAACATCCCGAAGACCCCCGGGGCAAGAGGCCCATGGAATCTTCCCAGGAGGGTGCCGGCCATAACTCCAACCCCAGGCGCCGCTCCCGGGAGGAAATGGAGGGTCAGACGAGCCATCACCTTAAGAACTGTTACACGCCGTACCCGGAAACCGCCCTTGATCTCTATCACCTGGAGCAAGAACCCGGGGAGACGCTGTGTCACTACGTCTGGAGGTTCCGGGGCGTCGTGACCGCGTTCCCCGGCGGACCTCCAGGAGATCTCCATCATCGTCGTCTTCCACGTCAATGTCTGTAGCATGAAGATGCGTGAGAAGCTGAGTGTTCATGTCATGAATACCTTGGATGAGCTGTGGAAGATGGCCGACCGATGCGCGCAGGCCGAGGAAGCCTCCGTTCTTCCTCCCCGCGAGTCTCTCTGAAGCCAACCACATGATGCGTCCCGGTAGCCCATGGCGTCGAACAAGCGTACCCGGAAGAAGCGAGAGTCACTCAGAGAACTCCGTTGAGTAACGAAAAAGATAAGTCATTCTTGACCAAAGCTTGTAGTATGCAAAAGCTATTCACTTCGCGAAAATGAAATCATGCATGAATTGGGAAACGTGTCTTGACCGTCGAAGCGGGCACCCCAGGGTGGCTACTCTCCCAGCGATAGAAAGCGGCAAGAGGCCTGGTACTCCCCGGGGACGTGCGGGCCAAAAGGGTGAGCGACCTTCTAGGAATCGGTAGGGATTACGAGCGCATTCCTGACCAGTCAGGGCCTCACGGGTAAGCTTACACCCCAGACGGGTCCCCCGGGACGTGGAGAAAAGGAAAACATGATAAGGCAAGCAAAAGAAAACGCCAGCAAAATAAGATGACATCGTACTTTCTAAGTATTACAGCATGGGTTTAAAATGAGCATGAGATCTACGCAGTGCTTATTACATTTGGGGCACAAGGTGCTCGAATGTTTTGCAGGAAGTCTAGGCGCGCGGGAACATCTCCGCCGCCAGGGCAGTCGCGGAGGCGTCTACCCCCTGAAGGGATGCATTGGAGGGGGAGGAGTCCTGGAATTTAGGCGTGACGGCGTTCGGGTTGGCCTCCAGGAATGAAGCCATCACCCGAGCCGTCGTGCGCTGACTGGCCCCGTTCTAGTCATTGAGGAGCCGGCGAGCGGTCTTGTTTTTGAGGGTCCTGATGTGGGCGGCTTCCTTCGAGATGAACTCTGCCACGGTGGGCAGTTGTTGACAATCCGGCGCCAACGCCGACAGTTCAGTGGCCGGGTCCAATTGCTTCATCCGCGTCGTGATGTCCGCGCTTGCGGCTGCTATGCCCGCGAAGCCACCCTCCAGCTGGCGGCGGCATCCCGTGAGGTCTGAAGACGCCAAGTAATGGTCCTCCACCAGTTTGAGGTGTTTCCCTTGAGCTCCTCCAGCTCCGAGCCCTTCGTTTCCAGGGACCCCTCCAGCTCGGCAACCCTCCGGCCGTCCAGCTCGCTCTTCCTGTAATATCCTGGAGTTTTTCCCCAAATTAGATTTTTGTTTGTTTTTGTTATTGCATCATCATGACATCAGTATCATGCGCATCGCATATTTGGCAACAAAAACTATTTTTATTAAACCCTATTTTATTTTGCAAAAATTGTCGCAAAAGTTTTACCGAGACAGTCGTCTCCCTTTTCTAAAATTAATTGCCAAATTTATTTTTTCAAAAGAAAATAAAAGTTCGAGTGCGCGAGAGAGCAGCCCAAAGCTGGCCCAAGCCCACCTAACCTCCAAACCCTAGGGTTTCCCCTGGCTTTTTCCTTTCCCACCCCCTGCCTTTTTGCAGCCACCCTCCTCCATTTTCGTCGTTTCGCAGATCTGCCAGTCCACCTGTCAAAAAGACCCTTTTTTTTTTTTGGGTCCCTGCCTTTCTTTCTTCTCTCTTTTCCCTTTTCTCTTCTTTTTCCTCTCTTCTTTCCTGTGGCCGCACCTTTCTTCCCCACCTTCCTCCCAAGCCCGACCCGCTCGTTCTCCTCCTCCTCTCTCCACCTCGATCTCGAGCTCCCTTTTCCTCTCCCCGCCTCAGGCCACTCTCCCCGCCTCTGGCCACTCTCCCCGAGCCGCTCCTCTCCACGCCGCGCCGCGCGCCTCCTCCCCTTCCATCTGCGCACTTCCCTCACCCTGCCGCCGTATTCCTCCAGCTCGCAGAAGCCGTCGCCNTACTTGAAATAAACGTCATGCTAAATGGGTTGAGTTCATTGAATCCTCCCATACATTATTAGTATAAGAAAGGCAAAGAAAACGTGGTTGCTGATGCACTCTCTAGGAAAAGCATGCTTTTGACACATTTGGATGTTCAAGTCCTGGTTTAGAGAGTTTGCGTGATTATATGCTAATGATACTGATTTTTTCCATGCCTTTTGCTAAGTTTCTGCTGTGAAAGCTTGGGAAAAATACCATATGCATGATGGATACTTGTTTAGAGCTAACAAATTATGTGTGCCAGAATCGTCCGTGCGTTTGCTGTTGTTGCAGGAATCTCATGGTGGCGGTTTGATGGGACACTTTGGACGTGAGAAGATGTTACTGATGTTGGCTGATCACTTTTATTGCCAAGGATGAGGCGGGATGTGGACAGGTTTGTTAAGCGTTGCATCACTTGCAACAAGGCAAAGTCCAAGCTGAAGCCTCATGGTTTGTATACTCCTCTTCCTGCACCTACAACTCCATGGGAGGACATAAGCATGGATTTTGTGTTAGGATTGCCTAGAACTAGGAGAGGAAATGATTCTATTTTTGTGGTAGTGGATCGTTTTTCTAAGATGTCACACTTTATTGCCTGCCACAAAAGCGACGATGCGTCACATATTGCTAATCTGTTTTTCAGGGACATCGTGCGCTTACATGGAGTACCAAGACGATTGTTTCTGATCGAGATGTCAAGTTCATGAGTTACTTTTGGAAGACACTTTGGGGCAAGCTGGGAACAAAGCTGCTGTTCAGTACCACTTGTCATCCCCAAACTGATGGACAAACGGAGGTGGTGAATCGCACACTATCAACGTTGCTGCGAGCCATGATCAAGAAGAACTTGCGTGAGTGGGAAGATTGTTTGCCGCATGTGGAGTTTGCATATAACAGGGCGGTACATTCCACCACACAATTATGTCCGTTTGAGGTGGTGTATGGTTTCAAACCCATTACTCCGCTTGATTTGCTGCCGCTTCCATTACATGAGAGAGTCAACATGGAGGCATCGAAGCGTGCAGATTTTGTGAGGAAGATACATGAGAAGACTAAAGGAGCAATTGAGAAGAAAGGCACGTACAATGCAGCTCGTGTCAACAAGAAGAGAAAGGAGGTGATCTTTCAGCCCGGCGACATGGTTTGGGTGCACTTTCGTAAAGACAGATTTCCTGTTCAACGCAAGTCCAAGTTGATGCCGCGGGGTGATGGTCCATTCAAGGTTCTTGCCAAGATAAATGATAATGCATACAAGATAGATCTTCCTACAACTGAGTTTGGTGTCAGTAATACTTTCAATGTTGCTGATTTGACGCCATATACTGGAGAAGACCTTGACGCGTCGAGGTCGACGCCTTTTCAAGGGGGGGGAGGATGATGAGGACATCCCTAGTCCTTTACCATTTTCTTCTATCGATGATGTTGCTGCTCAAGACAAGCCCAATGAGGTGAGGATTGGACCGATGACAAGAGCTCGTGCCAAGCTACTTGGACAACAGGTGAACTCACTCTTAATTGAATATGATGTTTGTGATAACGAGAACTTTATTGATAAGGGGTGGCCCGATCTTCTCTGTGAGCGGTGGTAGATGGTTGATGATGGTAGATAACTTGCGAGATTCCGACGAACTCTCCGGCTGCTCCCCTGTTGCCAATGCAACAGCTCTTCAACCCAATGGATATTCGCGACGCCTCACACCGATGCAACGTAGCCGCCGGCCACGAAGCGGTTTCTGCGATCTACTAATTCCCAATGGAACAACAGATCACACTCAAACTTTGGTAGCAAGAACCTCCAGATCGAAACAAAGTGGAGGGGTTGTATTCCTGATCGCAACAAAGAGGAACACGGCAAAAGATGAATGCTTGTAGCAATCCAATCTAGGGTTTAATCAAAACGTGGTCTAACCCCTCTCTAGCAGCCGGCCCTAGCTTATATAGGAGGCCAAACCGAACTAACACGGAAAACCTAACTTGGTTCTGACTCGAACGGGTACAAACCGACCCAAAAGTGGGTTCGGCCGAAATCTGGCGCGCAGGCCGGGTCCAGGCCGGGCTTAGGCCGGGCCAAGGCCGGGCTGGGATTCGCATGGCAGGCAAGCCGGCCTGGCCGGGCTGAGGCCGGGCTGAGGCCGGCCGCTTCGGGTGCATGGCCGGCCTAGGCCGGGCTGAGGCCGGGCTGAGGCCGGCCGCTTCGGGCACATGGCCGGCCTAAGCCGGGCTTGGGCCGGCCTTCCTGCGTCTCAGAGGCCGGGTGCTTCGGGTGGTAGCCCGGCCTGGCCGGGCTGAGGCCGGCCTCAGGCCGGCCTGACTGGTTTTCTTCGTCTTCTTTCCTTGCGCCTTCCTCCCGCTCCTCCCTCGCGCCATAGGTGTCTTTGTGCCCCGATTCTTGCTGCTCCTCGGGTCCTCCTCCAATGCTTGTGTTATCAACAACCCTGATCATACACAGATGCATAGACTTAGGCAGTATAAAGTTCTCAACATCACAAACATTATATTCAATTAAGAGTGAGTTCACCTGTTGTCCAAGTAGCTTGGCACGAGCTCTTGTCATTGGTCCAATCCTCACTTCATTGGGCTTGTCTTGAGCAGCAACATCGTCGATAGAAGAAAATGGTAAAGGACTAGGGATGTCCTCATCATCCTCCCCCCCTTGAAAAGGCGTCGACCTCGACGCGTCAAGGTCTTCTCCAGCATATGGCGTCAAATCAGCAACATTGAAAGTATTACTGACACCAAACTCAGTTGTAGGAAGATCTATCTTGTATGCATTATCATTTATCTTGGCAAGAACCTTGAATGGACCATCACCCCGCGGCATCAACTTGGACTTGCGCTGAACAGGAAATCTGTCTTTACGAAAGTGTACCCAAACCATGTCGCCGGGCTGAAAGATCACCTCCTTTCTCTTCTTGTTGACACGAGCTGCATTGTACTTGCCTTTCTTCTCAATTGCCTCTTTAGTCTTCTCATGTATCTTCCTCACAAAATCTGCACGCTTCGATGCCTCCATGTTGACTCTCTCATGTAATGGAAGTGGCAGCAAATCAAGCGGAGTAATGGGTTTGAAACCATACACCACCTCAAACGGACACAGTTGTGTGGTAGAATGTACCGCCCTGTTATATGCAAACTCCACATGCGGCAAACAATCTTCCCACTCACGCAAGTTCTTCTTGATCATGGCTCGCAGCAACGTTGATAGTGTGCGATTCACCACCTCCGTTTGTCCATCAGTTTGGGGATGACAAGTTGTACTGAACAGCAGCTTTGTTCCCAGCTTGCCCCAAAGTGTCTTCCAAAAGTAACTCATGAACTTGACATCTCGATCAGAAACAATCGTCTTGGGTACTCCATGTAAGCGCACGATGTCCCTGAAAAACAGATTAGCAATATGCGACGCATCGTCGCTTTTGTGGCAGGCAATAAAGTGTGACATCTTAGAAAAACGATCCACTACCACAAAAATAGAATCATGTCCTCTCCTAGTTCTAGGCAATCCTAACACAAAATCCATGCTTATGTCCTCCCATGGAGTTGTAGGTGCAGGAAGAGGAGTATACAAACCATGAGGCTTCAGCTTGGACTTTGCCTTGTTGCAAGTGATGCAACGCTTAACAAACCTGTCCACATCCCGCCTCATCCTTGGCCAATAAAAGTGATCAGCCAACATCAGTAACGTCTTCTCACGTCCAAAGTGTCCCATCAAACCGCCACCATGAGATTCCTGCAACAACAGCAAACGCACGGACGATTCTGGCACACATAATTTGTTAGCTCTAAACAAGTAGCCATCATGCATATGGTATTTTTCCCAAGCTTTCACAGCAGAACACTTAGCAAAAGGCATGGAAAAATCAGTATCATTAGCATATAAATCACGCAAACTCTCTAAACCAGGAACTTGAACATCCAAATGTGTCAAAAGCATGCTTTTCCTAGAGAGTGCATCAGCAACCACGTTTTCTTTGCCTTTCTTATACTTAATAATGTATGGGAAGGATTCAATGAACTCAACCCATTTAGCATGACGTTTATTCAAGTTAGATTGGCACTTCAAATACTTCAAAGCTTCATGATCAGAATGTATGATAAATTCTTTTGGCCACAAATAATGTTGCCAAACCTCAAGAACACGAACAAGTGCATACAATTCTTTATCATAAACAGGATAGTTCAATTGGGCACCATTTAATTTCTCCGAAAAATATGCAATTGGTTTTCCCTCTTGCATCAACACACCTCCTATTCCAATACCACTAGCATCGCATTCAATATCAAATTGCTTATTGAAATCAGGAAGCATAAGCAAAGGTGCAGAAATTAAACGACGTTTCAGCTCATCAAAAGCGACATCTTGGGCTGCGCCCCACACAAACTCAACACCTTTTTTAGTTAAATCATTCAAAGGTGCAGCAATAGAACTGAAGTCTTTCACAAAACGTCTATAAAAACCAGCAAGACCAAGAAAGCTTCTTATTTGACTAATAGTCATGGGAATAGGCCAATTTTTAATTGATTCAATTTTAGATTCATCAACCTCAACACCATCCTTAGAAACAACAAAACCCAGAAATATGACCTTATCTTTGCAAAAAGTGCATTTAGCAAGATTACCATATAGCTTATTATCACGCAACACTTGCAAAACTTGTCTAATATGATCAGTATGCTCAGATTCATTGCAGCTATAAATCAATATATCATCAAAATAAACTACCACAAATTTACCAATGAAATGCCTCAAAACATGATTCATCAATCTCATGAAAGTACTAGGTGCATTAGTTAACCCAAAAGGCATCACTAACCACTCATATAAACCGAATTTTGTTTTAAAGGCAGTTTTCCATTCATCTCCTTCTTTCATTCTAATTTGATGATAACCACTACGCAAATCAATTTTAGAGAAAATAACAGCACCACTTAATTCGTCTAACATGTCATCCAAACGAGGAATGGGGTGTCTATAACGAATAGTGATGTTATTTATTGCTCTACAATCTACGCACATGCGCCAAGTACCATCTTTCTTCGGAACCAAAATAACAGGAACAGCACAAGGACTTAAGCTCACACGAATATACCCTTTGTCAAGAAGCTCTTGAACTTGTCGCTGTATCTCCTTTGTCTCCTCCGGGTTGGTCCTATAGGGAGCTCGGTTTGGAAGTGTTGCTCCGGGAATCAAGTCAATTTGATGTTCAATACCCCGCAATGGAGGCAAACCAGCGGGCACTTCCTCCGGAAAAACATCACCAAAATCCTGCAAGACATTAGAAACACCAATAGAGAGAGGGGTCATGTCGTTAGAAACAAGAATTTCCCCCTTGCACACAAGCACAAGAGGTACTAGAGTGGGATCCTCACGAAACTCTCTCAAATCAGATTTGGTGGCTAACATTACTATTTTGTTCTCTCCCTCACTTTTCTTTTTACCACTCAAATTTGGCTTGTGGCTCTCGCTCACCGAAGGTGGAGTCGCTCGCCTAGCTAATCTCTCACGCTCAGCCTCACGGTTAACTTCCACTTTTTGGCGAGATTCATTTACTATCTCTTGAGGTGTCATTGGCCGCAACATCACCTCCTTGCCATGCCAATTGAGTTGATAGGTATTTGCTCTCCCATTGTGGCGCACATCTCTATCAAACTGCCAGGGACGTCCCAACAACAAGTGACACACGGTCATTGGAACCACGTCGAACTCCACGGTGTCCTTGTAAGGTCCAATCTGAAACTCAACTTGTACCATGTGATTAACCTTCATCTCCCCACTTTCACTTAGCCACTGAATAAAATATGGATGGGGATGTGGCAAGTATTTCAGATTCAGTTTTTGACAGAGCTCTTTACTAGCTAAATTGCGGCAGCTTCCACCATCAATGATTACCTTGCAAGAACGTCCATTGCCAACTGCAGCCCTTGTTTGAAACAAATTGCATCGCTGCTCCGAAGAACTAGGGGCCACACTTAGCACCTTAGGCGTGCACACAATAGATGGTAAACGCTCGGCATCCGCATAATACAACTCATCTTCTAGTTCCTCCTCAAACTCAGCATTAGGATCCACCTCATCACCACTCTCATACTCACCGGTCTCCTCATTGATCAACATGACCTTCTTGTTGGGACACTCACGCTTGAAGTGACCCTTGCCTCCACACGTATGACAATTCATATCACGTGTACGAGCTGTAGAATTGGAAGAGCCAGTAGCACTTGCAGCAGGTTGTGATGATTGCTTGGCATTAGGAGCAACTGAAACCGACTTGGAAGGAGCAGCACCACGAACACTAGGAACAGGACTAGGCGGCACCACACTAGGTGTTGCTCGTGATGACACATTACCTCGCCCATAGGAAGAACGCGTCACATATTTGGCATCTTCGGCCAACTGTAACTCAGCTTCACGTGCTTGATGTAACAAATCTTGCACATCGCCATATTGATGATGACGTACAATTCTCTTGATGTTAAAGCTCAAACCTGAAAGGAAACGCTGCATAGTTTGTTCAGGTTCTTCTCGCACTTTAGCACGCTGCATGATCAACTCCATCTCCTTATAGTACTCATCAACGGACTTGGCACCTTGCTTCAAATTCTGCAACTTATCATACAAAGAACGGATGTAATTGCGAGGAACAAAACGATGACACATCTCCGCCTTCATCTCTCGCCAAGACAAAATAGGTACATCATTTGCTTCACGCCTAGCACTCACAAGACCGTCCCACCATAGCAAAGCATAGCCATCGAACTCAGAAGATGCAAGCTTGATCTTTCTATCCTCAGTGTAGTCATGCAAACGCCATAATTGTTCCATCTTCAACTCCCAGTTAATATATTCTTCCACATCAACGGAACCTTCAAACTTGGGAATTGTGAATTTGGGCTTACCAACGCTATCATCATCACGGTTGGCTGCATGACCAAGATTGTCGCCGAGCATACGGCGCGCACCAAGAGGCGCAAAACCACGACCAGGAGGTATAGCACCACCTCGTCCACCTCCACGTCCACCATTAGCATGTGGTTGTGGCTGTTGTTGCCGTTGCAACCTCTCACGACGAGCAGCTGCTTGCTCATCATCTTCCTCAGCATCAAAATCAACATCGTGATCACCATGAACACTTGCATCATCAACAGGTTGCTCATTTCGCTGCGTCAACACTTGCACGGCACGGTTCAATGCACCAATAGAATTCTGAATTGCTGTCAAGGCAGCTGCAGACTCAGTTGCCGTTTGTAGCACATTGTCAACCTTGATATCCGTAGCAGTCAAATCAGCTTGTAACCTGTCACATTGAATGGTGAACCGACGTGTCAGGTGACCTCGAAGAGCTTCATATTCAGCCCAACAAACAGGAGCGTTGTCGTCCTTCTTTTGTCTCACAACACCATCATCCTCATCTCCTGAAGACATGATTAGTGCACACAAGGGTATATAGAAATATGTATGTGGAAAACTCTCAACTCACTCAAACCAAAAGAAATTGTGTATCTTACCGTTCCAAAGTGAATAGTATAGCTTACCACTTGTATGGACAGAACGTGCACGGATGGGGTGAAGCGAATATTATGGGTCTCAAAGTGTTACACAACAAAACCAGGGTATTTTAGTGGAGCTTGGTAAGGAAACCTAACTACACCAAAAGGCAAACCCTAGTGCTGGTCGTATAACACACTGGAAACGCACACGGTGGCGATAAACGGGGCAAAGTGACTATGAACAAGAGTGTCACAAAGCACTAGAAAGACAC
This sequence comes from Puccinellia tenuiflora, assembly GCA_012064385.1. Classification (NCBI taxonomy): domain Eukaryota; kingdom Viridiplantae; phylum Streptophyta; class Magnoliopsida; order Poales; family Poaceae; genus Puccinellia; species Puccinellia tenuiflora. The sequence goes on along the minus strand of QRDG01000534.1, from coordinate 358,662 downwards.
TAGCAAGGAGCTCAGATTAACAGGCACACGATTGCTCAAGAACTATCAGTGTCACAAATGATACAGAAACTTGCACTTTTATCTCTCTCTTTTTTTTTGTAATACTATCTTCTTTTTTTTTTTTTGACTATTTATGACCAACAACTTTGAAAAGCAACAAGACACACGTCCAAGAGCAGCCTGTGAGCACAAAACGTAGCTAGTCTTATATGGGTAAGCTCCTATCACGTGCTGTAGAAAGGCTGTGTCTAAGTTTTTCACCAAAAAGTTCGGTTTTTACCGAAACTGAAACTTTGAAGGCCAAAAACTCGATGTTCCCGGACGAATTTGGGGATTCTGAGACCTCCGAAAAGGCGTAAACAGGCGAGGCGAGTTTGGTTGGATAGAACTTTTCGATACGAGCGTTTTGAGTGGTCGCACGTCGAAAACGGAGTTCGTATGCAAAAGTTATGGCCGTTTTACCAAAACTGTCAAAACCGGTGTCGCGGCAGAGAAAAACCACCAAAACCGTGCCGCGGCAGGACGAACGGCAGGATTCTGATTGCAATTCGACTCGGCAACGAAACAAGATACGCAAAAGGAAAACGACCAGCAACTAGAACTTGACCTAATGATGCAATCTAAGGCTATGGCGAAAACTAACCCTAATATTTTTGGCTTTTTTCTGGATAGGACGAAAAAACAGTAAATCTACGGGGATTTGTGGATGCTCACCGAGGAAACTCTGGAAATCTGATACCAAGATGATAAGGGGTGGCCCGATCTTCTCTGTGAGCGGTGGTAGATGGTTGATGATGGTAGATAACTTGCGAGATTCCGACGAACTCTCCGGCTGCTCCCCTGTTGCCAATGCAACAGCTCTTCAACCCAATGGATATTCGCGACGCCTCACACCGATGCAACGTAGCCGCCGGCCACGAAGCGGTTTCTGCGATCTACTAATTCCCAATGGAACAACAGATCACACTCAAACTTTGGTAGCAAGAACCTCCAGATCGAAACAAAGTGGAGGGGTTGTATTCCTGATCGCAACAAAGAGGAACACGGCAAAAGATGAATGCTTGTAGCAATCCAATCTAGGGTTTAATCAAAACGTGGTCTAACCCCTCTCTAGCAGCCGGCCCTAGCTTATATAGGAGGCCAAACCGAACTAACACGGAAAACCTAACTTGGTTCTGACTCGAACGGGTACAAACCGACCCAAAAGTGGGTTCGGCCGAAATCTGGCGCGCAGGCCGGGTCCAGGCCGGGCTTAGGCCGGGCCAAGGCCGGGCTGGGATTCGCATGGCAGGCAAGCTGGCCTGGCCGGGCTGAGGCCGGGCTGAGGCCGGCCGCTTCGGGTGCATGGCCGGCCTAGGCCGGGCTGAGGCCGGCCGCTTCGGGCACATGGCCGGCCTAGGCCGGGCTTGGGCCGGCCTTCCTGCGTCTCGGAGGCCGGGTGCTTCGGGTGGTAGCCCGGCCTGGCCGGGCTGAGGCCGGCCTCAGGCCGGCCTGACTGGTTTTCTTCGTCTTCTTTCCTTGCGCCTTCCTCCCGCTCCTCCCTCGCGCCATAGGTGTCTTTGTGCCCCGATTCTTGCTGCTCCTCGGGTCCTCCTCCAATGCTTGTGTTATCAACAACCCTGATCATACACAGATGCATAGACTTAGGCAGTATAAAGTTCTCAACATCACAAACATTATATTCAATTAAGAGTGAGTTCACCTGTTGTCCAAGTAGCTTGGCACGAGCTCTTGTCATTGGTCCAATCCTCACTTCATTGGGCTTGTCTTGAGCAGCAACATCGTCGATAGAAGAAAATGGTAAAGGACTAGGGATGTCCTCATCATTTATACTGCCTAAGTCTATGCACTTGTGTATGATTAGGGTTGTTGATAACACAAATATTGGAGGAGTACCAGAGGAGCGGCAAGGAATGGAGTACAACGTCACCTATGGCGCGAGGGAGGAGCGGGAGGAAGGCGCAAGAAAGGAAGACGAAGAAAACCAGTCAGCCCGGCTTGAGGCCGGCCTCAGCCCGGCCAGGCCGGCCAGCCACCCGAAGCACCCGGCCTCCGAGACGCAGGAAGGCCGGCCCAAGCCCGGCCTAGGCCGGGCATGTGCCCGAAGCGGCCGGCCTCAGCCCGGCCTCAGCCCGGCCTAGGCCGGCCATGCACCCGAAGCGGCCGGCCTCAGCCCGGCCTCCGCCCGGCCAGGCTGGTTTGCGTGGCATGCAAATCCCAGCTCGGCCTGGACCCGGCCTAAGCCCGGCCTGGACCCGGCCTGCGCGCCAGATTTTGGGCCGAACCCACTTTTGGGTCGGTTTGTATCCGTTCGAGTCAGAACCAAGTTAGGTTTTCCATGTTAGTTCGGTTTGGCCTCCTATATAAGGATAGGGGCGGCTGTACTAGAGGGGTTAGACCACGTTTTGATTAAACCCTAGATTGGATTGCTACAAGCATTCATCTTTTGCCGTGTTCCTCTTTGTTGCGATCAGGAATACAACCCCTCCACTTTGTTTCGATCTGGAGGTTCTTGCTACCAAAGTTAGAGTGTGATCTGTTGTTCCATTGGGAATTAGTAGATCGCAGAAACCGCTTCGTGGCCGGCGGCTACGTTGCATCGGTGTGAGGCGTCGCGAATATCCATTGGGTTGAAGAGCTGTTGCATTGGCAACAGGGGAGCAGCCGGAGAGTTCGTCGGAATCTCACAAGTTATCTACCATCATCAACCATCTACCACCGCTCACAGAGAAGATCGGGCCACCCCTTATCAGTGCTACAAACGGCAAGAGTCTGCAGCTGCCTTGACAGCGATTCAGAATTCTATTGGTGCATTGAACCGTGCCGTGCGAGTGTTGACGCAGCGCAATGAGCAACCTGATGTAGGCCAACCCAACGACAACACCTTGTCAAGCACTCCAACGTACAACAAGCCACCAAGGACTCCAAAGGGTGGCAAGGAACTCCAATCAACTAAGGCATACGCGTGGATGAGGAGAAGGAAGCGTCATGGACAAGGAGAGGAAGAAGGAGGCGAAGACAGGCAGGCCGACCGGCCTCTAGCCCGGCCTAGGCCGGCCCCCAAGCCGGCAACCCACCAGAGCCGGCCGGCCTCCCAGCCGGCCTAGGCCGGGCTAGAGGCCGGCACCCAACCAGAGCCGGTCGGCCTCCCAGCCGGCCCAGGCCGGCCTCCAGGCCGGACCCCCTACCTTTCAGCTCCGTTTTGTACTAGACTATAAATAGCTCTTCCCCTTTTCCATTTGAGGTAGAGAAGAATGAACTAGAGTTGAGCGTTGCTCCTTCCCGTGATGGGTTCCTCCGAGGAGGATGATGAATCTCTTGTTGTAGCTACTCTTTCACTTAGGTGTCTCTAGTAGTGCAAACCAATCTTTCACTACGGTGATTCTATTGGATCGGTGGACCGGCCGGTAAGAGAAATCGGTTTCATTAAGCGTGTTGTTGACTTGGGTTTTGGGATCCGGAGGCTGCTCCGTTGGGGGTTTGTTGTCGGGTGATTCTCCCTTGTAGGATTCGCGAGTTATCCCCACGATTTGCCTTTTTTCCCCCGTTTCCCCTCCGTGTTCATCGTGTTCTTCGTGTTCATCCACCTTTCCCCCACAAATCCGTGAAGATCGGGCCAACCCCCTACATCATATGGTATCAGAGAAAGGGTTGCCACGGATTTGCCTTTGTTTCCACCCCCAGGCCGGCCACCCGACTGCACCCGCTGGCCTCCAGGCCGGCCCCCAGGCCGGTTCCCCACCTTCCTGCCCTTTTTTGTACTAAGACTATAAATAGCTTTCCCCTTTCCCCATTCTAGGGTCAGACTGAATTTGAGACTTGTGTGAGCTATGCTCCTCCTCCCTCGTAGCTCGGGTTCCTCGTTGAGGTAGATCTTGTTGTTGCTACTCTTTCACTACGGTGTCTCTAGTAGTGCAAACCAATCTTTCACTGCGGTGATTCTATTGGATCGGTGGACCGGCGGTAAGAGAAATCGGTTTCATTAAGAGTAAGATTGGCTTTGATTCTTCGATCCAAAGGCTTCTCTTGTGAGGGTTGTTGTTGGGTGGAGATCTCTACAGGTTTTGCTAGTTATCCTCTTTGTTTGCCCACGAATTCCCCCGATTTCCACCTCGTGTTCATCGTGTTCTTCGCGTTCATCCCCGTTTCCCCCTCAAATCCGTGAAGATCGGGCCAACCCCCTACATCACTCCTCCACCTGGCGGCGGAACTCCGTCAGCTCGGAGGACACCCGGGAGCGATCCTTCTCCAGCTCGAGGTGCCTAGCCTTCAACGACAACAGCTCCTCCTCCTTCAGCTTCAGGGACTCCTCCAACCCGGCCACCTTCTGGCCATCTAGCTTGGCTCGCTCCCGCAAGGCGCGGGCAGTCTCCTGTTCCGCGAGAAATCTCTTCTCGGCGTCCTCGAAGGTCTTCTGGGCCTCCGTCTCCTTCAGCTGCGGGTCCTTGATGACTTTGACCTTCTCGTTGAGCACCTCCTGGTGGTTTTTCTCCACCTCTGCGAGACGTCGCTCGACTTCGCCTTTCAGCTCTTGTTTCTGGAGGTCTAGGGCCTCGGCCTTTCTTGTCAGCTTGGCTTCCCGGGTTGCCAGCTGCTGCTCCCGTTGCGCGACGTCACGCTCGCGGTTTTCGCAATCAGCCTTCCAGCGTTTATTCTTCTACTCGAAGCCTTTCCACATAACCGAGAGCAAGCCCCACTGGCGGGTCAGCTCCGCCTACCCTTTCTGAATCACCTCGTCGGTGCGGGAGCTGGGGCGCACCAGCGCATCCTCCTTGGCCTCGATCTCCCTGACCAGTTGGCCTACTCCCTGGAGCACGGCTTCCTTGGTGTTCGGCCCGCTGATTGTGATCTCGGGGGCTGCCCCTTGCTGGCCCCCGGAAGCACCAGTTCCCCAGCCGCACTTCGCGGAGAAATCCGCCTTGATCTCTGCCAGCGTGGCAATCTCGGCACTCGCCCCGGAGCACATCGAGAACTCACTGAATGCCTTCAGCTCCTCCCCGGTCATGAACGAGTAGCTCAAAATGTCCGGGGTACCAGGGCAGTTCGATGTTTCGGCTCCGGCGGACCACCAGAAGGCGCCGAAGCGCGCCCACCTCCCGGGCACGTGGTCGTTGTCACCTAAGGTGCGGCCCTGGACACCCCTTGGTCCTGAGTCGCTACGGCCTGGTTGCCCATTGGGGACCCACCAACAACCGAAGTATCTAGATCAACAAGAGACGATGTCAGACAAGCGGGGCGGAAGAAGGTGAAGCTTGCTCGGCGGGGTAGGATTTACCTGTTGCTTCTAGCGTCCCCGTGTTTCCCGTCTTAGTGGGGGCAAGAGGAGTCCCGGGTGCGTCCTCCGCGTCGCCACCGCGTCTCTTCTTCGCTCCCTGCAAGTTGGAGGACGGCGTCATCCCTCCGAGGGCTCTGGCGCTGGTGGTCGTGTCGTCCTCCGCCGCGTCTCGCCGCCTCTTGTTGTCCTCCGGGGAAGCTTGACCCCTGCAACAACATTTGGTCATCTTCTTTGGAGGGCAACACGCAAGCTCGAAGGGAACATTCACGACAAAGACAAGCAAGAAGCAGACTTACCCGCGGGGGCGCTTGCAGCCCGGCGACTCGGGCATGTCTGCGGACCCGGTGGAAGAGGCATGGGGGCTCAAGGGCATCATGCTGGCAGCAAAGGAGGGCTCCGGAACCAACGGCTGGCGCTGGGGCGACTCCTCGTGTCGCGGCGCCAGGACAAAGGCATCGACGTCGACCTCCATGTCCACGGGACCACCCTCTTCACCGACCACGCACACGGGCGGCGCCCGGGGGCTCGCCTCCGGGTACGAGCCGCGGTGGATCCCGCGGCAGGACGCGGGGAAGAAGCCTCTTCCCCCGCCTCCTCTTCTTCGTCATCGTCTTCCTCATCGCCAACATCTTCGCCGGCATCGTCAACAACACCCCCAGACCCCTCGCCGCCGCTGTCGTCATCGTCGTTCTCGTTGGCGCGGGAGGACTCCTCCTCGGAGCTCTCCGCGCTCTCCTCTTCGGACTTAGAGGTCTCTTCGTCCTCGCCGGAGCTGGAGGGAGCCTTGACCTTGCGGGTCTTGGCTCTGGTGGCTTGGGGCTCGGCGTCGGTTCGGCCCTCGATTCCAAGGGTGTTGCACTCCGGCATTGTTGCCAGGACCTCTTTCCTCTCCGGGTCCTCGCATAAGGGCCGGACTCCCTCTGGCAACTGGTACTGCACGGTGGGAGGGAAGATCGCCTTCATGACCGTGAAGAGGGCGGCGTCATCCATGTTGGTGTTCCGCAAGCGGGAAGGGTCTTTGGGACCCTAGAAACTCCAGGCCGGATGAGGCCTTTTCTGCAAAGGAGTCAGGCATTTGCGCAAGGCGTGTGCAATGATGGCTGCTCCAGAAACTCCTTGCTCCCGCAGAAGCTTGAAGCGGGACACTGCCACCGAGAGATACACATCCTACTGGCTCGGGCTCCTCTAGAGACTTGGCTCACCGGGTGCTCTGTCGGCTCCTGAAGAAAGTTCAGTACCATTGAGGAGTTGGAGCGGTGCATCCAGAGGAAGGGTGAATGTAACATCCCAAGATTTTTAATTTTTTGAAAAAACATTTTGAAAATGATATATATTTTGTTTTGAAAATCCAAAATCATGCATGCATTCGTCATCTTCTTGTCTTGTTGCATTTAAACTTTCAAAAGGTTGAAATTCTATTTCCACTTTAAACCCTATTTGACAAAATGTTATAAATGGGCCTTATGAAGCCCTATGCTTTATTTTTATTTATTTTTATTGAATTTATTGGTTGGCCAAAATAGTACCTAAGTGTTCTATTTTAAACAATCTTTCAAAAAAAGTATTTTCTCAAGTTATTTGGAAAAGATTGGATTCTATTTTGAATTGGAAAATAGCTCAAATTACCATTTAAATGCCCAAGGGTATTTTGGTAATTTAATTTGTGTAAAAATAATAAAAATAAGTTTTTCATGGTTTATACTGAATGATATTACTCATATTATTTTCTGGATTTTATTTGAGTTCAAAAGAAAATTATAAAACCATATTTTATTAAATGACATAAAGGTGCCAAATAAGCCTTTATGCATTATTTGAAAAAAAATTGATTTGAAAAATTATGGAAAAGGTTCCAAAATATTTAAAATGATTATTTTGATTTTACAAATCTTTACAGGCTGTTTTGAATCGATTTGGACCTTTATTTCAAATGATATTAAAGTTTTCATAAAAATAGAAAAAGAAAAATCGGCTAACATCAGCGATGACGTCACCCATTCTTCCCCAAATCACGCCCTTGACCTAGCCCGAAAAATGGCCGAATTAATTCGTTTGATTGCAGGTGATTTATTGCCCCGTTGATCTCGCCGTCGAGTCCTATAAGAAGCCCTGCTCCTCCTCTCCATTTCCCCTCTTGTCCCCGTTCCAATAGTGCCGCCAGGCCGAAGATTTCGCTCACCGGAGTCCGCTCGACCGCGGCTGTGTTTCTTCCGATTCTGGGGAAGGTAGCCATCCACGCCGCCTCTTTTTGGTCTACCTCCTCTTCCCTCACCATCTTCTTCGACGCGTTTTAGTTTTCTGTTTTGACAAGTTTAATTTTATTCAAATTTCAAATGTGATATTTGAGTAAATTTGTCATAACTTTAGTTTAAAAATAGATTTTTGAGTGAATCCAATTGTGTTAGATTTGTTTAAAATCCCTCTGTCGAGTAGAGCCTTTTCTTGTTTCTATAAAAATAATTTGTTGCATTGTTTTATTTAATTTTTGTGTATGCCCTTTTTGGGAATTTAAAAATAGATTATTTATTGCTAAATTGCATTTTTGAGTCTTTTGACATCATGCATGTTTTCAAAAACAGGAAAAATAGTTGAATTAATATCTGTGTTCTAAAAATGCATTTCATGCATATCATGTATTTTTGTGTGATTATATAGCTTGTTATATTTATTCTTGCCTTGTGAATTGTTTAGATTATTCGGACAGTCCGGAGAACGTTTGCAATTGTTGCACATGCAACTCCTGCCAAGGAAAGTGATGCTCACACATTAAATTCCCTAGTATTTTGATATGCATTGTAGTTTACCTTTTCTAAGTAGAATTGCATGTCAGGTTTTATTATTATGCTATGCTAGACCTGTTTAGTATTACCCCGGAATATCCTTAAGTGTCTAGCACCTATTTGTTAACTTAGTAGATATTAGCATTGCTACGCTGAATATTGTTTTATAAAAGTTGGTAATGAAAAACTACTAAGTTAACGAACTACCTAGGTGGATGTGGGATGTGGATGGAGGTTGAAAGTTGAGTGGCTGCTTAGGCTCATCTAGGTGAGTGCACCTGGGTTAGACCCAGGCTCATTTAGGTGAGTGGACCTAAGTACGTGCACTTGTGGATTGCCACCCAGGAACAAAGAGATTGAAGTTGCTCCAAGTGAAGAATGCTTTTCGTGCAGCCACTAGTCATATGGGCTCTGGCTTGACTAAGTAAGTTGCGTGGAACCGGCCCGGATTGACAAGCAGATGTAGTGGATGTAGGTGGGAACGGGTCAAGACGGCATGGTTCGGGGAAATGCTTCTGAAAGGTCTCGTCTCAATCTTCTCCTTTCCTTTTCACTTCAAGAAGGGTCAAGGTCAGAATGGGCTGATTGAGTCAAGTGGTGAAAGTGCACAACCTCTCGAGAGTGTCAAACTAAGTACTTAGCCATGTCCCCGATTACGGAGAATTTTGAGTATTGGAGCAAGGATGTCAACAAGAGATCTCATCATTATATTTTTTTCCTAAGTAAAATTTGATACATGAACTTGTGTGTGAGAGATATTCCTAGATCAGTTCCATGGAATGATCCCTAGTTTTGTTGAAAAGAAAAGGTAAAAGATAGGATAAAATTTTCTTTACGCAAAATTAGCCTTGAACTATACCAACCAAATATGCATATAGATTAGTAGAAGTTTTGCCTTATAAGTCCACAAGTATCACTTGCCAGATCCATACAAATGGTTCTGACCAATTTTTGGCTGCAACACTTTTACTGTTGCAGGTTGCTCCGACGATGAGTGAGGTTTCATTTAAGGGTTTCGAGTGTGCAACCAACATGTTTCGCCTGTGGCTACATGAAGATGATGGAGACTCCATGAAGAATAATGTTTTCCGCTGCTTTACTCTTTCAAGCTAGCTTCGTGTTATGCAAATTGTAACGAATATTTTGTTTAAGTACTGGATCAAGCGTGTAATAATTGATACAATGTTGTTATATTTCATCGTAAACTATGTGTGCAAATGATTCGATCCAGGGGTTTGCACTATACACAGGGACTTGCCTATTTTTAATTGCAGGTCCGCTACAGTGAATCTGCAAGGCACTGGATGAGACGAGTATCAGAAATTATCAACTCCTCGCAGGGACTCCCGCCAATCTCAATGTTGATGGCTATGGAGAAAAATTGCAACTTCAACCCAGTAGTTTGGAAGCTGGGACGTATGAATGAAAGTCTGAACCAAGGAGTAATCGTCACTATTGGAGAAATCATGGCAGGAGCTAACAAGCATGCCAATATGGATAAAACAAAGGATCAGGAAGAAACCGAAAAGGGCAAGGTGGTAGTGGCCAGAACCAGAACCAGAATCAAAACCATGAAGGAACTAAGCGGCTGTATGGAGACGGTTCCGACTTGGTGGCTAACACCAATTTCGGCTACAGGCGCAAGGACAATAACTCCCAGGGTTATCAGGGGCGTAGGCCAACTTCTCAAGAGATACTTCAAAGTCCATGTCCCCGTCATATGAAGAACGGAAGGTGCGGACATACATTGGAGCAATGCGTGGACTTGCAGCGTTGGAGAAATTCTTCTGCAAACAACGAGAATAACAACAACAATAGTGGACGAAACGGTTGATACAGAGGGAACAACCACGGAGGTGGACCTGGCAATAATGGCGGAGGAGCCGGAAATAACCCAGGACCTAGCCAAGGAGGTGGTAATCAGCAAGGATATCAAGGCGGGTTCCAGCAAAACCCCAAGCAACTTGATGACAGCCGAGGGCAGTATTACATCGCAGCTCGGTCAGGTCACCCGAGTCAAAGGATTTATCACGTTTACACCACCAGCACCTCAAAGCGAGCCAGGAAATTGAAAGTTCGTGCTGTCAATGTCGTGGAGCCGTCAGGGAAAAGAGGATGAACACGAAGAACACGGAGGTGGAAACGAAGAACACGAGGGGAAAAGGGCAAATTCGTGGGGGATAACTCGCGAAGCCTACGAGGGAGAATCACCCGGCAACAAACCCCCAACGGAGCAGCCTCCGGATCCCAAAACCCAAGTCAACAACACGCTTAATGAAACCGATTTCTCTTACCGGCCGGTCCACCGATCCAATAGAATCACCGCAGTGAAAGATTGGTTTGCACTACTAGAGACACCTAAGTGAAAGAGTAGCTACAACAAGAGATTCATCATCCTCCTCGGAGGAACCCATCACGGGAAGGAGCAACGCTCAACTCTAGTTCATTCTTCTCTGCCTCAAATGGAAAAGGGGGAAAGCTATTTATAGTCTTAGTACAAAAGGGGGTGAAAGGTGGGGGTCCGGCCTGGGGGCCAGCCTGGGCCGGCCTGGAGGCCGGCGGCGTCTGGAGGGGGCCCGGCCTGGTGGCCGGCCTAGGCCGGCCTGGAGGCCGGCGTCGTCTGGAGGGGTGCCGGCCTGGGCCGGCTGGGAGGCCGGCCGGCTCTGGTTGGGTGCCGGCCTGGGGGCCGGCCTAGGCCGGCTGGGAGGCCGGCCGGCTCTGGTGGGGTGCCGGCCTGGGGGCCGGCCTAGGCCGGCTGGAGGCCGGCCTGCCTGTCTTCGCCTCCTTCTTCCTCTCCTTGTCCATGACGCTTCCTTCTCCTCATCCACGCGTATGCCTTAGTTGATTGGAGTCCATGGAGTTCCTTGCCACCCTTTGGAGTCCTTGGTGGCTTGTCATATGTTGGAGTGCTTGACATGGTGTTGTCGTTGGGTTGGCCTACATCATCTCCCCCTCCTTCGAAAAGCGTCGTCCACGACGCTAGCACGTCCTCATCAAGTGAAGGAGATAGAAGTCTCGACGTTGAAGTGGACGTCACCATGCCGCTATTGATACCTATACGCACCAAAGACCAAGCAAAATATGTGTGTGCATGATAGAGGAGCACATCATTGATGACATGTCCAAATTTGTTCATAACACCATTAGCACAACACAAATATATGGACTGGAATACAAATGCAAGGTCAATGTGCAAACAACTCGTCCAAACATCCTCAAAATGTGGGAACATAAAATCTCCAAGAAAATTTGAGAAGGCTAAGATAGCTATCTCATTTTGAACCATATGATGTTCATTGCATTGAAAGCATCGGAAAGAGAGGTTTGTGAACCACACAAGATGAGAGAGGCTCTTATCATCGCCATCATGGGTGTAAACAAAGCAAAGAGAAGAGCAAGTGTTCATCAATTTTGTTGCAACACCAAGAAGACAACATCCAAAGGTCTCATGACAAGACATGCTCAAAATACCATTATGGTTGCAAAGAAGCCAACAGAAAGAGCAATTGTGCATCATACTTGTTGCAACACATAAATCATCTACAAGGAAGATCAAGGGAGCATGAATGTCACAAAGGAAAACCAAAGCACTCACATGTTTGCACGTGAACCAAAGGAAAGAGCAATTGTTCAATTTGTTCGATGCAAAACATGGAAAAGGAAATAGAGGTTGGTCGGAGCCACAACTCTCATGGAAAATGCTCTCAAGAGCTCTTTTTGTCAACTCATGCTCAATTGAGGTTGACATTATGCAGCGTGAGCCATTACACACGAAATTCCATAAAAAGAAATTGTGTGCATGGTACATGAATGCATCATCCATTATGACGCATCTATCCATTTGCACATCACCAAACACACTAATATCAAAAGGAATGTATGACATATGTGAGTGGTCAATATGCAAAAGGAAGGGTAAATTCTCAACATGGCAAAAGGAAGAATCTCCAAATTTTGAGAAAGCTATGGGGGCATTCTCATAAGACATCATATCAACATTATTGCAAACCAAGCATTGGAAATAGAAATTGTTCAACTTCTTGGATGCAACAATGGGAGAAAATTCGAAAGTTTCATAACAAGGCATGTATATGGAAAGATCATCACAAATAGATAATTCCGCATGATCAACATTTGTTTGAAACAAGGTATCACATGGGAATATGAACGAAGCATATGTGACATCAAAAGGATCATCCATAGCATGCAAGCAATCACAAGTCAGCATGTCCACTAGTGGGATCATGGCATCATCAACACCCATATGCGTACCTTTGTAGTCCCGCTCATGAGAGGTAGGTGTTGTGGTAGAGGTAGCGGCGTCCATGTGGCCGACTTGTTCATCATCATGTAGACATGGGGTGGCATCGTCTTCATCCTCCATGTACATCTTCTCCATAAGAGGCACCATCATGGCGAAGCTTGGCGTCTCATCATCCATGGAACCTAGTAGAACATGAGAGAACACACTAGAGGTAGAGGGTAAGTTGTTAGAAATCAAAATGTCCTCACTTGACCTATCAACTACCTCTCCCAACTCAAGGTGTGTATCACTCATTCCCTCAAAATGGAAGCACTCAATCTCGCATATGGTGGAGGCACTCAACTCACTTGCACTCTCACTCAAGTGGGCTAGGTGGCTCTCATGCTCACATGGGATTGGTGCCATATCTTCATTCGAACACGTAGGGATAGGCTCGGTATGCTCAACTCCAAACGCCACCTTGGTTGAAGGGAAACTCCCAAGCTCAACCTCCTCAACCTTTTCGCCTCTAAACGTGAATGCCATAGGGTGGGCATCATCACTCGACTCCTTTGCCGAAGGGAACATCCCATGCTCGACCGTCTTCTCGCCATCTTCTTGGTCACCAACTTGTAGTGGAGTCGACGATAAGCTCGGTGAAGAGTCATGTGAGGGCGTGAAGAACTTGGATAACCCGGCAACGAACTCCTCGCGGATGGTCTTGAGGTCGGCCAAGAACTTATCGCAATCGGCGTTGGCCTTGAGCTTGTCGTAATCGGCGTTGGCCTTGAGCTTAGCTTGCTCGATCGCGAAGTTGGCATTGTCGGTGTCGCGCTCGTTCTTCAACTTGGCGAGGTCGGCCTTGAGTTCGTCCAATTTCTTCGTGTAGCTTGATCTATGCTTGGACGCCCTTTTGGTTGTGGCACGCGGAGGAGACTCCATATGATGTATACTTGCCTCCATCTTGGAAGTTGATGTAGATGCGTGATGGCGTGGCCTTGAGTAGCTTGAGTCCTCATAGTGACGTCGATGATGATCATGAGTAGACGTACGCCGATGAAGATCCGTGGTGTTCCTTGACGAAGACTCATGTGCATAGGCACTTTGCGTTGGCCGCCGTCTTGAGGGTGAGGTAGCTTGACGTCAAGGAGGAGGGCGTGTCTCCTTGTCCTCTAGGCGAAGATGCCTTGAGCTCCGTCTCCTTGAGCTTGAAGTAGGTGCTTGACGGCGGTGGCGCTCTTGAGTGCTTGGCCTTGAGGAGCGCCGAGGTGGGTACTCATCGTCGGAGTCGTCATGAACAAGGTGTGTAGAGCCTCGTGGAAGATCCTTGACGTGCCATGAGGAGCCGTAGTCGATGTAGGGTTCCACCACCTCATTGGAGTTGTAGTCGAAGTAGTGGTCCACCATGGTGTTGATGCTTGAAGGCTCGAAGTCGGTGTAGCACTCCATGTCGTGGACGGTTGCGGCATCACAGTCGTAGTAGTGGTGGTGCTCCGCCATGAGATCCATGCTTGTGGAGGTATCGTCGATGTCGTGGTCCACCATGTCATCCATGCTTGGGGCGCCGTAGTCGTTGTCGCTCATGATGCCATCCATGCTTGGCGCGCCGTAGTCGTTGTCGCTCATCATGTTCTCATCATCATGGCCTCCATAGGATGCTCCGCTCTCACTAGACATGGTCAATCACAAGACAAGTGTATATATATGTGGAGTGGAAGGAACTAAGAAACCAACCTCACCTAGTAGATAGTATTGGAACTAGTGGACCATGCCAAGAGAAACCGATACACAAGAATGCGGGTGACTTGAATTTCAAAGATCCAAACGCAACTCCAAAACACACACGGCTTATGAGTGGATAGGTATGAATTATGGAAAGCAAATGGAACAACCGGAAACCAAGATATTGTAAGGGCAAGTAGAGAACCACGATGACCACAAAGCAAATACAAGTCGATCTCAAAATATAGGAGTGAAGCACATAGAAACACACGCTTTGAAGAGAGGGACTTGTGCAACCAAAAATGAGCTAGTTATGGACCTAGCGAAGACTAAAGCTCAAGTCGCACAAGTGCAAGAGAAACCAACTCGATTGCAAATTATTGGTGGGCTACAAGATTTACACAAAGATACCACACCTATGAATTTTTCATCGAGCTTGCGCGACCTACAAGAGATATGGCATTGAGGCTCTTTCTTTTTATTTGCTCTCTTTTGATTCTTTTTCTATTCTCTTTTGGCCTCTTACTCTCTTTTTCTCTTTTTGCCTCTCACTTTGCTTGCCAACAAGAACTATATCAACTAGCGCATACTAGGTTTGCTCGGAACACTACGAGGTATCAAGTGTGCAAAGCCCAAGAAATCATAGGTGAGCTAGTCTCAATAGGTAAGATAGGCACAAATGGCTTGGCTAACAAGTGATGCAAGGTGGGAGAAGGTTCGGGGATGTTATACCTTTCGTCGACGATCTTCACCCGTTGGAGTGGAATGTCCCTTCCTTGCTCACGAAATTTGGTGGCAATAGATGATGGATCAACCGCCGTGGTGATGTAGAGCTTGTCCGTAGCTTCGATTAGAGACGAAAATCACCAAAAACGGAGTCTGGAGTGAAAAGTTATGGCCAAAACAAAATTTCAGCAGGGAGGTCGGCCTGGGGGCCGGACTGGGCCGGGCTGGAGGCCGGCGGCTTCTGCCGGGGGTCCGGCCTAGAGGCCAGCCTAGGCCGGGCTGGAGGCCGGCCGGGCTACCTTCCCGTGACGCGAAAAAGTGCGATTTCGGCGGAAAAACGACCCGAAAAACACCAAATCGGAGGGGAAATCAAAGGAATTTGGCAATAGGAACGCACAGGGAGGTAGATCAACAAGTATAGCAATGGATCCACGGATCAAAACCTACCAAAACTCACAAGAATCTCAGATCGATCCAAAAGCAATTTGGGGCTATTTTTGGTGGAAATTTTTGAAATTAGCAAAATCAAAGAAAAATTTTGTGGATATGGGGGTGGAAACAAAGGCAAATCCGTGGCAACCCTTACTCTGATACCATAATGATGTAGAGGGTTGGCCCGATCTTCACAGATTTGAGGGGAAAAGAGGATGAACACGAAGAACACGGAGGTGGAAACGAAGAACACGAGGGGAAAAGGGCAAATTCGTGGGGGATAACTCGCGAAGCCTACGAGGGAGAATCACCCGGCAACAAACCCCCAACGGAGCAGCCTCCGGATCCCAAAACCCAAGTCAACAACACGCTTAATGAAACCGATTTCTCTTACCGGCCGGTCCACCGATCCAATAGAATCACCGTAGTGAAAGATTGGTTTGCACTACTAGAGACACCTAAGTGAAAGAGTAGCTACAACAAGAGATTCATCATCCTCCTTGGAGGAACCCATCACGGGAAGGAGCAACGCTCAACTCTAGTTCATTCTTCTCTGCCTCAAATGGAAAAGGGGGAAAGCTATTTATAGTCTTAGTACAAAAGGGGGTGAAAGGTGGGGGTCCGGCCTGGGGGCCGGCCTGGGCCGGCCTGGAGGCCGGCGGCGTCTGGAGGGGTCCCGGCCTGGTGGCCGGCCTAGGCCGGCCTGGAGGCCGGCGTCGTCTGGAGGGGTGCCGGCCTGGGGGCCGGCCTGGGCCGACTGGGAGGCCGGCCGGCTCTGGTTGGGTGCCGGCCTGGGGGCCGGCCTAGGCCGGCTGGGAGGCCGGCCGGCTCTGGTGGGGTGCCGGCCTGGGGGCCGGCCTAGGCCGGGCTGGAGGCCGGCCTGCCTGTCTTCGCCTCCTTCTTCCTCTCCTTGTCCATGACGCTTCCTTCTCCTCATCCACGCGTATGCCTTAGTTGATTGGATTCCATGGAGTTCCTTGCCACCCTTTGGAGTCCTTGGTGGCTTGTCATACGTTGGAGTGCTTGACATGGTGTTGTCGTTGGGTTGGCCTACATCAGTACCTCAATGGTTAAGGTGGTCAGAACAACCTATCACATAAAGTCGGGCAGATCATCCACCAAGGATCGAGGACCCGGGGCTTCAGGCTTTAGTGGTAGCACCACAAGTCGGAGGTTACACGCTCAAAAAGGTACTTATGGATAGTGGTAGCAGCATCGACATATTGTACTATGACACATTCAAAAGGATGAATTTGCAGGATAGGCAGTTCATACCCACGGAGACAGTTTTCCATGGGATAGTACCAGGGAAGTCGGCAAAGCCCATTGGTAAGATCTATCTGGAGGTTGCTTTTGGTACCTTTGAAAATTTCGGTCAGAAATTCTTCCTTTCCAAGTTGTGGACCTCAAGAGTCCATATCATGCTCTCTTTGGTCGGCCTACGTATTTCAAGTTCATGGCAAGGCCTTGTTATGTGTACCTGAAGTTGAAGATGCCAGGACCAAAATGAGTTATCACAGTGAACGGTAGCAAACAGATGGCACTCGAGTGTGAGCAAGGAGATGCGGCTATAGCTGAAACGGCTTGTGCTCAAGAGGAGCTCAAGAAGTACTCAAGAAGCCGGCGACAGAAGAAAATATGAAATTCAAGTCAGCACGGGACACAAAGCAAGTTGATTTCGTCCCTGGTGAGTCCTCCAAGCAGTTCACCATCGAGGCACACCTCTCTGAAAAATAGGAAAGCGCACTCGTCGAGTTCATCCGTGAGAACCGGGACGTCTTTGCATGGAAGCCCTCTGACATGCCAGGCGTACCGAGAGAACTCGCCGAGCACTACATACACGTTAACCCTAACGCAAGACCAGTAAAGCATGGACTTTGCAAATTTCATGATGATAGAAGCAAAGCTATTGGAGAGGAGGTGGCCCGGCTCCTTGCGGCCGAGTTCATCAAAGAAGTGTTTCACCCAGAATGGGTGGCCAATCCTGTCTTAGTGCCAAAGAAGACATAGGAGTTGCGCATGTGTATCGACTTCACCGTCTTGAATAAAGCGTGTCCCAAAGATCCTTTTGCCCTACCTCGCATTGACCAGATTATTGACTCCAGAGCGAGGTCCGAGTTGCTCTGTTTCCTGGATGCTTATTCAGGTTATCACCAGATCCGACTTAAGGAGGATGATCAGTTGAAGACGTCCTTCATTACACCTTTTGGAGCCTTTTGTTACAAGACAATGACTTTTGGACTTAAGAACGCAGGAGTAACGTACCAGAGATGCATCCCGAACTATTTCAAAGGATAGATTGGGAGAAATGTTCATGCTTACATGGACGACGTGGTCATCAAGTCCCATAAGATCGACTCCTTGATCGCCGACTTGACAAAAACCTTTGATAATTTACGCAAGTACAAGATGAAGCTCAACCCAGGCAAGTGTGTATTTGGAGTCCCTGCTGGCAAATTATTGCTTCATCGTTTCAGAGAGAGGGATTGAAGCAAATCCAGAGAAAATCAAGGCTATCCACAACTTGCAGAAACCGACTTGTTTGAAAGATGTCCAAAAACTCACATGCTGCGTGGCAGCTTTGAGCAGATTCATATCACGAGTCGGAGAGAAGGCATGTCCTCTCTACCGACTCCTGAAGAAGTCGGATAAGTTCTTTGGGACAAAGAAGCTGACGACACTTTTGAAGAGTTGAAGAGAACTCTATCCACAACGCCAGTCCTTGCAGCTCCTACCGATAAGGAGCTCATGTTGCTATATGTAGCTGCCAACGAGAGAGTCGTCAGCGCAGTGGTGTTTGTGAAACGCAAGGAGGAAGAAAAGGAGTACCCAATACAGCGTCCTGTCTACTACATCAGCGAGGTCCTTACTGATTGCAAACAAAGGTACCCGCAGTGGCAGAAGCTAGTTTATGGAGTCTTTTTAGGAAGTCAAAATCTCTAGCATTATTTGCAAGAGCATCCTATCAAGGTGGTGAGTTCAGCACCACTGGCAGACATTATACGTAACAGGGATACAACGGGACGAGTTGCAAAGTGGGCAATTGACCTAGGTCCTTACCATATCACGTATGAACCTCGCGCAACAATCAATTCGCAAGCTTTGGTGGACTTTGTCAATGATTGGACCGACTTCACATCTTCACCAAGTTCGCCTTGCACCAAGTATTGGACAATGCACTTTGATGGATCCAGACAGCTTGAAGGCTCAGGAGGCGGCGTCGTTCTAACCTCACCGAAAGGAGATAAGTTGGCATATGTGCTTGAGTTACATTTTACTTGCACCAACAACATGGCAGAGTATGAGGCTCTGCTACATGGACTTCGTATGGCCAAGGAGATGAATATCAAATGCATCAGATGCTTTGGAGACTCGGATCTCGTGGCACAGCAAGTATCAGGAACTTGGGATTCGAAGGATGCAAATATGGCAGCTTACAGGAGAGCAGTTGAGCAGATTGTCGGGTTCTTTTCTGGCTACCAGGTGGAGCACATTGATCGTCGCAAGAAATGAAGCAGCAGATGCACTCTCAAGGCTAGGTTCTAGAAGGGAGAAAGTACCGCCCAATGTGTTCTTGGAAGAACTCCACCATCCTTCAGTCAAGTTGCCTTCAGAGGAAGAACTCGTGTTTCGAGACCCAGATTTGGCATTAGTCGTAGCGGTTCGCGCAATCCTGACTTGGACAGAGCCGTACTTAGCCTATCTGCTTCGTGGTGAACTTCCAGAAGATGAAGTTAAAAAGAGACAACTTATCAGGCGGTGCAAGTCTTATACAGTGATTGATGGGGAGTTGTTCAGGCGAAGCACCACCGGAGTTTATCAACGTTGTGTGTCCTCGGAAGAAGGCCGACAAATTCTACAGGAGATTGTGGTCACCATGAATCGACAAGGTCCTTGGTGTCAAAATCCTTTAGGCACGGCTTCTTTTGGTTGACAGCACAGTTGGATGCAGAGAACATAGTCCGGGTTTGCGATGGGTGTCAGCGGTATAAAAGACAAGATCATGTACCAGCCCAAGAGCTAAGGACTATTCCTATTACTTGGCCATTTGCAGTTTGGGGGCTTGATATGGTGGGTCCTTTTCAAAGTCGCCTTGCCACAAAACTCACCTACTGGTGGCAGTTGACAAGTTTACTAAGTGGATTGAAGTTCAACCCGTTAGCCGAGTCGATGCAGCATCAGCTGCTATGTTCATCAAGAAGATAGATACACGATTTGGATATCCACATAGCATAATCACAAACAATGGAACCAACTTATCAATTGGAGAAATGGCCAAGTTCTGTGGAGAAAACAACATCCCACTCGATCTGGCCTCGGTTGCGCACCCGCAGTCCAATGGGCAAGCAGAGCGTGCAAATCAGGAGTTACTCAGAGGGATCAAGCCCAGACTACGAGTTCCCCTGTTACGAGCTGCAGGGTGCTGGGTTGAGGAGTTACCTGCTGTTGGGGTTATGCCGAACAGGTACCCTCACGGATATGAAGCTAAGCCAGAATACCAGGGTGGCCCATAGTGGTGATAAGCCAAATTCTGGCTTATCGGGCGGCCCAGTATGATGAAGCGCAGGAGGCCCATCCGGCTAAGGAAGGTTCCAGAGGGCGGCTGATATTGCGGAAGACTTAGCCCACAAGACAAAGCCCAAGCCGGATTAGTTTAGGACTCTGACTTAGTCGGTAGGTTTTCTCCTGTAAGCCCTAGGCCGGACGCCTATATAAGCCGGCCTATGGGACGCCTTAGGGCACTCACGCACTCTTGATACGATTCATCTCGACGAGAACCTCAATCTCGGCGAGATCCCACTGTAACTCGGCGATATTGCCTATATAGTGATTTATAGCAGCACGTAGGATCACGCCACCGTCGTGTGATCCGAAGCTGGGTAAACTGGTTTCTATCCCTAAGCCGGAATCCCAACTTCTCCAAAACCCCTCGCTCTACCTAGCTCGATGGCACCCCTGCCGCGGCTAGATTCGACAATACCACGACAGTTGGCACCCACCGTGGGGCAGGAGACCTCTGGGGTTTCGATCTGTCCAGGAGCTGCAGGCGGAGTCGGCGACACCATCGCGGTCGGCATGGTGAGCTACTTCGACGAATCGGGAGCCGGCCACGTCTTCAACGATGGCCTCTGGACGCCGGCAAAGGAGGATCCCGCCGGCTGGTCCACGGTCTCCGTCGGCGGTTTCGACATCTTCGTCGGCTTCACCGCCCAGGCTTTGGACGATCTTGGGTTCACATCGAGTTTGCCCACCACCCACCCCTACAACTTTGAAGACGGATCGGACCTAGACTCTGAGGAGCTAGCTGATCTGGATCTAGCGTTTGATGCTGACGATGAGGACTCCGAAGATGACGCAACCTCAGGGGCGGCGCCGGGTTTCCATTTCGTCGGCACGGCTGGGGAATCCGGCTCAAACGAGTCGACGACACTACCTGAGTCAATCCTTCCTGCTTTGCAGATGGAGGCAGATTCAGAAGCCGGATCAGTGGACACCGCTCCTATGGAGCAAGACCCTGAGTCTGAAGGAGAATCCGACGATTTCAGTCGGAAGGTTGCGTCCTGCTTGGGACGCCCTGTCGAGGTCTTGATGGGAAACATCTCGGATCCTAATGCCGACCCCAACACCTTGAAAACCACCAATGGCGAAGAAAAAACTCCGCAAGCCGGAAATCTCAAGGTGGATTTCGTACCACCACTAGCTCCATCAAAGGGGGCAGACAGAAGGCCGGCTGGAGGAGACGACATCGACGCTAAGACCGGCGACGCGGTGCAGAGGGAGTACGAAAGAAAGATGGCGAGCTGCAAGCAACTGTTGACGCCACTCCCTCCAAACGCATCGCTGGACGACATTGAGAAGCGCCGCGCCCTACTTGAGGAGCAAGCCGCCCAGATAGTAGAGCGTGAAGTTGAGCTCACAAACAAGGAAACGGAGTTCATCCAAAAGCAGGGGGAAAAGGGGGCTGACGATGTTTTCCGTCCGGCTCGTGATAAGAACCTGCATAAGAGGTTGGATTTCCGTAGCAAGTGGGAAGCCGACCATGTAGATTCAGTCTGGAGAAAGTACCACCACCGACATGACCCGGTGACAAATCTGTGTTACTTCAATACCCCAGCCAAAAATATGGAGGCTGCCCAGGAGGTCATGTTCGACAAATCTCTAGATCGTGACGCTCGGCTTAAATATTCGGCTTATCTACTGGAGGTTGCACAGCAGCAGCAGAATGATTCGCAAGTCAAAACAGGGCGGCTCGTGGATGATTCTCGCCTTTGCAAGTCAACCGCTAACAAGCCAATGGCTGCTGCCCCTGCCGACCCAGATGACGACCCGGCCGGTTCAAGCAGTCACAACAAAGGCAGCAAGGACCCGAAGGACAAGCAGCCTAGAGGCGCGGAATCCCAGACAGGTTCTTCACGCCATCGTGAAGCTGGTCAGGAAAGGCATCGGAGCCGAGAGCGAAAGGAGGATCCTCGCACGGAAAAGGTGGCTCCACCCCGTCAGGAGCGACGGCATGAAGGGGAAAATCAACCCCAAAGGGAGGGAAACAGAGGTCATATGCCACCTCCACCGCCGCCTCCACCGCGCAAAGAGGGAGATAACACTTCCAAATACATACCCCCTCCACAACGACAAAGGACTCCAAGCCCTCCGCGTAATGCAAGCCGGGCGAGCCAAAGCCGTCACAGGGAAGAACCAAGACAAGAAAAGTCGGTTGCTAAACCGCCACCAACCAATGATGTTCGAAGCCTAATCGAGGAGAGGAAGTCGGCCAGAGATGCCCAGTACCTCGGCCCCAAGTGTTTTGGCAGAACAATCAGAGAGCAAATTCTACCTCCCACTTTGTCGAACGTAACAAAGATGGTTGAGAAGTACAGCGGTACGGCTAATCCTGAGACCTGGCTCTCAGTTACGTCAGTGCCTGCGACATATATCAAGGCAGCGCCGACTCGGCAGTGCGATTTTTGCCCCTGATGTTAACCGGTACGGCACGCATGTGGATTGAAGGCCTGCCCGAAAGGACAGTTCATACCTGGAGTGATATGAAGCGTGTTTTTATCCAGCACTTTCAGGGCACATATAAGCGCCCAAAGTCGATTTTCGACTTACAGCGGTGCGTGCAGCAAAGGAACGAGTCTAGCCGTGAATTCGTCTCACGATGGAGTGAAATCAAGAACGCTTGCGAAGGAGTCTCAGAAACTCAGGCGATCCACGCTTTCAAGCAATCTCTGAGGAAGGGGACGACTTTCCGCTTCATGATCTACAGTGACTAGTCGGAGACTTTGGGGGGCTTACTCGCTTGTGCAAACAAGTACGCCGCCGCCGACGATGACAACAGGGAGGATGCCGAAAACCACCGATGCGAGTCCGGGAAAAAGAAGGTTGAAGATCAAGCCGGCCCTTCTCATGAGGTCGCTGCCGCCTTTGGAAAGGGTGGTTCAAGCAATGGCAAATGGCAAGGCAAGAAGCCGGCAAATAACCAATCATCCCGGCCACCAGCGGTGAAGTATGACGACATCAAGCACAACCCCTGTGTCCATCATCTGAGGCCAGATGGGACAAGTTCCCACACGATCCAGCAATGTCACATTAATCGAGACATCGCTAAGGACCCCAAGGCCGGCAAGTCAAGGAACAAGCGCAAGTCCAGGAAGGACGACAAAGAGAAGGAAGAAGCTGCTTCAGAGTCGGATGATGCCGCCTCCAAAGAGAAAGGCAGCAAATTCCCTAAGCATGCCGAAAGTCTCATCGTCAACCTGGCAACAGATTCTTCACGCAAAGAAAAGGCGGCTTGGCGAGAAATCAACGCTACGGTGCCCGCAGTTCCTCAATATCTGGATTGGTCCGACACACCCATCACATGGGATCGCAGCGATCACCCGGATAGAGTTCC
The DNA here is from genome assembly GCA_012064385.1 of Puccinellia tenuiflora. Taxonomy (NCBI): domain Eukaryota; kingdom Viridiplantae; phylum Streptophyta; class Magnoliopsida; order Poales; family Poaceae; genus Puccinellia; species Puccinellia tenuiflora. The sequence goes on along the minus strand of QRDG01000534.1, from coordinate 335,593 downwards.
TGCAAAGCGCACCTACGCCTTAGTCGTCAGCCCAATAGTCGGCAAGTACAAGTTGACAAAGGTACTCATGGATGGCGGCAGTAGTATCAACATACTTTACGCCGCAACATTAAGGAGGATGCGTATTTCCGAGTCACAACTCACCCACAGTACTGTGAAGTTTCATGGGATTGTGCCGGGATGACAAGCTTCCTCGATTGGGCAAATTACCCTGAAGGTCACCTTTGGTGAAGCCGATAATTTTCGGACTGAGGACGTCTCTTTTGAGGTGGTTCCCTTCAGAAGTGCATACCATGCAATCTTTGGACGCCCGGCTTTCGCCAAGTTTATGGCTCGGCCCTGCTACATCTACAGCATGCTAAAAATGCCGGGACCCAATGGCGTCATCACAGTTAAGGGAGACTTCAAGAAAGCCAAAGAATGTGAGGCCTCCAATGCCGTCCATGCTGAACAAGCAATCTGCAGGGAAGAGTTGGAGGATCTCAAGAAAACAATTGGTCCCGATGAGATGCCGGCGACTGAAAGGCCGTCCTCTAAAGTCGACTCAAGCTTCAAGCCAAAGGATGACACCAAGAAAATCAAGCTCTCAAAGGAGGATCCGACAAAGGAGGCCATCATCGGCACCGGTCTCGACGACAAATAGGAAGGCGAGCTCGTCAAGTTTCTCCGTGAGAACCGGGACATTTTTGCCTGGTCACCATCTGACATGCCAGGTGTCCCGAGGAAACTTGCCGAGCACTCCCTAAAAGTCAACAAGGACGCAAAGCCGGTCAAGCAAGGCCTTCGTCGGCTCGGAAATGAGAAGCGCAAGGCGGTTGGAAAGGAGATCCTAAGGCTCACAGCCGCCAAATTCATTCGTGAAGTTGTCCACACTGATTGGTTGGCAAATCCCGTGCTAGTCCCAAAGAAGAACACCTCGGAGCTGCGTATGTGCATTGATTTCACCGGCTTAAACAAAGCCTGCCCTAAAGATCCGTTCGCTTTACCGCGCATCGATCAGGTCATTGATTCAACTGCCGGCTCAGAGATGCTATGTTTTCTGGACGCTTATTCGGGTTACCATCAGATAAAGATGAAGGAGTCAGATCAAATCAAGACATCCTTCACAACGCCGTATGGCAATTATTGCTATGTCACAATGCCATTCGGCTTAAAGAATGCCGGTGCTACTTACCAAAGGTGTATGCAGCGATGTCTGGACAAGCAAATTGGCCGCAATGTTCACGTCTATGTTGACGACATTGCAGTCATGTCGAAGAAGCGTGGCAATCTAATCGCCGATCTGTCGGAAACCTTCGCAAACCTAAGGGAGTACCAGATGAAGCTTAATCCGGCAAAATGCGTCTTCGGTGTACCCGCAGGCAAGCTTCTGGGCTTCATTGTTTCCCAAAGAGGAATTGAAGTTAACCCGGAAAAGATAAAGGCGATTCAGAACATCGAGAAGCCGACTTGTCTGAAGGACATACATCGGCTTACGGGTTCCGCTGCGGCTGTAAGTCGTTTCATCAGCCGGCTTGGAGATAAAGCTTTGCCTCTGTATAAACTCCTCAAAAAGTCGGATAATTTCGTCTGGACGGAGGAAGCAGAAGCAGCTTTAGCTCAGCTGAAGTATACATTGACGCATGCTCCAATCTTGGCGGCTCCAAAGGAAAGAGAGCCACTCTTGCTCTATTTGTCGACCACAAACTTTGTTATCAGTGCCGTCATTGTAGTTGAGCGCCTGGAAGAGGGAAAGCAATGGCCGGATCAGCGCCCCGTCTATTTTATTAGCGAGGTATTCCCAGATTCAAAGCAGCGCTATCCCCACTACCAGAAGTTAGCCTATGGCGTATTCTTTGCCACTAGGAAACTGCGTCATTACTTCCATGATCACACAGTCACGCTGGTCAGCAAGGCTCCATTAAGGGAAATGATAAGGGGTGGCCCGATCTTCTCAGCAAGCTGCGGTGGTGATGATGATGATGGATAGATAACTTGTATGTCGCCGATGAACTCTCCTCGCTTGATCCCTGATGCCAATGCAGCAGCTCTCAACCCTTTGGATATTCACAACGTCACACACTTGCGCACGTAGCCGTCGACCACGAAACGGTATAATTGCAATTCACTAATTCCCAATGGAACAGCGGATCACACTTAACTTGCAGTATATAATCTCCAGATCGAAACGAATTGGAGACGAGGATTCAAGATGAATGCTTACAGCAGTCTCATGAACTAGGGTTTATCTTAAACGTGGTCTAAACTCATCTATGGCGGCTGGACTAGTATATAAAGGGGGAGGGGCGTACTGTAGCTATAGTACCGACCCGGTGCAACCGACTTGGTGCAACCCTAAACCTGTTCGACTCAAACGATACAAACTGACCCAAAGTGTTGGGTTCAGCCTTAAGGCACGCAGGCCTGATTTGGTGCCTGCCCATGTGTGGCGTGGTGGCCTCCCTGGCCCTTGGACGCTGCCTCCCTCTCCTCCCTCGCGTCCTCTTCATCTTGTGTACTCCTCGCCTTGATCCTCTTGCTCCAAGTGCTGCAGCTCCTCGCTCCCTCGTGCTACGCCTTCTTCTTCAACGAACCTGAGTATGCACACAAACAAAGACTTAGGCAGTAAACAATTCTCATTAATGAAATATTCAGATTCTATTAGGAGTGAGTTCACCTGTTGTTCTAATAGCTTTGCACGAGCTCTTGTAATAGGTCCAATTCTGATTTCATCATTGAACTTCTTTGCAGCAGCTTGGTGATCATCATCATGAGGTGAAGATGTGTCAAGTGTATGGATGTCCTCATCAGGAAATCATCAACAATGCCGACGCAACGGGTCGAGTCGCCAAATGGGGCATCAAGTTAGCAGCTTTCGACATACAGTACAAGCCGAGGACCGCCATCAAGTCTCAGGTCTTAGCCGACTTTGTTGCAGATTGGACAGAGGCAATGGAAAGCACACCTTTGCCGGATTCTCAGTACTGGATAATGCACTTCGATGGCTCGAAGATGAAGGAAGGCTCGGGGGCTGGAGTGGTTCTAAAATCGCCTAAGGGTGATAAGCTCAGTTATGTCCTCCGAATCCACTTCAACGCCACCAACAATGTAGCAGAGTATGAGGCTCTCCTTCATGGTCTTCACATGGCTAAGGAATTGGGAGTACAGCGCATCCTCTGCTATGGCGACTCAGATCTGGTTGTGCAACAACTTGATGGATGTTGGGACACGAAGAGTCCCACAATGGCGGAATACAGAAGAACAGTCGACGAATTCGGCCGATGCTTTGCCGGCTTAGAGGTTCGACATATCTCCCGAGATGACAATGAAGCTGCTGATGCCTTGGCCAGAATAGGATCCAAGAAAAAGGCAGTGCCACCAGACGTATTCCTCCATCACCTTCACAAGCCGTCCATCAAAGGCGGCGATGAAGATTACCCTTTGTCGGCAGAGTCAGTTCAGGTGTGCTTGGTAACCCCAGATTGGACCACACCCTACATTGATTTCTTGGTTAATAAGAAACTGCCTAAGGACGACGAGGTGCTAAGCCGTCAAATTGAGCGTCGAGCAAAGGCGTACACGATTATTAACGGGCAACTCTACAAGAGGAGCACAACCGGCATCTTCCAAAGATGCGTCTCTCCAGAGGAAGGACAGCAAATCTTAGAAGAAATCCACTCCGGCGAATGTGGGCATCACGTGGCGGCAAAGGCGTTAGTCGCCAAGGCGTTTCGGCACGGATTCTTCTGGGTGACGGCTAAAGAGGATGCTATCAACATCGTCAAGACTTGTGAAGGATGTCAGCGCTACGCAAAGCAGATTCACTTGCCGGCTCAGGAGCTTCGAACGATCCCTATCACTTGGCTGTTCGCGGTCTGGGGGCTCGACATGGTGGGACCTTTTAAGACGGCAAGGGGAGGCTTAACCCACCTGCTGGTGGCGGTCGACAAATTCACAAAGTGGGTGGAGGCAAAGCCCATCAAGAAACTCGACGGAGTTACAACAACAAAGTTCATCGTCGAGATTACAACCCGATTCGGCATACCGCATAGCATTATCACCGACAATGGCACAAACTTTGCCGTCGGTGAGCTAGCGAAGTTCTGCAGCCGATCAAAGATCCGACTCGATGTGGCATCGGTGGCACACCCGCAATCCAATGGACAGGTAGAGCGCACTAACGGCATTATTCTGCAGGGTATTAAGCCGAGGCTTGAAACTCCTCTACATCGAGCAGACGGCGCGTGGGTTGATGAATTGCCGGCGGTCTTATGGAGTATTCGTACTACCACAAATAGATCAACCGGCTTCACCCCTTTCTTCCTTGTCTATGGCGCAGAAGCGATGCTCCCATCCGACATGATCCACGATTCGCCTAGAGTCGCAGCCTACGTCGAAGAAGACGCAGAAGAAGCACGTCAAGACGGCTTAGATGTCCTCGAAGAAGAAAGAGAGTTAGCTCTCCAAAGATCCGCCATCTATCAACAAGATCTACGTCGATACCAGAGCCGTAGAGTGCGGAGTCGATCTTTTCGAGAAGGCGACTTAGTGCTTCGGCTTGTGCAAAGCCGGCAGCACAAATTATCCCCACCATGGGAAGGGCCTTTCGTTATCAGCAAAGTTCTGAAAAACGGGTCATATTACCTGCTCGACTTAAGGGATTCAAAGAAAGATCCCAGGAAGAAAGGTCGAAAGAGGAAAAGGCATGTAGATGACGGCTTAGACGAGACAAAACGTCCGTGGAATATCGCTCAGCTACGTCCTTTTTACACTTAGCAAATTCTATTGTAACCATGTCAATGTGATCATGAAATAAAAATTGGTTTCTCTCATGTCGAATTCGAGAATCTGTACCATCCCTTATTTCCCAATGATCTTATTGATAATATCTGTTTACCCGAAATTGCCTGTGTTGCTAGTTGGTAAACTCTTTTCTCTGTTGAATCCGCCTTAAGGCGATGAAAAAATAAAATTTTGCCAAATAATGTTTGTCTGATAGCTTTTTGTGCCGGGTTGCTTCAAAGTGTTCCGGCACCGAAAGGCGGCACTTGATCTGGGTATAAACAGATTGGTCATTGTGTACCCTGTTGCTCAGCAAGTTTGCTTCGCAATAGGTTTGCTGGCACTTAAAAGCTAAGGTGTCAAGGCCAGATTGAACTGAGGCATAAAAATGCAAAATTGCAAAAGTAGATAAGTTAAATATGGCAAAAGACAGTTATTTACAAAATATTTCACACTGTTCGACTTGCTTACATCTAGTCTACATTTTTCAGGGAAGCCGACTCGAATGAGCAAATTCGGCTTTAACATCAGTTCGCCTCCTCGCCGTCATCATCTGATTGGACGGGTGTTGGCGGGCACGGAACTTCCTTGAAGATGGTGGTCAACGATACCATCTTGGCAATCTTGCTGGCATAGCCGGAGACGGAGTGCAGAATCTTCCTGCGATCTTGGTCATCAAGCGGTGAGCCATCCTCCTTTTCAAGAGGAAAGCCGGATGCCACCCGCCAAGCTTCAGCTTCTGGGTAGTGAGCCATCATTAAGCCCAGAGCCGTCTTCGCACCTCCGCGAGCGCTGGATCGGAGCCGTTCGTCAAAGAACGAAGTTGCCTCATCCAACTCGCCCGGCAAATCTGCCAGGTTCGCCAAAGTCTCGGGGTTGCCGGGAAAGAATTTTTCAACAATATTTTTTCCCGAAGAAAGTATCTTCGGGATAATTTCCCCCATCTCCAAAATCCGGTCAAGCCGGTTCTTCGCTGTCAGTTCATGGCCCAAGCCGGCCGGAGCTGTAAAAGGCGAAGTTAACTTGTTAAGCAGGCAGACACAAACGCAGCAAAAATGAATTCTTAAGTATAAAACTTACTCAGAAGCTGGTTGTCTATTGCCAGTGATTCGTCCAGACGCTTGTCAAGCCGGTCCTGAACTTCACGGAGGGAATCTTTGCTCTGTTGCCTCTTTGTCTCCAGATTTTGCTCGGCTTGCACAAGAGCTTTTTGAGCCGATTCCAGCTCTGTCTTCATCGATTCATTAAGCTTTTTCAGCTCAATGTTCTCGTTGCGGAGCTGGTCGACGGTTCCCATGTTGTCTGCGAACTCCTTGGCCTTGTTGATGGCGTCTGCGGCAAATATATCGTTAGTAGACAAATAAAGCTAGAAGCAAGAAATTGAAAGTTTTCTCGGCATTATTACCCTGGTAAATGACCCGGTCTGCTTCAAACCCGGCAATAATGGTGTCCTTGTTTGCCAGCTCTGCCCTTAGTCGGCGCATCTCCTGATTTCGCAAACCCAAAGAAGTGATGGTTTCAGCGCCAATTTCTCGATGAATCTGCGTAAGGAGTTTTGCTAAAAAGCCTAAAGCTTGATGACAATATGGCTACATGAAGGCACTCTAAATGCCGGGGGGCTACGTGGATGCATTTGACTTTGACCACTATGTCGGCTATCTTTTCTAATTTAGTCCGACATAGTGCTCGGGGGCTACTGGGGAGGATATTTACCTGGAAGTGCTCGCGCAGAAGGGACATGCCGGCATCAAAGGACTCAGTGAAGTATTGCTGCTGGTCCTCAAGGATCTCTATGACATCAAGGGTGTCATAGGCTTTGGTCTGTTCCGGCTCGTTGTCCCTGACAGTGGTTCCTTTCTTTCGGGGCAACCGAGGGGCGCGCATAAACCGGCTCATGAACTCCGGCTTAATATACCCCTCCGCGTCAAAGGCTTCGGCCTTGATTGGAGGGAAAGTCGGGGCATCATTAGCCGGAGCTTCGGCCCTTGGTGGGGAAGGAGGTGCTGTCACCTTTCCCGTCATCTCCGTCCATTGCGAAGGAGGGGTAGTCCCGGCTCTCCCTAAGATAGGACCTGCTGCCACAGTGCGGGCACCCTCTTCGGCGGGGTTCGGCTTCGGAACCGGAGTGGCAGGAGCTACGGCGGGAGACGCCTTCTTCCGCGTGACGCATACCTTTGATTTAAGAGGTGCGCCCTTTTTTATCCTGCAATGATATAAGGGGCAAGTTCAGCAAGGCCGGCTCAATATCAAAGCAAGAAGAAAACAAAGCGTTGTCAGCCGACTTACTTATTGCTGGGGATATTGAGCCCAGCGAGGGCATTGTCATCTTCGGATGACTTGGCGCCAATCGTGATAGACTGGCTCTTCCTTTTCCGGCTCTCTGCTTGAGCCGAAGAAAAGGTAACGGGACGCTGGATCACTTTGCTGGACGATGACGTGCCAGCTGATCCAGAAGTGGAAAGGCCTGGAATCTAAGGAATAAAACAAGTCAGCTTGTGGCTATAAAGCTAACATCCCTTCAAAGAATTGAACTTTGTTTTCGGCAAAGTACCTTTGGGGGAGGGTTGGATGCCGTGAACATCGGCATCGATTCTTCATATTGCCGACCCTCGTTGGGCCGGGCTTTGATTAGGCGGTTGAGGCGCGCGTGGTAGAGCTCCTCATCCATGTCTTTCTCGCTGGTCCTCATGGGATCAGCATTACCAGTGTACTCGCACAAAAGGCGGGTACGGTGATGGAGGGGCTGGATCCGTCTTTTGACCCAGCATATTATGGTGTCCTCCCCAGTTAGGGGAGGAGAGCCGGAGGTTAACTCCGAAATCTTCGCCTGAATGGCGGCATGGTCTGCCGGCATCTTCGCCGACGGCTTCTTCGTCCAGGACGGCATGGGCGTGCCAGCTATATCTGTGAAGGGGGCAAGGCCCTCCAGCCGGTTCGGTGGTGCCACGTCCTTGCAGTAAAAGAAGGTCGAAGCCCATCCCTTTGCCGAATCAACGATTGGGACCTGAGGGTACCAGTGATGAGGACATCCCTAGTCCTTTACCATTTTCTTCTATCGACGATGTTGCTGCTCAAGACAAGCCCAATGAAGTGAGGATTGGACCAATGACAAGAGCTCGTGCCAAGCTACTTGGACAACAGGTGAACTCACTCTTAATTGAATATAATGTTTGTGATGTTGAGAACTTTATACTGCCTAAGTCTATGCATCTGTGTATGATCAGGGTTGTTGATAACACAAGCATTGGAGGAGGACCCGAGGAGCAGCAAGAATCGGGGCACAAAGACACCTATGGCGCGAGGGAGGAGCGGGAGGAAGGCGCAAGGAAAGAAGACGAAGAAAACCAGTCAGGCCGGCCTGAGGCCGGCCTCAGGCCGGCCTGAGGCCGGCCTCAGCCCGGCCAGGCCGGGCTACCACCCGAAGCACCCGGCCTCCGAGACGCAGGAAGGCCGGCCCAAGCCCGGCCTAGGCCGGCCATGTGCCCGAAGCGGCCGGCCTCAGCCCGGCCTCAGCCCGGCCTAGGCCGGCCATGCACCCGAAGCGGCCGGCCTCAGCCCGGCCTCAGCCCGGCCAGGCCGGCTTGCCTGCCATGCGAATCCCAGCCCGGCCTTGGCCCGGCCTAAGCCCGGCCTGGACCCGGCCTGCGCGCCAGATTTCGGCCGAACCCACTTTTGGGTCGGTTTGTAACCCGTTCGAGTCAGAACCAAGTTAGGTTTTCCGTGTTAGTTCGGTTTGGCCTCCTATATAAGCTAGGGCCGGCTGCTAGAGAGGGGTTAGACCACGTTTTGATTAAACCCTAGATTGGATTGCTACAAGCATTCATCTTTTGCCGTGTTCCTCTTTGTTGCGATCAGGAATACAACCCCTCCACTTTGTTTCGATCTGGAGGTTCTTGCTACCAAAGTTTGAGTGTGATCTGTTGTTCCATTGGGAATTAGTAGATCGCAGAAACCGCTTCGTGGCCGGCGGCTACGTTGCATCGGTGTGAGGCGTCGCGAATATCCATTGGGTTGAAGAGCTGTTGCATTGGCAACAGGGGAGCAGCCGGAGAGTTCGTCGGAATCTCGCAAGTTATCTACCATCATCAACCATCTACCACCGCTCACAGAGAAGATCGGGCCACCCCTTATCAACCAGTCAATATCCCGGCGGCAGTTGAAACTGATTGAGCCGACCACTAGCAACTCCTTGTTGACAGTCTGCCTCTTGACTAAGAAGCATCTATGGAAGAAGTCTAGCCTAGTCTTTATACCTAAGTAACCTTCAAATAGAGCTACAAAGCCGGAGATGTATNGTACCTTTGGGGGAGGGTTGGATGCTGTGAACATCGGCATCGATTCTTCATATTGTCGACCCTCGTTGGGTCGGGCTTTGATTAAACGGTTGAGGCGCGCGTGGTAGAGCTCCTCATCCATGTCTTTTTCGCTGGTCCTCATGGGATCAGCATTACCAGTGTACTCGCACAAAAGGCGGGTACGGTGCTGGAGGGCTGGATCCGTCTTTTGACCCAGCATATTATGGTGTCCTCCCCGGTTAGGGGAGGAGAGCCGGAGGTTAACTCCGAAATCTTCGCCTGAATTGCGGCGTGGTCTGCCGGCATCTTCGCCGATGGCTTCTTCGTCCAGGACGGCATGGGCGTGCCGGCTATATCTGTGAAAGGGCAAGGCCCTCCAGCCGGTTCGGCGGAGCCACGTCCTTGCAGTAAAAGAAGGTTGAAGCCCATCCCTTTGCGAATCAACCATGGGTACCTGAGGGTACCAGTCGATATCCCGGCGGCAGTTGAAGCTGATTGAGCCGACCACTAGCAGCTCCTTGTTGACAGTCTGCCTCTTGACTAAGAAGCATCTATGGAAGAAGTCTAGCCTAGGTTTTATACCTAAGTAACCTTCAAATAGAGCTTACAAAGCCGGAGATGTATATAGCAAACTGTTCGGGGTAATGTTATGGAGTTGGAGGCCATAATGGTCGAATATTTCTATCAGAAATTCCGACGGCGGCAAAGAAAAACCCCTAGAGACGTGGGAGGAGAGAAGTACCCGCTCGTCTCGGACTGGGGTTGGATACGGGTCGTCCAAGGCGGATCTCCAAGCCGGCGAAGTAGAAGATGCCGGAGGAATGACGCCATCAGCCGCCATGCTTTTGAGCTCACCTTCTTCTACAGCAGAGCCGACCCAGTTATGTGTCGGGTTGTTGGCAGCACCTTTATTGCTGCCGGCTTCTTCTTCTTCGTCTTCCTCTCCAGCGCTAGTTCCTTCAGCTGCGGCTTCTGAAGCCTTGGGGGCTTGAGTGGCAGAAGCAGCGGCTTCGGCTGCGGCTTTCACAAAGGCCACTTCGTCGCGGCCTGGCACGATGATGGTGGCCACCGGAGACGGGGAAGATGCAGCTGTAGCGGCGGAGGGCTCGGAGGGCGGCGGCGGGTGGCTCGGAGACGGCGCGGCGGCCGCGGAAGGAGAACCGCCCATTGGTGGAGCCGAAGCCAGTGGCGTTGCTTCAATCACCGGCGAGTCCGGAGCGCTTGATGCCATGGAGCTTTGGGAAGAACTTGAGATCGGGGGAGGTGAGATCTGGAGGAGATGCGTGCTAGGGTTGCGAATGGCGAGTGATAGCGGCGGAGGCGAGGCGTCCGACATTTATAGTGGATGCGCCGAGATCCGCGCAACGGTCACAGGCTGAGATTTTCGCCACGCGTCACGGATCTGGCCGTTGTGAGACGTTTGCCCTCCTCCGACTCCTCGATTTTCGCGCGGGAAAAAACGCTGTTGGTCCCTACATTCAAAGATGCTTCTCCACTCACTCTATCGAGTCTGACAGAGTAGTCAAATCGGTGGACGCGTGTCGGTACGTGTTCGAGTTGATTTCTCCGACATAATAAGCCGGCACTATGAGATCGGCAAACAAGTTCGGCATGTTCTGCAAAGTTTCTAGGAATGCTCCAAGACTAAAAGACGGATGAAGAACTTCCCGGATGGAGTTTTGTCGGGAAGATGAAGCCAACCGAACAAGTACTTGAAGCTTTCCGGGGGCTAATGTTGGGGTTATGCCGAACAGGTACCCTCATGGATATGGAGTTAAGCCAGAATACCAGGGTGGCCCATAGAGGTGATAAGCCGAATTCCGGCTTATCGGGCGGCCCAGTATGATGAAGCACAGGAGGCCCATCCGTCTAAGGAAGGTTCCGGAAGGCGGCTGGTATTGCGGAAGACTTAGCCCACAAGACAAAGCCCAAGCTGGATTTTTAGGACTCTGACTTAGTCGGTAGGTTTTCTCCTGTAAGCCCTAGGCCGGACGCCTATATAAGCCGGCCTATGGGATGCCTTAGGGTACGCACTCTTGACACGATTCATCTCGACGAGAACCTCAATCTCGGCGAGATCTCACTGTAACTCGGCGATATTGCCTATATAGTGATTTATAGCAGCACGTAGGATCACGCCACCGTCGTGTGATCCGAAGCTGGGTAAACTGGTGTCTATCCCTAAGCCGGAATCCCCAACTTCTCCAAAACCCCTCGCTCTACCTAGCTCGATGGCACCCCTGCCGCGGCTAGATTCGACAATACCACGACACGTCCACCGAGTCCTGACGAGCAAGTTCATTGTCTGTCTCGACATAATTGGCGACTCGTGGCGAGTCATGGAGTAAGTCGCTAGGTAGGACGGCTTCTGCTCCATACACCATGAAGAACGGTGTGAAGCCAGTAGACCTATTAGGAGTTGTCCTTATACTCCAAAGTACTGCTGGTAGCTCCTCAACCCGACTCCCGGCGGCTCTTAACAAGGGGACTCGGAGCCGAGGCTTAATTCCCTTCAGCAACTCCTGATTTGCCCTCTCTGCCTGTCCATTGGACTGTGGATGTGCTACTGAAGCTAGGTCGAGTCTGATGTTGTTCTCTCCACGGAACCTGGCCATCTCCCCAACTAATAAGTTGGTCCCATTATCTGTAATGATGCTGTGAGGAAATCCAAAGCGTGTTGCTATCTTCTTGAAAAATCTCACTGTTGATGCTCCGTCGACTCTGCTGACGGGTTCGCCTTCCACCCACTTGGTGAACTTGTCAACTGCTACTAGCAGATGGGTCTTGTGGCAAGGCGACCTTGAGAAAGGACCCACCATGTCAAGCCCCCAAACTGCAAACGGCCAAGTGATAGGAATAGTTCTGAGTTCTTGGGCTGGCACGTGGTCTTGCCTTGCGTACCTTTGGCATACGTCACAAATTCGCACTATCTTTTCTGCGTCCAGATGTGCTGTTAACCAAAAGAACCCGTGCCTGAAAGCTTTTGACACCAAGGATCTAGTGGATGCATGATGGCCACAATCACCTGCATGAATCTCTTGCAGTATTTGCCTGCCTTCCTCCGGAGACACACATCTCTGGTAGACTCCAGTGACACTCCTTCTGCACAACTCGCCATCAATGACCACGTAGGACTTGCATCGTCTGATGAGTTGTCTCTATTTGACTTCATCCTCTGGGAGTTCACCCCAGAGGAGATATGCAAGGTAGGGCTCTGTCCATGCTGGTATTGCCCGTACTGCTGCCACAAGTGCCAACTCTGGATCTAGGAAGGCTAACTCCTCCTCTGAAGGCAACTTGACTGATGGGTGGTGAAGTTCATCCACAAACACGTTTGGGGGTACTTTCTCTCGTCGAGAGCCGAGTCGTGATAACGCATCTGCGGCCTCATTCTTGCTTCTGTCAATATGCTCCACTTGATAACCAAAAAAGAACCCGGCTATCTGTTCGACTGCTCTTCTGTAAGCCGCCATGTTTGCATCCTTCGAGTCCCAGGTTCCAGATACTTGCTGGGCTACAAGATCCAAGTCTCCAAAGCACCTGATATGCTTGATGTTCATCTCCTTGGCCAAACGCAGGCCGTGTAGCAAGGCTTCGTACTCAGCCATGTTGTTTGTACAATCAAAGTGCAACTGAAGGACATATTCCAACTTATCTCCTTTAGGCGAAGTCAAAACCATGCCGGCTCCTGAGCCTTCTAATTGCCTGGATCCATCGAATTACATTATCCAATACTTAGTGCAGGGTGAGCTTGGTGAGGATGTGAAGTCTGTCCAGTCATTGATGAAATCGACCAAAGCTTGAGACTTGATTGCTGTCCTAGGCTCATATGTGATATGGTAAAGACCCAACTCGATTGCCCACTTGGCAACTCGACCTGTTGCATCTCTATTGCATATAATGTCAGCTAGCGGTGCTGAACTCACCACTTTGATTGGATGCTCTTGAAAATAATGCTTAAGCTTCCTACTTGCAAGGAAAACTCCATAAACTAACTTCTGCCATTGAGGGTACCTTTGCTTTGAATCTGTGAGGACTTCACTGATGTAGTAAACAGGCCTCTGTACTGGGTACTCTTTACCTTCCTTTGCACGCTCCACAACTACTACTGCGCTGACAACCCTTTCATTGGCAGCCACATATAATAGCATGGGCTCCTTATCCGTAGGAGCTGCAAGTACTGGTGCTGATGATAGGGTTTTCTTCAAGCCCTCAAAAGCATTTTCGGCTTCTTTGTCCCATAGGAATTTGTCTGACTTCTTCAGGAGTTGGTAGAGAGGACCCGCCTTCTCTCCAAGTCTTGAGATGAATCTGCTTAGGGCTGCTACACAACCAGTGAGTTTCTGAACGTCCTTTAAACAAGTCGGCCTCTGCAGGTTGTGAATAGCCTTGATTTTCTCTAGGTTAGCTTCAATGCCTCTCTCTGAAACAATGAAGCCTAGGAGTTTGCCTGCATGGACTCCAAAAACACACTTGGTAGGGTTAAGTTTCATCTTGTACTTGCGCAAATTATCAAAGGTTTCTGTCAGGTCTGCTATCAAAGAGTCGGCTTTCTGAGACTTGATAACCACATCATCTACATAAGCGTGAACGTTCCTCCCAATCTGTTCCTTGAAACAGTTCTGGATGCATCTCTGGTATGTAGCTCCTGCATTCTTGAGCCCAAAAGGCATTGTCATATAGCAAAACACTCCAAAGGGTGTAATGAAAGATGTCTTCAGCTCATCCTCTTTCTTGAGTCTGATCTTATGGTACCCTGAATAAGCATCCAGGAAACAAAGTAACTCTGACCCCGCTGTGGAGTCAATTATCTGGTCAATACGAGGCAAAGCAAATGGGTCCTTAGCGCAATGCTTGTTAAGACCCGTGAAGTCGATGCACATCCGCAGCTCTCCTGTTTTCTTTGGCACTAGTACTGGATTGGCTACCCACTCTGGATGAAAGACTTCCTTGATGAACTCAGCTGCAAGGAGCCGAGCCACCTCTTCTCCAATGACTTTTCACCTATCATAGTGAAACTTGCGCAGACCTTGCTTAACTGGTCTTGCATTAGGGTTAACATGTAAGCAGTGCTCGGCGAGTTCTCTCGGGACTCCTGGCATGTCCGATGGCTTCCATGCGAAGACGTCCCGGTTCTCACGGATGAACTCGACGAGCGCGCTTTCCTATTTGTCACATAGATGTGCCCCAATGACGAACTACTTGGAGGAGTCGCCTGGGGTGAATTCCACTGACTTGGTATCCTGAGCTGACTTGAACTTCATCTTCTCCTCTGTGGCCGGCTTCTTGAGGACTGAGTTGTCCTCCGGGTCCACATTTGCTTTATAGAATTTGAGCTCTTCTTGGGCACAAGCTGTCTCGGCCATAGCTGCATCTCCTAGTTCACACTCCAATGCCATTTGTCTGCTGCCATTAACTGTAATGACTCTTGCTGGACCTGGCATCTTGAGCTTCAAGTAAACATAACATGGTCTGGCCATAAACTTAAAGTATGTTGGTCGACCAAAAAGAGCATGGTATGGACTCTTGAGATCCACTACCTCAAAAGGCATAATCTCTGAACGAAAGTTCTCCACTGTGCCGAAAGCAACCTCAAGATAGATCTTACCGATCGGCTTGGATGACTTCCCTGGTACGATTCCATGAAAGACTGTCTCAGTGGGTATTAACTGCCTATCTTGCAGCTGGATCCTCTTGAATGTGTCATAATATAAGATGTTGATACTGCTTCCGCCATCCATGAGCACCTTGTTCAATGTGTAGCCCCCAACTTGAGGTGCTACCACCAAGGCTAGCTGCCCTGGGTCGTCGAATTTTGGTGGATGATCTGCCCAACTCCATGTGATAGTTTGCTCTGACCACCTGAGCCACTGTGGGACTGCCGGCTCCACTGCATTAACAGCTCTAACTTTTAATTTCTTGGCACGCTTGGACGTGCTTGTTGTAAAGACATGATAACTACCACGACTTGTGTTCTGTGGCCGAGTTGTGACATAATATTGCCCATTGTCATCGTGAAGCTGCTTCGGGTTCTGCTGGAACCCGCCCTGCTGGTTACCTCCTCCTTGAGGTAGGTTAGGATTATTGCCGGCTCCTCCACCGTGGTTGCCGGGTCCTCCATCACCATTGTTTCCTCTATATCCATTGTTGTTGTTCCTATTTCCTGATCCTACGAACCTGCCACGCTGCAGATCCACACACTGTCCCAAGGTATGACCACACTTCCCGTTTCTGGCGTGTTTAGGGCATGTACTCGCCAAAACCTCCTCTGTGGTTGGCCTACGCCCTTGATATCCTTGAGAATTGCTGTCCTTGCGTCTGACCCCAGTATTTGTGTTAGCTACCAGGTCAGAGTTGTCTCCATATGGCTGTTTGTTACCTCCCTGGTGATGATTTTGATTTTGGTTCTGGTTCTGACTATTGCCACCATGTCCTTTATTCCCCTCCTCCTGATCCTTTGTTTTGTCTGTGGCAGCGTGCTTATTAGCACCTGCCATGATTTCGCCAATCGTAAGAGGAATACCTTGATTCAGGATCTCCTTCATACGACCCAGCTTCCAACTCAAGGGATTGTAGCTGCAATTTCTCTCCATTGCCATTAGCACTGAAATTGGTGGGAGTCCTTGCGAGGAGTTGATGATCTCTGACACCCGCTTCATCCAATGCCTTGCGGACTCGCCCTTCTTCTGAACACACCGCTCCAAGACCTCTATGGTACTAAGCTTTTTCCATGTTCCCTGGAAGTTCTGTATAAAAGCCGCTTTCAACTGCTCCCAAGAATTGATTGATCTAGGAGGCAAGTTACACATCCAAACTTTGGCTGCTCCCTCCATCATAAGGTACATGAATTTGGCGCACAGACTACCTGTGGCATTGCGGATACTCATCGCCATCTCATATGTGCCCAACCAAGAAGTCGGGTCCATGTTGGGCTCGTAATTGGGAACTTTGCACGGCTCCTTGAAGTCGCTGGGAAGGACTCGGACCTGATGGCATCGGACAGGCACTCTGGTCCTGTTAGTGAAGGAGAAGCACCAGAAAAAGTCACCTCTGTGTGCACCCGGGTCGGCTGAGGCTGGTTAACTGCACCAGCTAGGGCTCTGTCCCTCTCAGCCTCCCGAGCCCTGGCTGCCTCCCTCTCTCGTCGTTGTCTCGCTTCATCAACCACCAGCTGAGCTCGTGAGGTAGTTGGTATGTTTGCCCTGTTCCTTTCTTGTTCACGGCGCCTTGCGCTTGTGGAGTTGGCCGGGTGAGACTCGTCGTGCCGACTCCTTGCGCCAGAGTTGAACGGTGTCGAGTGCAGCCTACTTGCATCTGGAAACGCTGGATAAAGAGCTTGCTGAGTCATTGCTGTCTTCAGCATCTCAATAGCACGGCGGGTCTCCTGTCCCGCTGGTCCTTCTGGTATCTCGATATTCTCTAGTCTCATAGTTGCCGCATGAACGTTGTCCATTGGATTAGAGTAATGTCCCTCTGGAGTACGAAACCTGCCAGGTGGAGGTCCCATACCACCCGTTTATCCTCCTCCGACTCCTCCCTCAGGTGGTGGTCCATTGGTACCGTTGCCGCCGGGTCCTTCTAGAGGTGGTGGTGGTGGTGGTGTTGCTCCTCCTCCTGCGACGCCTCCTGCAGCTGTTGAACTCCCTAGCCCGGCTCCTGCGCCTGGACCATTGGGTGTGCTGAACAAAGCAGTTGGATTTACAATGACTCCATCACGCAGGCGACTCCTGGCTCTGCGATGCTGAATTGAGGTGAGTTCTTCTCGGCGATTTCGCACTACCTGAGCCTCAACTTGGACCCGGGCCCGCTCTTCTGCCAATATGTGATTTGCCTCTGTAATTTCCGCTAGTTGCCTTTCTAATGCAGCACGAGCACTGGCTAACTCAGCCGCCCGTTCTGCTGCATTACTTGCGTTGATTTCCTTTGTCAGCAAAGTTGGATCAAACTGATTTCCGCCATTTCCAGACATATAGACTCCAACAATGCGGGCACGTACTGGTGACTCCGCATAATCTTCCTCCTCAATACCGTACCCAAGCTGATCTTCGAACAAGGGCAAGATGGATTCTGAATCGGCGTCGTAATCTGGCTCCATACATGGCACTGCCAGTGACTCCTCTTCATTGTTGACGACAAGTTGTTCCTTTGGTTCGGCGATGATCCCGACTTCTGAAGTGCTGACCGACTCCTCGCCGTCGGACTCGACAACGACTGTAGGCTCTGATACTGATTCCGCCGAGTTAGCACGAAGCCCTGACGTGCAAACCATGCCGACGACCACGTTGATTCCTCCAAAGACAAGCTGATAACCCTCGTCGATTTCCTGCATCTCTGGAGTCCAACCGGAGTCATCAATCTCGGTTTCTCCGTGCTCATTAGTGTAGACTCGCCCGATGGCGAGTTTCTCCATGGCCCGGCGAGCTACTCCCACAATCTCAACTCCTTTCATTATAGGCCCCACGGTGGGTGCCAACTGTCATAAGGTTGTCACGGCAAATTCTTCCTCAGGGAAGATGAGTTGCGGGGCCATTGATGATTGAAGTTCGTAGAAGTTGTTAATCTCGCCAAGGGACAAGGATTTACCCAGGTTCGGCCCCTCTTGATCGAGGTAAAGACCTACTTCCTGCTTCGGCTTTATTGTTTGGACTAGTTCTTGATTACAAGGTTCCGACCCCTGTCTGGGGAGTCGGCGACTATGGATCTCTCTGGTGTTGCTGATTCTAGGTCCTCGATTCTGGGGTTTCTCTAAAAGCTTCTCGATCTAAGGTCCAGGACCCACCTTATAAAGGCGGACGGGTCCCTGGATTTACAACTTACACCGAGTCACACTTGGACACGGATTCCTACTCTAGGTCTTGGCCTTCCAAGTTAGAACTCCGGGTTGTACTTGGACTCCTTCCTGACGGGTCCCTTCTTCGTCATGGGCCTTGGTCGGCTTGTCTCTAGCCCAGCCCATGTGACTTGATGCGCGACTCGGCTTTGGCCTTCTTGGTCTTGGCGGGTCTACTTTCCGAGACCATGGGCCTACCTATAAAGTATCCCCCCATCAGGTGGGGCGCAACCCCCCTGGCCGCCTATATAAGGAGGGGCTGGGGGGAGGCTGCTACACCAATGTGCACCCCCCAAGGTGCCATAGCCGCCATCCCCTCCTTGCCCTAGCCGCCACCACCTCCTCCCTCTCTCTCCGACACCGCTTGGCGAAGCCCTGTCGGATCTCCACTATACACACCACGCCACCGTCGTCGTGCTGCTGATCTCGCGAGCCTCTCCACCACCTCTTGCGGGATCAAGAACGTGGAGTCTTCATCGAGCTGTACGTGTGGATCTCTCGGAGGCGTTGCTCGTGCGGCGCTTGGATAATACATCTCCTCGCGACTAGACGAGTCTAGTTGCGGGGATCGACTAGCCAACCCCTGCCTCGACAAAACGCTCACGATTTTCTTCGAGGGTGAGATTCGATCTCCTTCTTGCTACCAACTTCTCGTACATCAGATCTCGTGTTGTTCTTTGAATTTTCTTTTTGAGAGTGACCTCTCCACCACTCCCATGGTGGATAAGGTTACTCCACATATTGAATGTATTCCTTTCAAGATACCGATGGGAATAATTGATCGTGTTATGAGCAATTGCTATGTAGGAGATAGAGCTATACATCCTAGTTATCATCTGCTTTATATCAAAGAGTTATGTGAGTTGTTTGAGATTGCAGGTGTATCAAGAGAGGTAATCATGAGGAAATTATTTTCCTTATCACTTAATGAGAAAGCATTGGAGTGGTATAGGCTGCTAGACAATTCTCACTTGTTGGATTGGAAGGAGCTTATGTCTCTCTTTTATTCTAAATTTTGTCCTCTTCATGAAATTCATCGAGATAGAAATTATATCTACAATTTTTGGCCACATGAAGGAGAGAGCATTGCTCAAGCTTGGGGGAGATTGAAATCATTAATGCTTAAATGTCCTAACCATGATCTTTCCAAGGATATTATTGTTAACAATTTTTATGCAAGGCTACCTCATCATGACAAGGAAATACTTGATGCTTCTTCTATGGGTTCTTTCACAATTAAGAAGATTGATGCTAAATGGGATCTTATTGAAAAGATTCAACAAAACATTGAAGATTGGGAGATCGACAAAGGTAAAGAGTCAGGTAAAAATTATGAGTATGATTGCATTAAGTCTTTTGTTGAAACTGATAGTTTTAATAAGCTTAGTGCTAAGTTTGGACTTGACTCTCATATAGTTGTTGATATCTATAAATCTTTTGCTTCTCATATTAATATTCCTAAAGAGAAATTGTCTAAGCATCATGAACCTTTCAAAGAAATTTGCAAACAAAATGAAATTGTTAATGATGATCGCAATATATATGATCCAATCTCTACAAATAATGTTCCATATAAGCATGTTAATTTTTGTGGAGTGCATAGACCGTGTGAAAGCACTTGGGTTGAAGAAGATAAATATTGTAAGCAACATAAGCATGAAAGAACTAGCAAATGGCTTAAGGATTTATATAAATTTTCTAGAGAATTAAATGACATCTATCCTTTTATGTGTGAACTTTGCAATGAAGAAGGTCATTTTAATTTCCAATGCTCGTACTTTAATGATAGAATTATTAGCCAGATTTGTGATAACATGATCACCTCTACTCTTTATGATGAACTTAATTTATTTTTGGGGCGTGAAGAGTTGTCAGAAAAAACTTCTTGGTTAGATAGTAGTACTTTTGGGAAAAATAGCATTCTCAAGGGAGCTTATCATTATTGTGTTGTGAATTGCCGTGACAATGCTTACATTGCAAAAATTAGAAAGAATATCACTTCACCAAAGTATAAAAGGACATATGTTTCTTATGTTGCCAATAATGAAAGGGAGAGATTCTCCCAAGTTTCTCCTGTCTTTTCTAATAATGAATCAGATTATTTGGAGAAGCTTCCTTTCCAACCACTCCCTCCTAAGGTGGTGAAGAAGAAGATGAAGAGAGGGAGGAGTAAAAATAAAGAGGAAACAGTATCATCCCCTAACCATATTTCTCCCATCATGGTTGTTCCTAGTGAGCATGAATCAAAAATTATTGAAGATGATCCACTTAATTGTAATCATTATTATCTTGATGTTAAGTCTATAGGCACTATTGAAGAAGATTATGTTATGCATGTTACTTATTGTGATGATCATGATTGGGAAAATAATACTACTTATGATCTTGAAAATCTTTTTGGCACCAATTTTGAAAATGATGATATTGATAATTGTTATACTGTTGGGAATATTCATGTTTCTTCTAATCATAATGTGGAAAACCCCAATCTTGGGGGTGATGGGTTTGAAAATCCTTTTGGTATTGAAAGTCATGATGATTTGTTTACAAAAATATATGCTTGGAAAGATGACTATCCCCTTGCTTATGATGATATTATGCCTCCAATTTTTGATGGTTATTGTGATGATAACTATGCCATAAAGAATGATTTTAATCATCCCTACGAGACTCGTCATAATTATTACTCTCCTACTGAACATCATCTTTCAAATACACAATTAGTCTATCATGTCCAAGTTCTATATGATAGTCCTACTCTCAATGCTACTAATAATAAAGATTTTACTTATGTGGAGAGTAATAATAATACTTTTATGCATCTGAATCATGAGAAAAATGCTTTATGTGATGGTTATGTTATTGAGTTTTCTTATGATTCTACTAAAATTTATTATGAGAGAGGGAAGTGTGGTTATATAAATTTTCATCTTATGAAGTTTCCCCTCTTTATGTTGAAGGTTTTAATGTTGCACTTGCTTTGTCTTCCTATGCTTAATGCTTTATGCTCCAATGATTTATTTTCTTACAAGATGCCTATGCATAGGAAGAGAGTTAGACTTAAATGTGTTTGATATTTGCTTCATGATGCTCTCTTTTGCGTTCCAACTCTTATTCTTATGAGAGCATCATTAAAATTATCATGCCTAGCTAAAAGGCTTAAAAGAAAAGCGCTTGTTGGGAGGCAACTGCAGATTCTGCTTTTATTTTGCATTTGTCTCTTTACCATCGTCATATGTGATACTCTAGGGGTAGATTGCCACATTGAGGCTTAGTAAACAGTAGTTAATGTTTAATGAAGTTGGTTGGCAATTTGTCTTGAGTTGAACACATGTGCATTTTAATTTGAGAACACTAACCCTCTAATCAAATTATGAGAAGTTTTGTGTGAAGGGAGTTTTTAAGTTCCAAAGGAGAGGAATATGAAGAAATTGAGGATGGGTCAGAGCTCAAGATTGGGGATGCCCCCATGGCATCCCCTCTGAATATCAAGAACCATCAAGAGTCAAAGCTCGGGGATGCCCAAGGCATCCCCTCATCTTCATCGACTATCATAAGGTCGTCTTCGTTGAACTTCGTTTTTATCACTTTACATATTATGTGCTATGCTTGGAGCGTCTTTTTACTTCCAGTTTTGTTTTGTTTGTTTGCTGGTCATATTCTTGTTGGATCCTTGCTTTGTTTGTGTGGGAGAGAGACACGCTCCGCTTTTTCATTTGAATACTCCTTTGCTTCGCTTATATCTTGTTGAGTATTCTTAGCTAATGTTTATTTGCTAGTAAGCTCTCACTTTTAGCTTTTATCTTGTTTAGAGCTGCTAGTAGTTGTTGTTAAACTCTCTTGTTCTTCACTTATACTTGTTGGAGAGTTGTCGAAAAATTGCTTGAATTGTCAATGCGACAATATGCTGTTTGTGTGATGATAGAATAAAATGAAAAGCCTGCATAGTTTTGTAGATCATGGTGTGGATACTTGATGCTTCTCAATTGTTTTGAGATGTTAAGTTGAATGCTTAAACTTGCTGTTTATTTGAGTGGAATTGATTAGTAAAGAAATACTGTTAAAAACTTGAATCTATGTGGTGTTTCGTAGTTGTTAATTCTTTAAGCTAATCTTTCCATCAAAAGAATTGTTTGGTCAACATTGCAGACGGTGTGGAGCTTTTATGGTTATGATGGATAAATGTCTTATGCTACTCTGTTACTGGTTAATTTTAGATGTTTGCTTCAAATACCTTCTTTGCTAAGCCCAAAAATTCATACTGAGTGTATGGTTCACTCGTGCATCCAAATCCCAAAGCCAAACTATCTTGCCAGCTGAGACCACCATATCTACCTATGCATGGTATTTCCTGCCATTCCAAGTAAATTTGTCATGTGCTATCTTTAAAAATTCAAAATACTCACCTTGGTGTCGATGGATTACGTCTTCACTTGAATCAACCCGAGAGCAGCTTAAGCAAAATATAAATATAACTCACCTTTCTTCTCCAGGCAATGCAAATCTGAGAAATCAGCTCAAACATTGGACAGTGGTAAAACCAAGGAGAAAGAAGAGCGTACTCGCTCCTCTAAAAACCAGCAGCTCTCACAAGTTTAAAAGCCTTGCTTGTTATGGGGGACTAGATAGCTTCTTTGTTGTGAAGTCGTTGACGAAAACATGCATGTCTCAAAATTGTTTTAGTTCTGTTTCATAAAAATAAAAAGCTCTAGCACATGACTAATCCCTGCTTCCCTCTGCAAAGGGCCTTTCTTTTACTTTTAATGTTGAGTCTGTTTTCCTCTTCCTTCTATCTCCACCAAAGCAAACATCTAGCTGTAGCACCCTCACTTTGAAAAGCAAGAATACATTGTGAATATGCTAGGCCCTGGATCGAGTATGGCTAGCATTCACCAACAGGATGTAATATCATGCATAAACATTAAACGTTATTACATCACACGTACGAATGATCCAAAAATAATGTACTTTATTACAACTTTGCATAGCCGAAGCTAGCTTAAAATAAATAAAGTTCCACAAATATTATTCAGAGTTCAAGCAGCATAATAAAGTAGCACTGAGCTCCATCACCTCCATGTGCCACTGGCGACCATGTTGGTTGTAAGCTCGAAAGTAAACAAACGTCCTTACTCCTCATCTGAACAACCTGCAACATTAACGTTGCAGCCCAGGGAATTTGGGTCAATACCTTGTGACAGGCTGGCAAGTGTCATACTATGGTGGATATTAGATGGCAAAAACTATTCTACATGCATATTTGGCTGGTGGATCTCAAGGCTCTTGCGCAAAGCAAATTTTATCCTATACTTTCAAAAATCATTTCTTTCTCTCAAAAAAACTTTAAGAGACATCCCTGGGCGCACCAGTGTCTCGAATTCCCCCATGTTCACCCATCAAGTTTTAACTTAGAAATTGGAATGAAGAGATCTTCTGTCAACATCCTTATTTGGTCACTCGTGATTGTCCATTACCGGGGACACGGCTAAGATCTTAGTTTTGAATACTCTCGAGAGTTTGTGGCACTTTCCCCACTAGACCCAATCAACGCAAACTTCCTACTCACTCATTTAGTGAGAAGAAAAGGAGAAGATCGAGACAAGACTTTTCAGAAGTGTTTTCCCATGGTACTCTAGCGAGATCACTGCCGTCCTACCCCTCTACATCATCAGATCTCACTGACCCAGGTCCACACAATGTACTCTGTCAAGACAGAGCCCATATGACTAGTGGTTGCACGGTCGGGCAAACAAACACGGTGTGACATTAATCTCAAACCCTAGGTGGCCTTTCACAAGTGCACATATTCAGGTAAAACCATGGAAATGGCCCTGAATAGCCACTCAACTTCGCCTCCATCAAACAAACCAATACCACCTAGGTAGTTCATTAATTTAGTAGAATTTTCCTTAACTACAATAAAATACTTCAGTTTTGCAGCAAGCAATTCTACTAAATTAAATACGGTCACTAATCAACTAAATCATGTGGCTAACCTATCAGGTTTGCATAGCATAATAACTTTAATAAAAACAGCCTATCATGCATGCTACTGGAAAAATAGTCTACAATGCCATATAAAAATAGTAATAGGCCATTCATGAATTTGTGTATGCACTTGCCTTGATAGTTGTTCATATTCTCACAACACTCGTAGCAGCTCTGGCACTCCTCGAAATCTAAACAAACAATTTGCATAACATCAACACACAGACTAAATGGCAATACAATAAAATATGCATGCAAGATGATTTGCTAAGCCAACACAAATCAAAGTTAACAATTAATAAAGTCATTACTTTATGTTAATTTCTATATGCATGATGCTCATGATTCATATTTTAAGTGGTTTTAATAATTCAAAACAATTACTATAGTAAAAAATGCCACTATTTGAGTTTTTACAAAACATTATCAATGCATGATGCAAAAGTGCAAACTAAAATATCTACTGGACAGAGGACACTAAAAGACACACTTTTGCAGAAGAAAACAATTTAAAATAATGTATGGATTTAAAGATATGACAAAATTACTCAAATCTCTCATTTGGAATTTTAATAATTTTAAATAGGCAAAACAGAGAACTAAAAATTCTAAAATATTCTACACGTCAAGAGGTTTTCAAAAATATAAAGTTCATTAAATTTGGCCGAGCCATTAAAAAGATATGATGAAATGAAGTTTCAGGGACTTTTCTGCAAAACTGCCAGATTAATTTAATTCGGCCGAAATTACAGAAAAAGGCACCTGACGTGGCACTGATTAGGCGCTGACTGTGCGCTGACTGGGTGCTGACTAGACGTGCTCTGATTGGATGGTACCGGTTCGGTAAAAGAAATAAAAGGAAGCCATTGGATCGAGATCCAACTGTCCAGATCGGATGCATCTGAGGCTGGCCGGAGTTAGGGTTCCGGCGATGGTGACAGACGGCGGCGACGGCTCGGCGTCGAGCGTTCCAGCGATGGCCGGCGTTCCAGGATGCGCGGAACTTACCCCGAGGTTCAGCTTGACGAGAGGAGGTCGATGGCGTGGCGGTGGTCTCTGGTGATCTCTCCTTCGCCGTCAATTGCTTGTCGGAGACACGGACGGCGGCGGGCGTCTTCGGTTGATCACAGAATCGACGATCTGGTGATGGAACAAAGAGAAGAAGATGTCCATGAGAAGCGCCACGAAGAAATAAGAAGGATAGGAGGGAGAGGGGAAGCTGGCGACGTCGTGCGGTGGCCGGAGCTTGAGATCCTACCGGCGGCAATGGCGGAGCGGCGAGGTCGAGTACGGCGGCGTGGCGGCGCTTTACCTAGCGGTTGCGAAGGGGAAAACGGAGGGGGTCGAGGGGGCTTTAAGGGGGCGTGCACGAGCACCACAAACTCCCCCGAAATCGGCCGGATTGAGATCGAATCCGTGCCGGGTTCTTGCTCCTGGAGGTTGGGGATCCTGTGACATCAGCGATTGCGTCACGGGTGGGGTCCACCAGTCAGAGAGAGAAAAGAAAAATAAAATAGAGGGCCGGGTGCGGGGATGGTGCTAGGCCGACTCGGTTGGCTCGGGTGGGCTAGCTCGGCTGACCTCTTCCTATTTTTTTTTAAACCCTTTTCTTTTTCTAAAAAAAAAATCAACATATCTTTCAAAATAGAAATTCAAATTGGTTCAAACCAATTTGAATAATTTTGTAAAAATACCCTTTATCAAACTAAAATATTTGGGATCATCTTTGCACAACTTTATTTACCAAAATACCCTTGGGCATAAAAGGTAATTGTTGCTATTTCCCAACTTTGGAAAAATTTGTAAAAATACTTTTTAGAGAACTTATTCAAAATACAAAATTATGGCACTAGTCTTGCCATCAAATAAAATCAAAATATTTGAAATATTGACTAGGGTTGCGTTGCACCCTTTAGGTCACTTAATAAAATATATTTTTAATTTTGAAATCTTTTACTAATTCAAGCAATTTAAATGCAACAAACACATGATGCTGATGAATACCATGCATGATTTTGACTTTTGAAACTTAAACAACAAAAAGTTTTTGATCTTTCTAAATTTTCAAAATTTTGAAAATCTCGGGATGTTACAGACTACCACCCTTAAAAGGAATCTCGTCCCCGAGATTCGAAGAGGCTAGAAAGAAATGGGTTTGGGATCTCTGGTTTTAGCTACGGGGTGGCTACCACCCTTAAAAGAAACTTTTGTTGGTAGTCTAGAACTCTTATCCTCCATCTAGGGGTACAAGTTGTGGTTTAAAGCTGAGCCATGACTTAACATCCTTAATCCTCTTATGTGGTAGATGAAGAACAAATGATTGAGGTAAATAGTTAGTAGTGTACCGTTCACCATACTAGGTTTATTGAATGCTCTTCCCACATGAACATGGTTCACGTGTCCATTCTCGAGAGAGTTGGGTTTGACAGCTTCTTCAGTCTTCCTTTCCGGACATTCAGTCGAATAATGCCCCATCTGTTTGCAATTGAAGCATTGAATGTGACTAAGGTCTTTCTTTCCTGCATGGTGATGATGATTCTGACCATTGTGGTTCCCATTGTTGCGGCCATTGTGGTCATTGTCCTTGTGTTCTCCATTACCTCCTTCGTTTCCTCCATTGTGCTCTTGACCTTGATGGTTGTGGCTGTGTCCATCATGGTACTTGGCCTTCTTGTGTGCAGATTCTGAGTTGTACTTGTTTCCATTATACTTCCTTTTCCTGTTCTCCTCCTTCTATATATTGTTGTCCAATGTGATGGCTTGGTCCAGTAGAGCTTGATAATTTGGTGCATATGCCACCGACAATGGTATCTTCAGTTCACCACAGAGACCACTAAGGAATTTGTCCTTCCTCTTAGCATCAGTATCGATGTCCTCTGGAGCATAACGTGACAGTGCACAGAAATCATCCATGTACTCCTTCAGAGTTCTGTTTCCTTGCCTCAGACTGCGGAACTCATCTCTCTTCAGGTTCACGATTCCTGTGGAAATGTGAGCACTGCGGAGTCCCTCCTTGAACGTATCCCAAGTGAGTCCAGCTAATGGGTGAGAAATCTGGTAGGTCTCCCACCACTGTGCTGCTGGTCCCTCGAGTAGGTGAGCAGTGAATCTCACCATCTCAGCATCATTGCATTCACAAGTGACTAGGTCCTTGTGCACATAACGTAGCCAGTCATCAGCTACAATGGGCTCAGTGGCTGTAGAGAACTTATTGGGTCTCAGCCTCAGAAATCTGGTGAGCCTGTCCACTTGGGGTTGGGGTGGTGGTGGTGGCGGTGGAGGTGATGGTGGTGGTGCATTCTGGTTTGCCAGGAATTGGGCCATCATATTCATCAACTGGGTTTGTGCGGCCATCATCTGTTGCATCTGGTCGTTGTTGTTGTTGTTGTTGTTGTTGTTGTTGTTGTTGTTGTTGTTGTTGTTGTTGTTGTTGTTGGGGTCACGGCGAGGAGGCATCTGTTGGGGTTTAGCATAGATGAGCATAGAAAGAAAGATCTAAAAGAAATATTTCTACCCATACAAACAATTAACAACAATCAGCAACAAGCAGACGATCACACAATAAAACAAGTCAAGAATTTTATAAATTCGAAAATCAAGGTTTTGAAAACTTAACTAACATGATATAGGTTCTAACACGAGCACACGAGTACTGCCATACCACATTTTGATAGGTCAATACTTTATCGCGAAGCTAGACTAAGGATAAAAGGTGGTCTAATCTATCTTCTTTTTTAGTGCTTCGAGTTCCTCTTCTATTTTCTTGGGTTCTTCGAGAAACTTCTGGGTGTTCTGAAGCCTAATTTGAAGTCTTGAACTAAGGTACTCGATGGCTTCCCATGCTGCACTTCTTGCTGAATCGAAGAACGTTGCATGCAGTTCTGGGTTGGTGATCATCCAGCGTCCTTCGGTCTTGTGGTCATCTTCTTTGTTCTCGTACAAGTGGAGTTGTACCCACCAATACTCATGACCTTCATCCATGAAAGAAAATCCTTTGTATACAGCTGCTCCTTTAAATCCCAAACTCGACATGAGGTTCTTCAATGCCCTTCGGAACTCGGTCTCACACTCCAAAGTCATTGTCATAACTAGTCCTTTCTAGAATGTTTCAAAGAGACTGGTCATCTATAAACAAGAGAAGAAGATTTAGAAAGCAATAGTTGTGAAAGGTACAAGAAAGATGTTTGGAAAGATTTGGATAAGAAGAAAATAGAATTTTGTTCCTATGGTCTTTCTTATTTCTAATCCAAACCTAGGGTTTTCGAGCCTACACGCAACATTACGCTCTGATACCATTCTGTAGCACCCTCACTTTGAAAAGCAAGAATACATTGTGAATATGCTAGGCCCTGGATCGAGTATGGCTAGCATTCACCAACAGGATGTAATACCATGCATAAACATTAAACGTTATTACATCGCATGTACGAATGATCCAAAAATAATGTACTTTATTACAACTTTGCATAGCCGAAGCTAGCTTAAAATAAATAAAGTTCCACAAATATTATTCAGAGTTCAAGCAGCATAATAAAGTAGCACTGAGCTCCATCACCTCCATGTGCCACTGGCGACCATGTTGGTTGTAAGCTCGAAAGTAAACAAACGTCCTTACTCCTCATCTGAACAACCTGCAACATTAACGTTGCAGCCCAGGGAATTTGGGTCAATACCTTGTGACATGCTGGCAAGTGTCATACTATGGTGGATATTAGATGGCAAAAACTATTCTACATGCATATTTGGCTGGTGGATCTCAAGGCTCTTGCGCAAAGCGAATTTTATCCTATACTTTCAAAAATCATTTCTTTCTCTCAAAAAAACTTTAAGAGACATCCCTGGGCGCACCAGTGTCTCGAATTCCCCCATGTTCACCCATCAAGTTTTAACTTAGAAATTGGAATGAAGATCTTCTGTCAACATCCTTATTTGGTCACTCGTGATTGTCCATTACCGCGGACACGGCTAAGATCTTAGTTTTGAATACTCTCGAGAGTTTGTGGCACTTTCCCCACTAGACCCAATCAACCCAAACTTCCTACTCACTCATTTAGTGAGAAGAAAAGGAGAAGATCGAGATGAGACTTTTCAGAAGTGTTTTCCCATGGTACTCTAGCGAGATCACTGCCGTCCTACCCCTCTACATCATCAGATCCCACTGACCCAGGTCCACACAACGTACTCCGTCAAGACAGAGCCCATATGACTAGTGGTTGCACGGTCGGGCAAACAAACACGGTGTGACATTAATCTCAAACCCTAGGTGGCCTTTCACAAGTGCACATATTCAGGTAAAACCATGGAAATGGCCCTGAATAGCCACTCAACTTCGCCTCCATCAAACAAACCAATACCACCTAGGTAGTTCATTAATTTAGTAGAATTTTCCTTAACTCAACTACAATAAAATACTTCAGTTTTGCAGCAAGCAATTCTACTAAATTAAATAGGTCACTAATCAACTAAATCATGTGGCTAACCTATCAGGTTTGCATAGCATAATAACTTTAATAAAAACAGCCTATCATGCATGCTACTGGAAAAATAGTCTACAATGCCATATAAAAATAGTAATAGGCCATTCATGAATTTGTGTATGCACTTGCCTTGATAGTTGTTCAGATTCTCACAACACTCGTAGCAGCTCTGGCACTCCTCGAAATCTAAACAAACAATTTGCATAACATCAACACACAGACAAAATGGCAATACAATAAAATATGCATGCAAGATGATTTGCTAAGCCAACACAAATCAAAGTTAACAATTAATAAAGTCATTACTTTATGTTAATTTCTATATGCATGATGCTCATGATTAATATTTTAAGTGGTTTTAATAATTCAAAACAATTACTATAGTAAAAAATGCCACTATTTGAGTTTTTACAAAACATTATCAATGCATGATGCAAAAGTGCAAACTAAAATATCTACTGGACAGAGGACACTAAAAGACACACTTTTGCAGAAGAAAACAATTTAAAATAATGTATGGATTTAAAGATATGCCAAAATTACTCAAATCTCTCATTTGGAATTTGAATAATTTTAAATAGGCAAAACAGAGATCTAAAATATTCTACACGTCAAGAGGTTTTCAAAAATATAAAGTTCATTAAATTTGGCCGAGCCATTAAAAAGATATGATGAAATGAAGTTTCAGGGACTTTTCTACAAAACTACCAGATTAATTTAATTCGGCCGAAATTACAGAAAAAGGCACCTGACGTGGCGCTGATTAGGCGCTGACTGTGCGCTGACTGGGCGCTGACTAGGCGTGCTCTGATTGGACGGTACCGGTTCGGTAAAAGAAATAAAAGGAAGCCGTTGGATCGAGATCCAACGATCCAGATCGGATGCATCTGAGGCTGGCCGGAGTTAGGGTTCCGGCGATGGTGACAGACGGCGGGGACGGCTCGGCGTCGAGCGTTCCAGCGATGGCCGGCATTCCAGGACGCGCGGAACTTACCCCGAGGTTCGGCTTGACGAGATGAGGTCGATGGCGCGGCGGTGGTCTCCGGTGATCTCTCCTTCGCCGTCAATTGCTCGTCGGAGACACGGACGGCGGCGGGCGTCTTCGGTTGATCACAGAATCGACGATCTGGTGATGGAACAAAGAGAAGAAGATGTCCATGAGAAGCGCCACGAAGAAATAAGAAGGATAGGAGGGAGTGGGGAAGCTGGCGACGTCGTGCGGTGGCCGGAGCTTGAGATCCTACCGGCGGCAACGGCGGAGCGGCGAGGTCGAGTACGGCGGCGTGGCGGCGCTTTACCTAGCGGTTGCGAAGGGGAAAACGGAGGGGGTCAAGGGGGCTTTAAGGGGGCGTGCACGAGCACCACAAACTCCCCCGAAATCGGCCGGATTGAGATCGAATCTGTGTCGGGTTCTTGCTCCTTGAGGTTGGGGATCCTGTGACATCAGCGATTGCGTCACGGGTGGGGTCCACCAGTCAGAGAGAGAAAAGAAAAATAAAAGAGAGGGCCGGGTGCGGGGATGGTGCTGGGCCGACTCGGTTGGCTCAGGTGGGCTGGCTCGGCTGACCTCTTCCTATTTTTTTTTAAACCCTTTTCTTTTTCTAAAAAAAAATCAACATATCTTTCAAAATAGAAATTCAAATTCGTTCAAACCAATTTGAATAATTTTGTAAAAATACCCTTTATCAAACTAAAATATTTGGGATCATCTTTGCACAACTTTATTTACCAAAATACCCTTGGGCATAAAAGGTAATTGTTGCTATTTCCCAACTTTGGAAAAATTTGTAAAAATACTTTTTAGAGAACTTATTCAAAATACAAAATTATGGCACTAGTCTTGCCATCAAATAAAATCAAAATATTTGAAATATTGACTAGGGTTGCGTTGCACCCTTTAGGTCACTTAATAAAATATATTTTTAATTTTGAATTCTTTTACTAATTCAAGCAATTTAAATGCAACAAACACATGATGCTGATGAATACCATGCATGATTTTGAGTTTGGAAACTTAAACAACAAAATGTTTTTGATCTTTCTAAATTTTCAAAATTTTGAAAATCTCGGGATGTTACACTAGCATTGACCCTGGGTATCATTGATCATATTGCATTGTCAGATTAAACATGAATCTTTATATTGACTTTACCGTTGGAAGTTGAAGCTTTTTCCTAAAACTTACATCTTCTTTGTTTTGATTCTCAAACACTTTTTTCATGGAACTATTACCTTTGTGGATTAGTCAAATATGTGGATCAAATTGCTTTCATGTCTTTAACGTACTAATTATGAAAGGTTTTGCTTGAATGATTCAACTTGGTTATTCATTGCTTTCTTGCTATCAACTATAGACAATTGTTTTGTATCACTTCATTCACATCCTATGCTTTACATTACTATCTTGATCACGATTGTGTTGGTTGCATGTCTCATCAAAAATTATTTTGTTATCACTTACCTACTCGAGGACGAGTAGGAGTTAAGCTTGGGGATGCTGATATGTGTCAAACATATCTATACTTTTTGAGTGATCCATGCTAGTTTTGTGATGTTGTAACATGTTTTTACTATCATATTACATCATTTTTATGCATTTTGTCGGACTAACCTATTGACAAGATGCCCAGTGCCAGTTCCCTGTTTTTGTTGCAGAAAGTTACTTCTGGAAATATTCTCGGAATTGGACGAAAATTTATGGAGATTTTTTATTGAAGAAATGAGGAAGGGATCCAGAAGGGCGACTCTAGGGGACCCACACAGGCCAGGGGCGCCCCCCTGCCGCGGCCTAGGGCCCACCCGCAGGTGGGACCCACCCCTACCCTGTGGGGCACCCCTCGGCCGCCTCCGATGCCTATAAAATCACATCCGACGCAAAAAACCTAACCCCTGAAGGATTTTCCCAAATATGCAACAGAGCTCCGCCGCCATCGCCGACAAGTTTCGGGGGTTCAGAAGGTCCTGTTCCGGCACCCTGATGGGACGGGGATCGACCACCGGGGCCATCTCCATCAACACCGCTGCTTCCCGCGATGAGGAGGGAGTAGTCCCTCACCGGGGCTGAGGCTTATACAAGTAGCTATGTGGTTATCTCTCTCTCCCATGATGTGATCTTCGTTGTGATCATGAGCTTTGTTAGTATAGTTGAATACATGATGTTTCCCTATGTGTAATGGATATGATTTTGCTCAAGTGATGTTATTTAGTACAATTTCCAGAGTCACCGTTGTGATCACGGTATCTCGGTGATAGTGTGGGTGCCGTGTGTGACTCTATGGATAATAGATTGGAAGGATCTTCATCATGAGTTTGTTCTTTATTATTGTTGGATTGAATAGATCATGAGGTTTCTTGATGCTTGTGTTATTAAAGAAAGAGACTATTCAAGAAATATGTTGTGTTGTTTGTTAGTACTATCTTTGGATGCGGATAGTGACAGCATGAAGTGTCCATAGATGTGGAATACGAACTTTAAGGTGTGCTTTTCATAGCCCTACGCAATTCTCATCCTATTTGATCCATGAAAGAATGATCTCCGAGTAACGTCTACCATGCATGTGTTTTTGTGGAACTATTATGTGTTTAATTATGTTAATGATGTTGAGAGTAGTCACTAGTCAAAGTATGAATCCTAGGCCTTGTTTCCAAGCATTGATACACCGTTTTTAGTCACTTTTGTCACTTGTTTGCTTGCTGCCATTTTTATTACAGAATTACAAAATCACCTTTTACCATCCATATCACTTGCATTTTACCATCTCTTCGCCGAACTAGAGCACCTATACAACTGAAAACTGTATTAGGTATGTTAGGGACACAAGAGACTTCTTGTGTCTTAATTGCAGGGTTGCTTGAGAGGGATATCTTTGACCTCTACCTCCCGTGGATTCGATAAACCTTGGGTTACTCACTTAAGGGAAAGTTGCCGATGTACTACAAACCTCTGCGCTTGGAGGCCCAAAAAGTCTACAAGAATAGAAGCGTGTAGTAGACATCAATCTTCATCATGAGTTTGTTCTTTATTATTGTTGGATTGAATAGATCATGAGGTTTCTTGATGCTTGTGTTATTGAAGAAAGAGACTATTCAAGAAATAGGTTGTGCTGTTTGTTAGTACTATCTTTGGATGCGGATAGTGATAGCATGAAGTGTCCATAGATGTGGAATACGAACTTTAAGGTGTGCTTCTCGTAGCCCTACGCAATTCTCATCCTATTTGATCCACAAAAGAATGATCTCCGAGTAACGTCTACCATGCATGTGTTTTCGTGGAACTATCATGTGTTTAATTATGTTAATGATGTTGAGAGTAGTCACTAGTGAAAGTATGAAGACTAGGCCTTGTTTCCAAGCATTGATACACCGTTTTTAGTCACTTTTGTCACTTGTTTGCTTGCTTCCATTTTTATTACAGAATTACAAAATCACCTTTTACCATCCATATCACTTGCATTTTACCATCTCTTCGCCGAACTAGTGCACCTATACAACTGACAATTGTATTAGGTGTGTTGGGGACACAAGAGACTTCTTGTATCTTAATTTGTAACAGCCCCAGTTTGGTACTGAAAAATATGAATAATTTTTCCACGTTTTCATCTCATGTTTGCATCATGGCAAACATTTGAAATTTGCTACTTCTAACAATCCACGTATGAAAACATTTAAAAAGGGGGAAGAAAAACCTTCCCAAACCTCCAAACCAAATGCAATTGCTCAACCTAGCAAACACATTAATTTGAACTTCCAATTTGTCCAGGAAGTTCCAAGTTTACCTGTTATAAATTTGTCAAAAGCAAATTCTTGACAAACAAAGAAATAAAAATTTGGAATTCGAAATTGGTTTAAACAAATTTCGAATTTTGAATCCAAGTTCAACTTGTCAAAATTTCAAAATAAAATTATGGAGAGCTTCATTATTATATTGGGAGCCTCCATGAATATTCTCACTATTTTTGAAAATGCTTAAGTACTCCAAGTAAATGCATTTTGAAAATTATCAAAAATGACCATATTTAAACACTATGAACAAATGTTGATAAAAACATTATATTTTGGAGCACAAATTTTTGTGGATCTTCTACCTGTCAAGGGGAGGTTACATAAGTTTTTCCAGACATTTATAAAAATGTTCAAGTGCTCAAACTTAATCCTTAACCGGCTGCTGTACCTAGTTGCAATAACCTTTAATAGATCCAGGGGCTAAACGCAAAATCGCCATCTTCTTCCTCTGTAGCTCGTCGCTGTAGCGACCGAGCGAGTGAGCTCCCGCGCGTCCCCGCCGCACCACCACTGTCGCCATGCTGCCCTGCTCCCTGGTTGCTAAGGACGACGTCCACCTGCTCCCCAACCCATTCCCCACCTGCTCCCTGTAACATCAAAAATTTATAATAAGAATTAATAACACCCAAAATTCAGAACCAACAAAACCTTTTTGAAATTACTTCACTAATGATTGTGTTTCTCTTTATATTGTTCTGTTTGACCTTGTGTGACTTGATGTTTATGCTTGTTTGACTAGTAAATATTAATCCAAGAACCCAACCCAAGTAAAAATATATTAAACTTGGTGCTCATGTTATGACAAGAGTAGATTCCATATATCTTTTCCAATCTTATTTTGGCCAAAGTCTATTTCTATGATGCTGGGTTACAACAACAAATAAAATACCCTTTAGTTGAGAAAGTAAAAGTATTTCCAAAATTATGTGTTCCCAAACATATGGAGACCTATAAGTTATCTCCTATCTACTTATCAACCTTGATATTTTGCACGTGTAACAACACTAGTGGGAAATATATTACCCCACATATTTCCCTTCTCAAACCTTTTTGAAAACAATTAGGTTATGAGTTGAGATATCCTTTAAACATCATCTTGTCATAATTGAGTGTGATCCTTTTTATAAGATAGTATTGTTAATTATGGAAATGGTGGTATGATTAATTCATGTGGTTTGAATTGTGTGGTCATGGTTGTGAAGTGAATATTGTTGTGTTTTGATGAGTGTGTTTGCTAAATAAAAATATGAGGAAAGGAAAAGAAACAAAATAAAAAACATCAGCACATAAAATCATGTGACAAGAGTCACATAAAATTCTTTAAGTAAGTAAACTAATTTATTTTCGAAATAAAGATTCAGTGGGGTGACATGATGATCACTCCCACTTTGCTCTTACATCTTTTCCCTCTCCAAACAATAATTTCAAAAGTCCAAATTTAATATTCAAAATCCTTCTTTAACCTTTCTAAATCACAAAATGTGCCATGTTGCAATTGCACAATAATTTCCAAAATAGCACTAAAAATCTTGAGAAACATATGTGAAGCAAATTATGAAAATAAATTACAAAAATTTGAATTAAAATTTGGTTCACACATTTCGTCGAACACTTGGTGGGCAGGCACCATGTTCTTCCCCAAATCAATCCAATCCGAGATCAAATCGAGCTAATTCGAGGTTTATTCGTCGATTACTGCCCAATCTCTCTCCCACATGCTTTCCCTCACCTCACTGGGCACCCTCGAGCACCGGAGAGCAAACGGGGGCGATCAATTTGGTCGCGCCCTTCGTCAACGCCAGGGAGCAAGCTCCTGTCGCCATGCCGTGGTGTGCTCACTATGGAGGAGACCATGTAGCCGCCCACCTAGCCATTGCCTCGCCCGACCCTGTCCTCGCGCCCCTCTGCTCCTGCTGGAAGCGACCACGCCATCCAGGAGCCCCCGCTCGCGTGTCCTTGCCCGCGCCAGTGCGCGCTGCGCGCCATGGCCAACCATGGATGGCGCGGACGCACGCCTCGAACTCCACTGCTTTCCCCGACCGCCAGACCACCTCAGCCGCACCTATGACCTCCCCGCGACCGCACGGACATGCCGTAGCCACCCCAGCTTCCCTCCTGCCCCTCCTGCGCCGCGACCACCATGAACCGGGCTCCCGGCTATTTAAGCCGCCCTCGAGCCTGCATTTCCCTCCACACCTCGCCACTGCCTCTCCCCTCTACTCCACCCTCTCCCGTGCACCGCCAGGGGGAGGAGCTTCTGTGAGCTCCGCCGCTGCCCGAGGTGGGCGACGACGACATCATGGCCATGCTGCCACCTCTCCCTCTCCTTTCGTCCCCTAACTCACTGCCGTGCTTCACCGCCACCGCACACTCACCTGCAGGTCCGTTTCTTGCACAGAATCGCCGCCTGGAGCTCGCCGTCGATACCCCGTGTCCGTGGAGGCCGTGCTGTTCGCCGCCGACGAACCAGCCCATCCCAGCAAGCCGGACTTCGCCAGTAGGCTTCCCCGAGCCTCCACCGTTCTCCAGCACCCTCCCCGCGCCTTCCCGAGCCCTAGGTGAGCCCTATTCCGCCCTCCACCATCGCCGGCCATGATGGCGCGACCATTCTAAGGTCAGCGCCGATGGATGAATCGTAGGCCATTGGATCTTGATCCAACGGCAACTTACCGTTTCGTTTAAATTAGATGAATAAAATCAAACCCTGGAAAAACAGTACTGGACCCAACTTTGAAATTCAATATCTCGAGATCTAGGAATCCAAATAAATCAAATAAATATGTTCTGGAAATCTTATGAAATTCTCTAACTCACCAAAGTGGTTTCATCTCATTGGGTTAGTAAATAAAGAGTAGTCTTAAAAATGCCACAGAAGGTATAAAATATAACTTGTTTGTTTCTGATACTCTCTTAATCCAAATAATGTCAAACTAATTTTTTTAGCTTATTAATGTGATAAATTAGCTCCCCTAATTTTTGTAGAATTAATTAATTGGCATCCGTTGAAAGAAAGAAAGCCTTTCCGAACTAAAACATTTATAAAACAATAATGGTAAATCCAAATGAGTTAGGACCAATTTTGTTAGATCACATGTAATCAGTTTTAGTTACCCCTAAAAGGATTTAATTTTTGAATAAAATTAACTTGAGCTGTAGCAAAAACTAGAATATTGACTTACTGGATTACAACAATTATACAGGGAGTTTAATAAATCAAATTGAATTAAATCCAATTGGGTTGTCTTCTACACATCAGTAGCTATCTTTAGAAATTTAGTTCAAATTTTTGTGATCAACAGAACTTAAGTTATGCAATTAAACATGCACCACTAGTTTCTGCCATATTTAAGACCTAATTAAATAATAGTTAATTCAATTAAATTGAAATCAAATTGTGTTGCTTTGTGAGTGCAGTAGCTATGTGTGATGCAAGAGAGTTGTTTTGATGCTTGATTGAGTAGTTTAGTAATGGTATGGATTGCTTGTTTATTTTGATGATTAGATTATTTTGTGTGATTAATATAATTGCCTTGCTTGTTAAACTTGGTTGTCTTTAAGTTGAGTATTAGCTTGAGTATCTAGTAATATCTCTACCATAGCTTGGTAAGATATTTAGAATTACAGAAATTAATTGGTGGCTTAACTTTTGTCTGAAGTATTTCTTGTTTAAATAAAGATGCTTAATCGCAACTTTAATCATAATTTTTAAACATGAGTAGTGTTGGTGATTGCCAAACTTGTTTGTTAAATAATAGTCTTCTCTCATGATTGTTGCTTGTTAGTGTTGCTTGATGTTTGTTGTTGGAGTGTCCTACTGTATGTTGAATTGCGTTCTTTCCTTTTTGCGACGCTAGATATAAACGCTACCGGAGTGATCCTTGGGAAGGATTTATTGAAGATGAATCAGAGTTTATTTCTTTGATCAGTGAGGAGAAGTCCAGGGACATTATGCTGAAAACAGGCAAGCTACTTCTCTGAGCTTGCACCTATATACATCTATTTTGATTCACCTGTTTTACTTATAAAGAGCATAATGGATTTATGTGGTTTTGGCCACTAAAGCTATGATTTTTGAAGACCCTTTTTCCAAAACATAAGTATATTATTTTGACACCCTATATGGAGGTATTAGATGGAAAATTCCTTTTCAAACTATAGGATGGGAAAAATATTGTTTACTCAAAACTCCTTTGAAAATACTTGTGTGGTTATGGAATGCCACGATGTTGGTGTGGAAATGGAGAAGTGGAGAATGATGATGTTTATGAAAGATGCACATTGTGTCCTAGTACTATGACGACCAGCCAATAACCTGTGCGACCACATCTACCCACATATGGGAAAGGGCGTAGTCATATAGTTTGCTCATATTAGTATGGGATGCCTCAATAACGAGGATGACCTCGTTCCATGAGGGGATGGTCATGGCGACCTACCCCCTGACCTGGGTCCTAGCAATCTGATGGATGGAGGATTGAAGATCCATATTTGGGTCGCCGGGCAGAACTACGAGTCCTCACACTTAGGTTCCTCGACGGGGGATCCTGTACTAGCATGAGCAAAGGATAGGCTACGGTCGGTGGCTCAACTTCGCATACACCTTGTATGGCGGGACGTGGCAGACACGATGAGTTACCGGATGGATAGGGGAAAAGCGTGCTACCTCTACAGAGGGTAAAACTATTCGAATAGCCGAGTCCTCGGATATGGACAGTTGGGAGGCTGTCCTAGGCCATGTGCAAGTTTTGGAAAAGATTTAATATTTGAAAGAGAAAATGAAGTGGAGGATGTTTTATGCAACTAGGCCAGTGGGCCGGCATGAGGTTGTTGGGATTGAATGACCAAGAGGGGTTAGGGTCGAAAAAGGAGGAGTTTTGAAGAAATAAACAAAATGGTGATTTTCCGGGAAAAACGTTTTTAAAATGTACTCATATTGGTTTCGTCCCTGGCTATTGTCTTAGCCAGATTTTAAAGAAGGGCAGCTGGAAGAAGGAGACGGAAATGACGTCAATGCGAACTAGGGCGCTTCCCAATCAGTTGCCTGTAGGGTTAAGGCGAATGACTTGGGCTCCACGTTGTTTGGTGATTTCCGCTGCAAGTACCTATTGAAGATTATGACTTCAATCAAGTAAGCAAATTCCTTCGGTATTTATGGATGTTCGTTGATTACCAGTTTGATTGTGCTCAGCGACACACTGATCATGGGATCGCTGATGTAGGCACAAGGGTATTTCGGACGGCTAGTCCAGGGTCCCCACACTCCCTCTCCTTCTCTCCCCCGTTTCTCCTCCCGAGCTCCACCATGGCCGCCATGGCTGTCGAGCACGTTGCCCTCGTCTAGGGCCACCCCCAGCAGATCGACGACCATAGAAAGCACCACCACGACGCCCTCTACCTCCTCGCCCGTGGAATTGACCCGGGGTGCTTTGAATCGCCGTCACCGTCCTCGTCTCTCCCGCCTCCGGCCGCCGCCGCAGCGGTGAAATCCGCCGCCGTCCGTTCCCCCTCGCCTCGCCGTCGGTGCCCCCCCCCACTTCCTGGTGAGCTCCGCATCTCCCTGGACCTCCTCCCGCTCCCCCTCTCCCTCTCATCGTTGCGCGACGTCGTCGTCGGTCACCACCGTGCGCCGCCATGCGCTTGGCCTGGGATCCGGTCCGGGCCGGCCAAGAGGCCGGCAGGCTCGGGTGTATGCCCGGCCTGGGAACCGGCCCGGCCGGCCAGGAGGCCGACAACCTCGGGTGGGTGCCTGGCCTGGTTGCCGGTTTGGGCCGGCCAGAAGGCCGGTTGGCTCGGCTAGGTGCCCGGCCTATGGGCCGGCCTGGCCGATCTGGAGGCCGGCCAAACAGTTTAAAGTTTAAATTAAAATAAAATGTTAATTATTTAAATCTTGTTTCAAATTTAGCAAATAATATACCAAATTGTTCAGAAAAACAAACTCTATCTATTAGTGTCATTGTCATGGTCATTGAAACTATTATTTTGCTGTTTATTAAAAATTAATAAAATGGCAAAAATAATATCAATCTTGGGAAAAATCATAACTTGTTGAATAATTAACCAAAAAATTGTGAATAAAATATTAAATCGATCAGCAATTCACATGCTATTTAACCATGCTATTTTCACATCATGACAACAACTTTTCTTTGATGTCTATTAATAAATGGTTAGATGAATTAAATTCAAATAATCATTTAATTCACTATTTAATCATCGATAATTGGAAAATCACAAACAAGGTCCCAAAACGATCAGAAGAACAATACCTATCTATTCATGTCATGTTCATGCTTATTTAAGCCACTTTTTAGTAATGTAGTAATTTATAAACCATGTGGTCACTAAGTTAAATATGGGGTTGCTTCCAAACAATTGCACTAATTATTTGGCACTCCATTTAAATTGTTAGCTAAATTGTATGGTGATATCACTCCATAAATTTGACATGTCATCATGATTGTGCATTGCACCTTGTCTTCGTGTTATTTATTTGTTCTTCTGTGATTGTTTGGGTAACGATAGATTCAGGAGTCGAGGTTTCCCCTACATACCCCGACGATCCGTACTACACGCCCCGCCAGCAAGGCAAGAGATAACCTAACCTTCTTGGCATATAGCATCCTATTGTTTTATACAATTATTTTATCCACCAGAATATTGCATTCGATTCCAATATCAACTATTGGTCAATACTAGAGAATCCTATGAAATGCATGTCCCCTAAACCAATACATGTTTCCCCTCCTATGAACCATAGGTTTGATGTGTTGGCCTGAGATAATTCATATGTGTTGGTTATATGCTTAGCTATGCTTAGCCATGCTTAGTCTAATGGTTAGTTGTCCGGTGATTTATTTTCCATGATTATGACAATTGATGGAATGTTCGGACAAGGTGGAGATTGGTGGTTATTAATTAAAATGCTAAAAGGCTTGGATGAGTTGCCATCGGGGGATGGTGTTTTGCCTCATTCTTGCCGCCTAGGCTGAGAGTGCTTTTAGCTAGAACCAAGAACCGAGCGTGCTTCCAACGGTGGGGATATGGGCCCCTTACTAACCGAATAATTTGTGCGGGCGTATCCAAGGGTCCTCTAGTTTGCGCTTTCCATTTGCGTGTGAGTTGCAGGTGATGAAGGTGCGAAGATGAGGATGTGGTGTGTGTAGGATGTGGCGATGGGGGCAGGGGCTGAAATAGGCTGGATAAACTTGTCATGTCGCCACGAAGACCCTTGGATAGTCTCATACATTGTAAAGGTTTAACCGCACCCGCCCTGCCAGCTTTCCCCAGAAGAGAGCTAATTGTACTGCCAGCTTTCCCCGGAAGAGAGCTAATTGTACCGGTGGGTAAATTAGTACACCCCTGCAGGGTTTAATCTTTTTGAAAAGCCTTGTCCACGGTTATGGACAAATCTTGGGAAAGGCGGATTAGCTCATAGAAAAACATGAATCTTAATTAAAATTTGGCAACTAGAGATTGCAACTCAACGCGTGTTAAAAGGTTCATTTCCTCGAGGGTGATTCGAGAGAGTGCCTTGGTGGAGATGAGTGGTGGTTTCTGGTTACTATTGGTTCAATGAGAACCGAAGATAAAGGTTTACTACCTTACCCCCTTTCGAAAAACCTTCTGAGTAGTCGATGCCATGAGTCATGTTTTAAAAAGGAAAATTAGCTTTATGAAAATTAACTACTATACAGCTTTAGAGCCTTGTCATCATTGGGCCTATATCGCCCTACTAAACTTGCGAGTACGTCGTACTCAGTCTCTCTTTGTTGATTATTAATTGTTTCAGAGGAGGAGGACGTCACCGAGCAGGCAGGTGGGTTCTATGTTGACATCGACGAGTAGTCTGGGTTCCCAGGTGGCAGCTTGGGACATCGTGGAACAAGCTGGCTGGAATGTTTATCTGTAGGCCTCTTAGGCCATATTTTGGATCTTGTTGTTTAGACAACATACTTGCGCTCATTGTACTGATGGGTCTGTGACCTTTGTGTGTAATTTGTATCTTTCTCTTTATATGAGTTTCTATATGATCTCTTTGTGTCGTAGAGTCTGTGATGTGCCAGTTGTTCCACAAGGCTTGATCTCTTTATTATACATTGATAGCTATGCCAGTGTTTATGGCATGATCGAGGTGTTGCGTGGGAGCGGTAACCCCATGCCCTTCGATTGTGTAGCATAGCCTGTGGGTTACATAGCCTCTCTGTATAATTCCGGGGTCGGGGCGCTACAAGTTGGTATCAGAGCAGGACTGCCTGTAGGAAACCCGTTCTATTGGTCGATGTCGAGTCTAGTGTCGTGAAAATTATTTATAACCTAAAAATGAGTTACCTTACCTCTATTTGTTTTACTCCTCTATTTGTCGAGTCTTAGGATTCTTTTTACTCCTTACCCAACTCGCTCTACTCTGAGTTACCTTACCTCTATTTGTTTTACCGTGGTGTCGAGGTTTAGGTTCTCGGGGTTGGGTTCTTACCATCCAGTGTATGTCTCGAGTTCATTACTTCTATTTGCTACCGCCGCGTTTACGTGGTGTCACACGTGGTTGTTTTGTTCTTTTCATTCGTGTTAGTGCCATCTCAAATCTCTATATCAGGAAGGACTCTAATGCTCTATCCTAAATGTTCGGAGATGCTTACTAACTGTGTCATTGTTCCAAATCTTCAGAATGGCTCCTGCCCGTCGTGGTAACCAAGGTGATCCTGAGGCACCACCGCCACCCTCAATGGCGGAGGTTCTGATGGCTATTGAGGAGAACCGCCTACACAACGAGCGTCTGCTCGAGCAGTTGGTGCAACAGGGTGCCAGAAGGAACAATGACTGCAACACTCTCACTGAGTTCTTGCGGTCCCAGCCTCCGACTTTCTCTGAAGCTAGAGAGCCGCTGGATGCTGATGATTGGCTGCGAGCTCTTGAGCGCAAGTTTGCTGCCTTGCATGTTCCAGTGGCGGAACAAGTGAACTTCACCACCTACCTTCTGAATGGAGCCACTGGTTCCTAGTGGGAGAGCCATGTGTCAATGTTTGATGCTGGCCATGTCTTCACCTGGGCTGAGTTTCGCACCGCCTTCCGTGCGGCCTACATCCCCAAGCCCATCATGGACCTCAAGAAGAGGGAGTTCCTGGATCTGACCCAGGGACGCATGGACGTCCAAGCTTATGGGCGTGAGTTCAACCACCTCTCTCGTTACGCCCCTCGGGACGTGACTAATGATGAAGACAAGCAGTATCTGTTCCGCAAGGGGCTTGCACCTCGGCTACGATATGATCTGTTGCCCTTCAAGTTCCAGTCCTACCAGGAGTTGTACAACCAGGCTCTCACTATGTAGCAGGGTAGGAAGGAGCTGGAGTCTTCCAAGAGGCCAGCTGTAATGGACAATCAGAGCTCCTCTTCTTCTGAGGGCAAGAAGTGCAGGGTTTTTGTGCCCTACAGTGATGTGCCTCATGCTCCTTTCGCGGCAAGGCCCTCAGGATACAGGCCACCTCCGCCTCGCCGAGCTACCTCGACCTTGGGTGCGGCTCCACCACCACCGAGGCCCACTTGCTACAGCCGTGGCCAGCTGGGTCACTACTCTAGGGAGTGTCCCCAGAAGGCACCTGCTACCGCAAGACCGGCACCAGCTCCCTCTACACCAGCAACCAAGGCTATGACTGTCAGCCGTGGTCGTCAGAACCACGTCTCTGCTGAAGAAGCTGCCGAGGACCCCGGTGTTCTCATGGGTACGCTTCGAATTAATGAATACTCAGCTTCAGTCTTGTTTGATTCTGGAGCATCGCATGAATTCATATCCATAGCTTTCGCACATAGCCATCAAATACCGTTTGTGGTCATGGACTCCCCTCTAGTGGTTAAAACACTAGGCTCTAATTGGCACACTAACTGGATTGCTCCAAAGGTCCAGATTTCTATAGGCTATTGGTCCTTTCCGTTCCCGTTGATGGCCCTGAAGTCAGATGGTCT
Organism: Puccinellia tenuiflora; assembly: GCA_012064385.1. Classification (NCBI taxonomy): domain Eukaryota; kingdom Viridiplantae; phylum Streptophyta; class Magnoliopsida; order Poales; family Poaceae; genus Puccinellia; species Puccinellia tenuiflora. Next base: position 291,503 of record QRDG01000534.1, on the reverse strand, counting down.
AGATGTCATTCTGGGCATGGACTGGTTAGTCAACTATAAGGCTAACTTGAACTGTGCTGCCAAGTCTGTCATAGTGATCCACCCAACTGTCGGGATAGTGAGTTACTGGTTACCTTCATCCGCAACTCCATCCGCTGCCACTCCTCTCTCTCCGGAGATCAGCCTATGTTTTATGGAAGGTATCACCCCGCCTGAAATGCATGAGGTTGCTGTGGTGTGTGATTTCCCCGATGTCTTTCCTGAGGAATTGCCTGGCATGCCACCTGATCGAAGTGTGGAGTTTGTCATTGATTTGGTTCCGGGAACTGCTCCAATTTCCAAAAGGCCCTACCGCATGCCAGCGGAAGAGCTGACTGGGCTGAAGAAACAAATTGATGAATTGGTGGAGAAAGAATTCATTCGGCCTAGTAGCTTGCCCTGGGGATGTCCTGTCATCTTTGTCAAGAAGAGGGATTCAAATGTTCCTCGTCTGGTCGTTGATTACCGGCCTCTGAATTCGGTAACCATCAAGAACAAGTATCCTATTCCCCGAATAAATGGCCTATTCGATCAGCTAGCTGGTGCAACGGTATTCTCTAAGATGGATCTGAGGTCAGGCTACCATCAGATCAAAATCAGAAAGGAGGATATTCCGAGGACGGCTTTCACTACTCGTTATGGCTTATATGAGTATACCGTCATGTCCTTTGGCCTCACCAGTGCCCCGGCTACATTCATGAGGCTTATGAACTCCATCTTTCACGAGTAACTCGACAAGTTCGTCATAATATACATTGATGACATCCTTGTCTACTCCAAAACCGAAGAAGAGCATGCTGAGCATCTTCGGCTAGTTCTGACAAAGCTTCGTGATCATCGCCTCTATGCCAAGTTCTCCAAGTGTGAGTTTTGGTTAAAGGAGCTCATCTTCCTTGGTCATGTGGTGTCAGCTACTGGAGTAGCTATGATACCCGACAAGATTCAGGCAATCCTGGATTGGCCAACTCCAAAGTCCGTCAAAGACATACGTAGCTTCCTTGGGTTGGCGGGTTATTACCGCCGTTTCATCGAGGGCTTTTCCAAGATAGCCAAGGCATTGACTGACCTTCTCAAGAAAGATAAGAAGTTTGTGTGGACAGACAAAGTTGGAGAGAGCTTCCAAACTCTCAAAGTTAAACTCACGACCACTCCTGTGCTTGTCCTTCCTGACACCGACAAGGACTTTGTTGTCTACTGTGATGCCTCATTGCAAGGTTTGGGCTATGTGCTAATGCAAGAAGGCCATGTGGTAGCCTATGCTTCTCGCCAACTCAAACCGCATGAGCACAACTATCCAACTCATGATCTAGAGCTTGCTGCTGTGGTTCATGCTCTGAAGTAATGGAGGCCCTACCTGTTGGGCAACCGTTGTGAAATCTTCTCGGATCACCAAAGTCTGAAGTATCTCTTCACCCAGCCAGACCTAAATCTCCGACAGAGAAGATGGTTGGAGTTGATCAAGGACTATGATGTGACCCTCAACTATCAGCCCAGCAAGGCCAACGTTATGGCAGATGCTCTGAGTCGCAAGGCTTATTGCAACACCCTGATGATTGAAAAGGCCCAACCTGCCCTTCATGAGGAGTTTGCCCGTTTGAATCTGGCGATTGTTCCTTCCGTATTTCTGGCAAACTTAGAAATCAAATCCACCCTTGAGGATGAAATCAAGTCAGACCAGCAGCTTGATGCTGACATCCTCGAAATCAAAGAGAAAATATCTAATGGAAAGGCCAATTGTTTTTCTGTTGATGACAATGGTGTTGTTTACTTTGGTGACCGTCTAGTGGTGCCCAAGAGTGGGAATACAAAAGGGCTGATACTCTCAGAAGCTCATGAATCACCCATTTCCATTCATCCGGGTAGTACTAAGATGTACCAAGATCTTTGCCGTCAATTCTGGTGGTCTGGCATGAAGCGAGAAATTGCCGAGTACGTTGCGGAATGCGACGTCTGTCGCCGTGTGAAGGCTGAACATCAAAGGCTAGCTGGTACTCTTCGCCCCATAGCTATTCCCAAGTGGAAGTGGGATGAAGTTGGTATGGATTTCATCACCGGTTGCCCAAGGTCACCCAAGGGTAACAATGCCATTTGGGTAGTCATTGATCGTCTATCCAAGGTCGCCCATTTCCTCCCTGTTCGTGAGGATATCAACTCCGTCAAACTGGCTGAGCTGTATATGGCCCGGATTGTTCCTTTGCATGGGGTTCCATTGAGGATCATCTCAGACCGTGGGAGTCTATTTGTGTCCAAGTTCTCGCAAAGCTTCCAAAAGGCTCTTGGAAACCGTCTCAACTTCAGCACAGCTTATCATCCTCAGACTGATGGTCAGACTGAAAGGGTGAACCAAGTTCTTGAGGACATGCTTCTGGCATGTGTTATCTCCTTCGGTAAGGGTTGGGAAAAGTATCTCCCCCTCGCCGAGTTCTCCTACAACAATAGTTATCAAGCTAGTCTGCAAATGGCTCCGTTTGAGGTTCTCTATGGACGAAAATGTCGAACTCCTCTAAATTTGTCTCAAACTGGAGAAAGGTCACTCTTCGGTCCTGATGTGATCAATGAGGCTAAAGAAAAGGTTCGAATCATTCGGGAGAATCTGAAGATTTCCCAGTCCAGGCAAAAGAGCTATTATGATAAGCATCATCAGGAGGTTCACTATGCCATTGGTGATAAAGCCTATCTTCGAGTCTCTCCCCTCCGAGGCGTTCGTCGCTTCGGGATCAAGGGAAAATTGGCACCTCGCTATGTTGGTCCTTTCACCATCCTAGCCAAGCGAGGAGATCTCTCCTACCAACTCGAGCTACCCTCAAACTTCCCAGATGTGCATGATGTGTTTCATGTCTCTCAACTCCGTCGTTGCTTCAAAGATCCTATTCGTGGGGTTGATCATGAAGTGTTAGACATCCAGGAGGATTTGACTTATCATGAGCATCCTGTACGCATCTTGGATGAAGCGGAAAGGAAGACCCGTAATAAGACCATCAAGTTCCTCAAAATCCAATGGTCTAACCATTCCGAAGAAGAAGCGACTTGGGAACGGGAAACTAGTCTTCGTCAGGAATATCCCACCTTCTTCACTCAAACCTAGAATATCAGGACGAGATTCCTGTAAGGGGGGTAGATTTGTAACAGCCCTAGTTTGGTACTGAAAAATATGAATAATTTTTCCACTTTTCCATCTCATGTTTGCATCATGACATGCATTCGAAATTTGCTACTTCTAACAATCCACATATGAAAACGTTTAAAAAGGGGGAAGCAAAACCTTCCCAAACCTCCAAACCAAATGCAATTGCTCAACCTAGCAAACACATTAATTTGAACTTCCAATTTTTCCAGGAAGTTCCAAGTTTACCTGTTATAAATTTGTCAAAAGCAAATTCTTGAAAAGTAAAGAAATAAAAATTTGGAATTTGAAATTGGTTTAAACAAATTTCGAATTTTGAATCCAAGTTCAACTTGTCAAAATTTCAAAATAAAATTATGGAGAGCTTCATTATTATATTGGGAGCCTCCATGAATATTCTCACTATTTTTGAAAATGCTTAAGTACTCCAAGTAAATGCATTTTGGAAATTATCAAAAATGACCATATTTAAACACTATGAACAAATGTTGATCAAAACATTATATTTTGGAGAACAAATTTTTGTGGAGCTTCTACCTGTCAATAGGAGGTTACATAAATTTTTCCAGAATTTTATAAAAATGTTCAAGGGCTCAAACTTAATCCTTAACAGGCTGATGGACCTAGTTGCAATAACCTTTAATGGATCCAGGGGGCTAAACGCAAAATTGCCATCTTCTTCCTCTGTAGCTCGTCGTTGTAGTGACTGAGCGAGTGAGCTCCCGCGCGTCCCTGCCGCACCACCACTGTCGCCATGCCACCCTGCTCCCTGGTTGCTAAGGACGACGTCCACCTGCTCCCCTACCCATTCCCCACCTGCTCCCTCTCCTTCTCTCTCCTGTTTCTCCTCCCGAGCTCCACCATGGCCGCCATGGCTGTCGAGCACGTTGCCGTCGTCTAGGGCCAACCCAGCAGATCGACGACCATAGAAAGCACCGCCGCGACGCCCTCCACCTCCTCGCCCGTGGAATCGAGCCGGGGTGCTTTGAATCGCCGTCACCGTCCTCATCTCTCCCGCCTCCGGCCGCCACCAAAGCGGTGAAATCCGCCGCCGTCCGTTCCCCCTCGCCTCGCCGTCAGTGCCCCCCACTTCCTGGTGAGCTCCGCGTCTCCCTGGACCTCCTCCCGCTCCTCCTCTCCCTCTCATTGTTGCGCGACGTCGCCGTCGATCACCGCCGTGCGCCCGGCCTGGGATCCAGTCCGGCCCGGCCGGCCAGGAGGCCGGCAGCCTCGGGTGGGTGCCCGGCCTGGGTGCCAGTTTGGGCCGGCCAGAAGGCCGGTTGGCTCGGCTAGGTGCCCGGCCTATGGGCCGGCCTGGCGGATCTGGAGGCCGGCCAAACAGTTTAAAGTTTAAATTAAAATAAAATGTTAATTATTTAAATCTTGTTTCAAATTTAGCAAATAATATACCAAATTGTTCAGAAAAACAAACTCTATCTATTAGTGTCATTGTCATGGTCATTGAAACTATTATTTTGATGTTTATTAAAAAATACTAAAATGGCAAAAATAATAACAATCTTGGGAAAAATCATAACTTGTTGAATAATTAATCGGCAATTCACATGCTATTTTCACATCATGACAACAAATTTTCTTTGATGTCTTTTAATAAATGGTTAAATGAATTAAATTCAAATAATCATTTTATTCACTATTTAATCATCGATAATTGGAAAATCACAAACGAGGTACCAAAACGATCATAAGAACAATACCTATTTATTCATGTCATGTTCATGCTTATTTAAGCCACTTTTTAGTAATGTAGTAATTTATAAACCATGTGGCCACTAAGTTAAATATGGGGTTGCTTCCAAATAATTGCACTAATTATTTGGCACTCCATTTAAATTGTTAGCTAAATTGTTTGGTGATATAATTGCATAAATTTGACATGTCATCATGATTATGCATTGCACCTTGTCTATGTGTTATTTATTTGTTCTTCTATGATTGTTTGGGTATCGATAGATTCAGGAGTCGAGGTTTCCCCTACATACCCCGACGATCCGTACTACACGCCCCGTCAGCAAGGCAGGAGATAACCTAACCTTCTTGGCATATAGCATCCTATTGTTTTATACAATTGTTTTATCCACCAGAATATTGCATTCGATTCCAATGTCAACTTTTGGTCAATACTAGAGAATCCTATGAAATGCATGTCCCCTAAACCAATACATGTTTCCCCTCCTATGAACCATAGGTTTGATGTGTTGGCCTGAGATAATTCATATGTGTTGGTTATATGCTTAGCCATGCTTAGTCTAATGCTTAGTTGTCGGGTGATTTATTTTCCATGATTATGACAATTGATGGAATGCTCGGACAAGGTGGAGATTGGTGGTATTTAATTAAAATGCTAAAAGGCTTGGATGAGTTGCCATCGGGGGATGGTGTTTTGCCTCATTCTTGCCGCCTAGGCTGAGAGTGCTTTTAGCTAGAACCAAGAACCGAGCATGCTTCCAACGGTGGGGGTATGGGCTCCTTACTAACCGAATAATTTGTGCGGGCGTATCCAAGGGTCCTCTAGTTTGCGCTTTCCATTTGCGTGTGAGTTGCAGGTGATGAAGGTGCGAAGATGAGGATGTGGTGTGTGTAGGATGTGGCGATGGGGGCAGGGGCTGAAATAGGCTGGATAAACTTGTCCTGTCACCACGATGACCCTTGGATAGTCTCATACATTGTAAAGGTTTAATAGCGCCCACCCTGCCAGCTTTCCCCGGAAGAGAGCTAATTGTACAGGCAAGGGGTCGGACGGTACCGGTGGATAAATTAGTACACCCCTGCAGGGTTTAATCTTTTCGAAAATCCGTGTCCACGGTTATGGACAAATCTTGGGAAAGGAAGATTAGCTCATAGAAAAACATGAATCTTAATTAAAATTTGGCAACTAGAGGTTGCAACTCAACGCGTGTTAAAAGGTTCATTTCCTCGAAGGTGATTCGAGGGAGTGCCTTGGTGGAGATGAGTGGTGGTTTCTGGTTACTATTGGTTCAATGAGAACCGAAGATAAAGGTTTACTATCTTATCCCCTTTCAAAAAACCTTCTGAGTAGTCGATGCCATGAGTCATGTTTTAAAAAGGAAAATTATCTTTATGCAAATTAACTACTATACAGCTTTAGAGCCTTGTCATCATTGGGCCTATATTGCCCTACTAAACTTGCGAGTATGTCGTACTTAGTCTCTCTTTGTTGATTATTAATTGTTTCAGAGGAGGACGTCACCAAGCAGGCAGGTGGGTTCTACGTTGACATCGACGAGTAGTCTGGGGTTCCCAGGTGGCAGCTTGGGACATCATGGAACAAGCTGGCTGGGATGTTTATATCTAGGCCTCTTAGGCCATATTTTGGATCTTGTTGTTTAGACAACATATTTGGCTTCCGCTCGTTGTACTGATGGGTCTGTGGCCTTTGCGTGTAATTTGTATCTTTCTCGTTATATGAGTTGCTATATGATCTCTTTGTGTCGTAGAGTCTGTGATGTGCTAGTTGTTCCACAAGTCTTGATCTCTTTATTATATATTGATAGCTATGCCAGTGTTTATGGCATGATCGAGGTTTTGCGTGGGAGCGGTAAACCCATGCCCTTCGATTGTGTAGCATAGCATGTGGGTTACATAGCCTCTCTGTATAATTCCGGGGTCAGGGCGCTACATAATTGCAGGGTTGCTTGAGAGGGATATCTTTGACCTCTACCTCCCTGAGTTCGATAAACCATGGGTTACTCAATTAAGGGAAAATTGCCGCTGTCCTACAAACCTCTTCGCTTGGAGGCCCAACAAGTCTACAAGAATAGAAGCGTGTAGTAGACATTAAGCTCTTTTCCGGTGCCGTTGCCAGGGAGGTGAGTTCTTGAAGGTATCTTTTTGTTTCTTGTTTTTGTTTTTACTAGTTTGGCTTACGAAGCGTTTTCCTTTAAATTTGCTTTTTGAGAGTGACCTCTCCAACACTCCCATGGTGGATAAGGTTACTCCATCTACTGAATGTATTTCTTTCGAAATACCGATGGGAATAATTGATCTTGTTATGACTAATCGCTATACAGGAGATGGAGCTGTCCATCCTAGTAATCATCTGCTTTATATTAAGGAATTATGTGATTTATTTGAGATTGCAGGTGTTTCAAGAGAGGTGATCATTTGGAAATTATTTTCCTTATCACTTAAGGAGAAAGCATTGGAGTGGTATAGGGTACTAGACAATTCCCATTTGTTGGATTGGAAGGAGCTTATGTCTCTCTTTTATTCTAAATTTTATCCTCTTCATGAAATTCATCAAGATAGGAATTATATCTACAATTTTTGGCCACATGACGGAGGGAGCATTGCTCAACCTTGGGGGAGATTGAAATCATTAATGCTTAAATGTCATGACAAGGAAATACTTGATGCTTCTTCTATGGGTTCTTTTACAAGTATGGAAATTGATGCTAAATGGGATCTTATTGAAAAGATTCAACACAACATTGAAGATTCGGAGATCGACAAAGGTAAAGAGTCAGGTATAAATTATGAGTATGATTGCATTAAGTCTTTTGTTGAAACTGATAGTTTTAATAAGCTTAGTGCTAAGTTTGGACTTGACTCTCATATAGTTGTTGATATCTACAAATCTTTTTCTTCTTATATTAATATTCCTAAAGAGAAATGGTCTAAGCATCATGAACCTTTCAAAGACATTTGCAAACAAAATGGAATTGTTAATGATGATTGCAATAGACATGATCCAATCTCTACAAATAATGTTCTATATAAGCATGTTAATTTTTGTGGAGTGCATAGACCTTGTGAAAGCACTCGGGTTGAAGAAGATAAATATTGTAAGCAACATAAGCATGAAATAACTAGCAAATGGCTTAAGGATTTATATAAATTTGCTAGAGAATTAAATGACCTCTATCCTCTTGAGTGTGAACTTTGCAAAGAAGAAGGTCGTTTTAATTTCCAATGCTCGTACTTTAATGATAGAACTATTAGCCAGTTTTGTGATAACATGATCACCTCTAGTCTTTATGATGAGCTTAATTTATTTTTGGGGTGTGAAGAGTTATCAGAAAAAACTTCTTGGTTAGATAGGAGTACTTTTAGGACAAATGGCATTCTTCAGTGAGCTTATCATTATTGTGTTGTGAATTGCCGTGACAATGCTTACATTGCAAAAATTGGAAAGAATAGCACTTCACCAGAGTATAAAAGGAAAAATGTTTCTTATGTTGCCAATAATGAAAGGGAGAGATTCTCCCAAATTTCTCCTGTCTTTTCTAATAATGAATCAGATTATGTGGAGAAGTTTCCTCTCCAACCACTCCCTCCTAAGGTGGTGGTGAAGAAGAAGAACAAGAGAGGGAGGAGTAAAAAGAAAGAGGAAACGGTATCATCCCCTACGCATATTTCTCCCATCACTGTTGTTCCTAATGAGTATGAATAAAAAATTATTGAAGATGATCCGCTTGATTGTATTCATTATTATCTTGATGTTAAGTCTATAGGCAATATTGAAGAAGATTATGTTATGCCTGTTACTTATTGTGATGATCATGATTGGGAAAAAATACTACTTATGATCTTGAAAATCTTTTTGGCACCAATTTTGAAAATGATGATATTGATAATTGTTATACTATTGGGAATATTCATGTTTCTTCTAATCATAATGTGGAAAACCCAAGCTTGGGGATGATGGGTTTGAAAATCCTTTTGGTATTGAAAGTCATGATGATTTGTTTACAAAAATATATGCTTGGAAAGATGACTATCCCCTTTCTTATGATGATATTATGCCTCCAATTTTTGATGATTATTGTGATGATAATTATGCGATAAAGAATAATTTTAATCATCCTTACGAGACTTGTCATAATTATTACTCTCCTACTGAACATCATCTTTCTAATATACAATTAGTCTATCATGTCAAAGTTCTATATGATAGTCCTACTCTCAATGCTACTAATAATAAAGATTTTGCTTATGTGGAGAGTAATAATAATACTTTTATGCATGTGAATCATGAGAAAAATGCTTTATGTGATGGTTATGTTATTGAGTTTTCTTATGATTCTACTTAAAGTTATTATGAGACAGGGAAGTGTGGTTATATAAATTTTCATCTTATGAAGTTTCCCCTCTTTATGTTGAAGGTTTTAATGTTGCACTTGCTTTGCCTTCCTATGCTTAATGCTTTATGCCCCAATGATTTATTTTCTTACAAGATGCCTATGCATAGGAAGAGAGTTAGACTTAAATGTGTTTTATATTTGCTTCATGATGCTCTCTTTCACGTTCCAACTCTTATTCTTATGAGAGCATCATTAAAATTATCATACCTAGCTAAAAGGCTTAAAAGAAAAGCGCTTGTTGGGAGACAACCCATCTTTTACTTTCAGTTTGTTTTTGCTTTTCTTGAGGTCATGAAGTTGTTGCCTGTAGCAACTTCATTGTATCTTTTTGTTTTGGTTTTTTGTGCCAAGTTTAGCCTCTAATGCATTGAAAGTGCGAGGTATTGTTTTGCTGTCCAGAAACAGATTTCTGTCCTTCACTGTTCGAAAATCAAGAAATTCCCTGAATTTTATATTTTTCTGATATTTTTAGACAGAAAGACTGATACTTTTATATACCTTTAGTTAGTTTTGAGTTTTGTGATTTGAGCTACAGAAGTGCCTGGAAAAATTTAATCTTTACAGACTGTTCAGTTTTTGACAGATTCTGCTTTTATTTTGTATTCGTCTCTTTACTATCGTCAAATGTGATACTCTTGAGGAGGAGTGCCACATTGAGGCTTAGTAAATAGTAGATAATGCCCAATAAAGTTGTTTGCAATTTTTCTTGAGTTGAACACATGTGCATTTTAATTTATGAGCACTAACCCTCTAATCAGTTTATGAGAAGTTTTGTGTGAAGTGAGTTTTTAAGTTCCAAAGGAGAGGATAATAAAGAAATTGAAGATGGATCAGAGCTCAAGCTTGGGGATTCCCCCATGGCACCCCCTCTGAATATCAAGAACCATCAAGCGTCAAAGCTTGGGGATGCCCAAGGCATCTCCTCCTCTTCATCGACTATCATGAGGTTGTCTTCGTTGAACTATGTTTTTATCACTTTACAAATTATGTGCTATGCTTGGTGCGTCTTTTTGCTTTCAGTTTTATTTTGTTTGTTTTCTGGTCATATTCATGTTGGATCCTAGCTTTATTTGTGTGGGAGAGAGACACGCTCCGTTTTTTCATTTGAATACTCCTTTGCTTCGCTTATATCTTGTTGAGTATTCTTATCTACTGTTTGTTTGCTAGTAAGCTCTCGCTTTTAGCTTTTATCTTGTTTAGAGCTGCTAGTTGTTGTTGTTAGACTCTCCTGATCTTCACTTATATTTGTTAGAGAGTGGTTTTGGTTGCTTGGTTGATTTGTTAGAGCGATAAAATGCTATGCATGTGGTAGTGGTATGAAATAGAAAAAAACCTGCATAGTCTTGTAGATCACTATGTGGATAATTTGATACTCTTCAATTGTTTTGAGGCATTAAAATAACTAATGGTTAAAATGTGTTCGTTAACTGTGTTAGAGCTGATTAGTGGAGACGTGTTAGTAGAGTGTGGAGCCGTATCTTTCTTAACTAAAAACAACCTAAGTCAACAATGTTTTTGCATCATGAATTCTGCTCAGTTGAAAAGAAGTTCCTAGTGGATAGTTACTACAACGGTCGGGAAGCCAACGGGGCACTTGTGTAGCCGCCACGATCCCTCTCGGGGTGTTTGTAACCATTTGTGGAACTGAAATTGCTAGTTGTTTGCAATATACGAAATGCATTGTTGAGTTTTGGTTTTTGGAACTTCCACTTCCATATTTTGCTAGCCTCTTCAGTGCTGCGCAATGCCCTATCTCACACTGAGATTGGTGCATACTTCACCAGTACATCCAACCCCGTGGGAGAACTTCATCTTGTTCTCCTACACATACGCCAATTATCTCCCTCAAACCAGCCACCATACCTACCTATCACGGCATTTCCATAGCCGTTCCGAGATACATTGTCATGCAACATCCATCATTACATCATGACTTAATGTCATTCTTCATTACCATATATTTTGCTTGATCATTGAGTTAGTGTGCTGCGTGGCTTGCCACATGTTCTACATTTTTTCCACACTACGCTCGATCATGCATACCTTCTTTTATACATCATGTATTAGTCTTATGAGTTATTGCTGCTGTATTAAATTAAGTTGGGTGGTGCCCCAAGCGAAGGCGGAATTGCAGCTAGTAGCAGTTTTCCCTCGTTTAACGAACCGAGGTTTATCGAACCAGTAGGACTTTGAAATCAACAATGAGGTGAATGTTGAAGATCTCTGGCGCTTGACCTTCAACAGACGTGGACCTGCACACACTCAACCAAAATACTTTGCCCCCAACGGCGGAAAGGTTGTCAATCTTTCCAGTCTCGCAGAAAACAAAGTGGTTAATTGTATGATGAAATAGATAAAATATGAAAAGTGACCTGAGGAATAATCATAATTAAAAGCAAGTAAATGAGGCTGTAAACGATGTAAAAAGATGGACCGGGGGCCATGGGTTCACTAGTGGAGTCTCTCAAGTAAATAAAATATGCATGTGATGGGTGAACAAATTACAGCTAGGCAATTGACAAGATCATGACACAAACCCAATTTAGCTATGACAAAAAGGACATGATAATATTTATGGAGGCATCACGACAAGGAACAAAGACCGTTGAGTCCAACTGCGTCTTTGTCTAAAAAGTCCACCGTGGGATCGCTATCCAGCCTGTCACCCAACAGTATTAAGTTGCAAGCAACAGACAATTGCATTAAGTAAAGTGCATGAAGTAAGCAATACTAATATAAAAATAGACATTAACACCGCTGTTTTACCCTTAGTAGCAATAGCACACCCTCGCCCTTAGACGTTTCTGTCACTCGTGCCCAGGAACAAAAGGGGGCATGAACCCACTATCTAGCATAAATACCCTCTCTTGGAGATACACACAATCACTTGGCCAAAGTAACTACGCACATCGGAGAGCATGCAAGAACATAAATTACTCATATAAGAATCATGCACAATCTGAACATAACTTCATAATCCATCGGATCCCAACAAACACATCACATAGCATTACAATAATCGATCTTGATCATGTTAGGCAGCTCACAAGATCATAAGACATGAAGCACAAGAGAGAGAGAGAGACTACCATCTAGCTACTTCCATGGACCCGTAGTCCAAGGTGAGACTACTCACAAATCATCCCGGAGGAAGGCATGGCGATGAAGAGCCCTCCGGGATCGATCTCCCCTCCGGCAGAGTGCCGGGATCAGCTTCAGATTGGACCCCAAACTAGGGTTTTTGGTGACGGCGCGTCGGGGTCGAGTTTCTGGAAAATAATGGCCGCCTCGACGTATTTAGGTTTAATGTGAATTTATAGGCGTCGGAGGGGGCCGAGGAGGTGCCCCACGGGCAGGGGCGGGCCCCACCCGCGGGTGGCCCCCAGGCCGCGGTAGCAGGCCGCCCCTGGCCTGTGGGTGGCCCCCAGGGCTGCCCTTTGGTGTCCTGGTGTCTTTCGTCGAGTAAAAATTCTCCGTAAATTTTCGTCCAATTCCGAGAATATTTCCAGAAGTAAATTTTCTGAAATACAAAAACAGCAAAAACAGGGAACTGGCACTTGGCATCTTGTCAATAGGTTAGTCCGACAAAATGCATAAAAATGATATAAATGACAGTAAAAACATGTGACAATATCACAAAACTAAGCATGGATCACTCAAAAATTATAGATACGTTTGAGACGTATCAGCATCCCCAAGCTTAACTCCTACTCGTCCTCGAGTAGGTAAGTGATAACAAATAATTTTTTATGAGACATGCAACCAACACAATCTTGATCAAGATAGTAATGCAAAGCACATGAAGTGAATAAGGTGATCCAAAACAATTGTCTATAGTTGACATTAAGCAAACAATGATTAACAAACGCTAGCTAACAAATGCTAGAAACTTTTCATGAATAAGTGCGTTGGAGACATGGAACCATACATAAGGTTTAGAAAGAAGAATTGCGAATTATGTCTCCAATGTAAAGTATCAATCATTCTTCAAAGTATCTAATTAGTCATTCTTGAAAATAGCCAAGCTCAAGTCAGGTGTCCTAATCCATCTACTTCACAAATCAAATGTTTCGAAGTCTAATCAACTAGTGCAAGTAAGAAGTGAGTTTGGCACCATGATGTTATGGCAAAGAGAACAATGATGGAGGTTTGGAAGGTCAAAAAGAAAGGCTCAAACAGTGTAGAAAGTAACCACAAGACAGAAGGAAGTCCCGTAGTTGACACTGTATGAGGAGTAGTGATTTCCATGCAACGGATGCACATAGAGCTATAAGTGTATGAAAGCTCTCCAATGGAACTAGTGGGGGTGCATCCAACTTGCTTGCTCATGAAGACCTATAGCTCACTTGAGTAGGCTCATCCTTGGAATATACAAGCCAAGTTCTATAACGTTAATTCCCCACATAGTTATACAAATGAAACATGAAAACTCTCTATAATGAAGTGTAGGTGCTAACTAGCACAAGTGTGGAATAAAGGATAGTAGTGCTGCCCCCTCTCTCTTTTATATTTCTCTTTTTTATTAATTGTGGCCTCCGTGGCTCTTTTAAATTTTCTCTCATTGGTCTCTTTTGGACTCTTTTATGTGGCCACTTTGGACTCTTTTCAATATGCTCACAGGTAGGGGCAACACTCTATTTTTACAAGATGATCATCACACTTTTGGTACTCATAACTCATAAGACTAATACATGATGTATAAAAGAAGATATGCATGATCGAGCGTAGTGTGGAAAAAATGTAGAACATGTGGCAAGCCACGCTGCACACTAACTCAATGATCAAGCAAACTATATGATAATGAAGAACGACATCAAGTCATGTAATGTAATGATGGATGTTGCATGGCAATGTATCTCGGAACGGCTATGGAAATGCCGTAATAGGTAGGTATGGTGGCTGTTTTGAGGAAGATAGTTGGCTTATGTGTAGGAGAACAGGATGAAGTTCTCCCACGGAGTTGGATGTGCTCGCGAAGTATGCACCAATCTCAATGTGAGAGAAGGCATTGCGCAGCACCGAAGAGGCTAGCAAAATATGGAAGTGGAAGTGCCAAAAACCAAAACTCAACAATGCATTTCGTATATTGCAAACAACTAGCAGTTTCAATGTTCCACAAATGGTTAGAGACACCCCGAGAGGGATCGTGGCGGCGACACAAGTGCCCCGTTGGCTTCCCCGACCGTTGCAGTAACTACCCACTAGGAACTTATTTTCAACTTAGTAGAATTCATGACACATTAGCATTGTTGACTTAGGTTATTTAGTTCAGAAAAGTATGGCTCCACGCTTTAATAACACCTCTCCACTAATCAGCTCTAACAACATTAACCAACACATTTTAACCATTAGTTATTTTAGTGACTCAAAACAATTGAAGGGTATCAAATTATCCACATAGTGATCTACAAGACTATGCAGGTTTTTCTACTTCATACTACTGCCACAAGCATAGCATTTTTCCGATCTAACACATTAACCAAGCAACCAAAACAACTCTGCAACAAATATAAGTGAAGAACAAGAGAGTTTAACTTAACAACTAGCAGCTCTAAACAAGATAAAAGCTAAAAGTGAGAGCTTACTAGAAAACAGACAGTAGCTAAGAATACTCAAAAAGATATAAGCGAAGCAAAGGAGTATTCAAACGAAAAAGCGGAGCGTGTCTCTCTCCCGCACAAATAAAGTTAGGATCCAACAAAGTTATGACTAACAAACAAACAAACAAAACTGAAAGTAAAAAGACGCTCCAAGCATAGCACATAATATGTAAAGTAATAAAAACGAAGTTCAATGAAGACGACCTTATGATAGTCGATGAAGATGAGGGGATGCCTTGGGCATCTCCAAGCTTTGACTCTTGATAGTTCTTGATATTCAGAGGGGGTGCCATGGGGGCATCCCCAAGCTTGAGCTCTGATCCATCCTCGATTTCTTCATAATCCTCTCCTTTGGAACTTAAAAACTCTCTTCACACAAAACTTCTCATAATTTGATTAGAGGGTTAATGCTCATAAACTAAAATGCACATGTGTTCAACTCATGACAAATTGCAAACCAACTTTATTAGAAATTAGCTACAGCTTACTAAGCCTCAATGTGGCACTCCACCCCTAGAGTGTCACATATGATGATGGTAAAGAGACAAATGCAAAATAAAAGCAGAATCTGTCAAAATCTGAATAGTCTGTAAAGATCGAATTTTTCGAGGCACTTCTGCAGCTCAAATCAAAAAACTTAAAACTTACGAAAGATAGATAAAAGCATCAGTCTTGCTGTAAAAAATTATAAGAAAAAGATAAAATTCTGGCGATTTTAGGATTTTCGTGCAACAGGCGCACAGAATCTGTTTTTGGACAGCAACACAATGCCTCGCACTTTCAATGCATTAGAGGCTAAACTTGGCACAAAAAACCAAAAGAAGAAGATACAATGAAGTTTCTACAGAGGTAATAACTTCATGACTCAAGAAAATCAAAAAGCAAAATGAAAATAAAAGATGGGTTGCCTCCCAATAAGCGCTTTTCTTTAACGCCTTTTAGCTAGGCGCAATGCCAAATATCAAGTTTTTTCGGAGGCCTTTGCAACATAAAGGGCATAGCTTGACCTTATGATTGATTCAAAAGGAAGATTCTCTCTCTTTCTAGGGAAGTGTTCCATACCTTTTTTAAGGGGGAACTGAAACCTTATATTTCCCTCTTTCATATCAATAATAGCACCAACAGTTCTCAAAAACGGTCTTCCCAAAATAATAGGACAAGAAGCATTGCACTCAATATCCATAACAATAAAATCAACGGGAACATAATTATCATTAACAACAATAAGGACATCATCAACTCTACCCAAAGGTTTCTTTTTAGAAGAATCAGCAAGATGAACATTTAAATGGCACTCTTCCAAAGGATTTAAATCAAGCATATTATAGAAACTCTTAGGCATAACAGAAACACTTGCACCAAGATCACATAAAGCATTGCAATCAAAGTCATTTATTTTCATCTTAATAGTGGGTTCCCAACCATCTTCTAACTTCCTAGGGATAGAGGTTTCAAGCTTTAGTTTTTCTTCCCTAGCCTTGATAAGAGCATCGGTAATGTGTTTGGTAAAGGCAAGATTTATTTTACTAGCATCCGGTGTCTTAGCAAGTTTTTGTAGGAACTTAATGACTTCAGTAAGATTGCAATTATCAAAATCAATTTCATCATCTTTAAATAAACTAGGAGAATCCTCTTTAGTGGTTTGGATAGTATAAACTTTAACAGTTTTCCTATTCATTTCAGCAATTCTAGCTTCTTCAGCCTCTCTAGCCCACCTAGCTTTCAAGAGAGCCATCATCCTTTCATTTTCATTAATTTGAAGAGAGATAGCATTTAAAGATTCAGTATGTTTGTCTTGATTTGGAGTGGTGATGCATCTAAAATGCATACATGAACTTTGCACTATAATAGTCATATTCCAATCATATTTGCATCATATAAGGGGTATATTACTGTTATTTAATGATTTTTGGTAATTTATGATGATATCCCCATTTTATGGAATTAATCCTGCGCAGGCAGAAAAACCCTATTTCTTTCCTTATTTGTTTCAGGACCATAACGACGTCATAATGAGCTATAAATTTATGGGGGTCATTATTTTGGAAGGAGAAGATTTAGGAGCGAAAGAAGTCAACGAACGGAGGCCGGAGGACCAAAAGGGGGGGTCCCACGCGGCTACAGTACCAGGCCGTGTGGGCCCATCCAATTTGGCCCTCGTGGCCCTGTTTGCATTGATCCTTCGCCCAAAAGCATCCTCGTGACCTAAAAATGCCTATATAAAAGGTCCCCCGACGTTTTCCAGAGGGAGGCGGCGGAGAAACACAAAACCAGAAATAGAGAGACAGAAGGCTGCCGCCGGAGAAGATCGGAGGGGGGAAACGCCGCCGGAACCACCTCCGGAGGTCTTCTCCATCCCCCCTCCGGAGTCTCCATCAACACCACCGCCAAGACCAGCACCATCTCCATCTCCATCACCATCTTCGTGATCCACTTCATCCCCCTCATAGTTTGAGATTGGTTGATCCCTAGCCATTGTCTAAGTGCTATTTTACATGTTTGTGAATTGCTACTTGTCATTGTTTTGTGGGGAGATCATAGTTTCAGATTGTGTTGTATCACTTGTACCACTGAATCATATCATGTCTTGGCATTGTGAGTAGTTCTCTCATGTTCCTGGAGGCATAGGATAAATTGGCAATGATTTTTATATAACATGTGTTGGTATCTTGTCTAGTTTTTATCTTTGATGTAATTCTATGATGGTTTTGTGCGAACGTCGACTGTATATCACTTCACCTATATGGGCTCATAGGAGAACACTATGATGTAATGAATTGAGGAGGTCTTAGGGGGACATGTAAACCTGAGACCAAGTTATGAAGTTACTTTATGGGGTATTAGTATCGGGGACCTTAAAGATTAATGCTATGGTGGGACTTTATGTCTTAATAACTCTTGTGTAGTCATTTACTTGGCACCTTGATCCATCATAAGAGGTGTAGTTTATTTATTAGCTATTCCTAATTATGGCTCCGTCCAAAGAAGATTAAAACTTGACAAAATGTTTACCTTGTTGTTCTAGAAATATTTATGCCATGAAGTCTAAGTAGCCCTTGGGAACTCTCTCCACCTAAAAGAAACACACACTTGAGCTTGTCCTCTTGCTGCATAGAGGATTGGGCTTTCTCTCTTTGAGAGCTTTCACTTGTCATATTGCATTCTCAGCATTTTACTTTATTGCAATCTATACACCAAAAACCCAAAAACACTTGCATCATTTAATCATTTTGCTTGTCTAGTGCATTGATAATAAGAGTAGTGATGCTCTTATTTGAGAGGATAAATACTTATACCTTCTACTCCTCGTGGGATCGATACTATACTTACACATCGAAGACTTCAACGATCCCCTGTACTTGTGGGTATCAAGACGTTTTCTGGCGCCGTTGCCGGGGAGTGTAGCGCTTAAGTTTTTATTCTTGTTTGCACTAGATTTTTATTTTCAGTTTTGCATATACTCTAGTTTACTTTCAGTTTTGCATTTATCAAAAAACCCAAAAAAATAAAAAAATGGAAAACTATTATAAAAATGCCATGATAGCTGCTGAATTTAGACAATCAAAAGAAGGGAAAAGATTAGGAGGCTACCTAGAGCTCCTAAATAAAATTGCTAGTGCGCCGCTTAACTTTTATGAGGAAGGATTTTGTTGCTCTAAATACTGTAGACACTTTGAATTCCAATGCCCTTCCAATAAAGATGAACCTGTTATTGCAACTTATCATACTTGGAGTTATGCTCACTTAGGGATGGAAGAAGTAGAGCAATTTGTTATTTGTATGGCAGCTTATGAATTATACACCTTCATTGAAGAACATGAAACCTGCCCTATAGCTTCTCAATTTAAAGATTTGATTGCCATGATCCTTAATATCTGCAGCAATGAATTTGATGAAAATATTTATGTTATTGACACAACAAATAGAGCTACCCAAGAAAGATCTAACGTTTTGCAGGAAGAAGAAGATGAAAACATGAGCTTGGAAGAAGAAGTATGTGAAGAAGATGACCAAAGCCTAAGCTTGGGGATGCCCATGCAGCCCCAAGAGGAGGACAATGAAGAGCAAGAAGATGTAGAAAATGATGAACAACTAGAGAATGAAGAGAGGGAACATCCACCTTCACCACCTATGGATGAGGGTAACACTCAAGATTTTGTTGATGATAAACTTTGCTTTTGTGATTATGATGATGAGAAAGAATATGAACCTATGCCTAATAAGAACATTATTGATAATGATTTTAAAAATGATGAAGAACATGGTTTAGACATGCTATATGATAATGCTTTAGATGATGGTCCTATGTGTAACGCCCCAAGATCGGTACTATGCAGATTTTAGTGTTCCAGCCAAATCCGCATAATAACGATCCTAAAGGACGCCCACCAGGCATAACGTGCACATCGCAACACACACGTTATGCGGGTGGAATTGTGATAACATTACAACAGTTCTCGATGGAACCCACAAAAGAACATATATACAACAACGACTCACCGAGTCAAGAGCCAAAGATACAATACAAAGATCCAAAATAACAACGGAAGCGGGTAGTGTCCGACTACGGACAAGAAACAAATTGGACTAAGAGTCCTGAAGATAAACGAAGGCACCATATCCCTGCCCAAGCCAAGCCGGAGGGATTCCCAAGCTAACATCGTCAGACTTCAAACCTGTTGGCTGCATTGGAATAGCAGCCCCGAAGGGGTCAGTACTAGTAGAAGTACTGGCAAGTAATACTCACAAGATATCAAAGCTGGAATTCCGGGGAAAAGGGGTTAGCGATTGAGGCGGCAGCAAGCAGCACTAACAACCTATAGAGACACACTACAACAATCGTCTAATAGAGAGGAGGTAAGAGAGCGCATAGGTAACCAACTATACTAACACCAAACATACCCAGCCAATTCCTTACCAGCCCGTTTATCCTACGAGCAGCAAGCCCAAAGGCACTCACACAGTTGGCAATTTTATATTTTATTATTGAAGTAGCTCTATCTTACTAATCAATTTATTATCATTACGTGTAAGTTGTCTATGATCTTGTTAGCCAGCATCATCACCAAGTCGTCCATAACTGCGGACACGGCTTTTCGAAAAGATTTAACCCTGCAGGGGTGCACAAATGTAACCACACGCACTTCAACCCTTGTTGCCATGCAATTAGCACACTTCCTAAGGTGTGCCGGCAGGGTGTCCGACGCTACACTTTCCTTCACTACCACACAAGTCCAGGGAACCACCTAGCTAGGTCTTGCCCACCTTGAAAGTCCGGCCGAAGCTCCGAGGTGGACCTAACCGTTTGCGCCTATGGCTAGGTGACACAGACTACCATGAGCTGGTCACTTCGCATCATACCGCAAGCCCTACTGTAAGTAACCACGTATCCATCTTACCATATCATCCGCGCTTGTAACCGTAGAAACACCCGAACTACTTGTGGCGCCCTGGACAAGGCTGCAGATCCGGTACTAGGTCGAGGGGAGTCCCATTTCCTCCCACATGTGGGTAGTGCGCTCATTCTTGGATCAGAGGACAAGAACTCGGGTCCTAGGCGACACTAGCAGAACAAATCACCACGATTGGCCTTCCGCCGGTGCCTTATCTTTATTAATTATATCCCATCGCCAAACATTATAGATTATCATGTGAATTAACCCAACTAACATATTAAAGCATAACTAGAACAAGACTCGAGCAAAACAACCTAAGCATGCACTACGACTCGCAAGGCCAACAAGGTAAAAAAACAACAGGTTAATAGGATGTGGGGGTGGGGCATATCATGGCTGCAAGGTAAACATGCAAATAGGATCGAGACACAAGCATCGATACATAAGGCTAGCAAGGAACAAAAGATAGGACGAGTGAGAGACAGAAAACAAGCGAAGATAGCAAGGGAGTATCACTTGCCTGCAATCCGGTCAAGGTAGCAGAACCTGTCGTTGCTCACATCAACTCATCGTCCTATTCCCGAAGAAGCAACGAACACTTGCAACGAAAAAGATGCATTTTACTCTACAGCAAAAGAACCAGCATGTTGATGACATGATGCATGAAAAATTAAAGGTTGTCCAATTTTATTTCCTAACACATGGCAAAACATTTTAAATGGGATCGTTGCGCAATATAAATGCACCAGACAAATCCCATAATTAAATTGATTTAATTCGACTAAATGGATAAAGGTGCGATGTTGATTAATGATGCATGAGTTTATAAGATACGGATATATATATAGCATATAGGGGTTTAGGGTTGGGTTCACACATCGGATCGAGGATCTTCGGATCCGGAACCGTCGTCTTCGGATCGTAGTCGAAGTAGTCGTCGTAGTCGAAGTAGTCGTTCATCCGGAGTCGATGTAGTCGAGGTAGTCGATCTCGTGGAAGTAGTCGTACTCGGGTCGTCGTCGTGGCGGACCTTGGCGTTCCGGCCTTCGGGGTCGTCGGGGTCCGGAGTCGGGGAACTCGGCGGGTTCCGGTCGGGGAAGAACTTGTCGCTGCACATTTCACGGTCGTCGTGGAAGTCGTTCACAGAGCGTCGGGGATCGGCCTTCACAGAGCTTCACGACGGGGAAACGGAGAACTTGGCGTCGGGGAAGATGCACGACGGGAACGGGAACTCCGGTTCACGACGGGAACGGCTTCACGACGGGGAACGGAAACAGAAACCCATCGGGGAACGGCTTCACGGAGGCATCGGGGAACCGCTTCACGACGGGGAAAAACGTCGGGGAAAATCCATGACGGGGACGGTAACGGTGACACGACCGGAACGACCGTCGGGGAAACGGAAACGTCGGGGAATAGCAACACGAGCAGCAGCAGCAGAAGCACGGCAGCGGGCACGGAGCAGCAGCACGGAGGGTTTGCATCGGGGTCAGCGGAAGCGACACCATCTGGCAACAAAGGAGCAGCGCAGGGAAAGGAGCTGGGGCAGGGAAGCACGGGGGAAGGAGGCCGGCGATGGGAAGAAGAGGAGCTCGGGCTCGGGAGGCGGCAGTGGAGGGGCGGCCTCGGGGATGAGCTAGGCTCGGGAGCAGAGGGCGGCCACGCTGGCGCGATGCGGGCAGGAGGAGGAGGCCGTAAGGGGAGAGGAGGCTGCGCGGCAGGGCGCGTCGAGGAGGAGCATGGGGCGGCAGCGCCGGCCGGAGGGAGAGGACGCGGGGAGCAGGGCGGTGGTGGAGCACGTGGGAGACCATGGCCGGGGAGCAGAGGAGGGTGGAGGCGCGGAGGTGGAGGTCGACGGCCAGGGTGGGTGGAGGGAGAGCAGGAGACGGCGGCTACGGCTCGACGGCCGGCAAGGAGAGCCAGGGCGCGGGGAGGAAGCTGGGGTCGACGGGAGCGTGCGGGATGTGGGGAGGAAGAAGATGAGCCGGGGTGAGGAGAGGAGGTGAGCAAGGGGAGGAAGAAGCTGTGGGAGAGGAGAGAGAGGGCCGGTGGGGAGGAGAAGCCGGAGGGGCTCGCCGTAGCTCGGGATCGAGCCGGGGTTGGGGAAGGTCGGGAGAGGGAGGATGCGGGTGAGGTGAGAGAACAGAGAGAAGGAAAAGAAAAAGAAAAGAAAGAAGGAAAAGGGAAAAAGAAGGAAAAGGGGAAAAAGAAAAGAAGAGGGAGGTGGAAGGACCGTTCCGCGAAAAGGAAAAACGAGGGGAGGGCGGCTGCAAAAAGGCAGGGGGTGGGAACAGAAAAAGCCAGGGAGAAACTAGGGCAAACCCTAGGGTTTCAGGTTAGGTGGGCTTGGGCCGGATTTTGGGCTACTCTCTCGCTCGCTCAAAACATTTTTTTTTTGTAAAACAATTTGGCAATTAATTTTAGAAAACGGAGACGACTTTCTCGATAAAATATTTTCTGACAATTTTAGAAAAATAAAATAGGGTTTAATAAAATAGCTTTTGCGGACAAAAACATGCGATGCGATGATACTGATGTCATGATGATGCAAAAAGAAAAACAAGCAAAATCTAATTTGGGGGAAAACCTCGGGGCATTACACTATGCTTATTGATAATACTCCATGTTTAGTTGTTACTACTTTATGTGAGGATAAAAATGATATACTTGCTGCTTGTGATAATCCTCTCACTCATGAGAGTCCTACTTTATTTCTGAACTTACCTATTCACACCATGGAGGAGAAGCTGTTATATGTTGAAAAGTGCTTATGTGGGCTGAAATTATCTTACACTAATAACCATTTCACCCATAACCATCATGTTTATGGTGCTTCTTGCAATTATTTTGAGAGGGGAAAACACACTAATAGCTCAGATGATAGTTTTAATAATCCTCTATATGTTCCTAAGATTACAAAATTGCACCAATCTAATAGTTCTTTTGTCAAATTTGCTTCCACTACTTGTAACTATTATGAGAGTGGAAGAAAGGCTTATATTTATGCTTCCATGTTATTTAAAACACAACCTACTGATCATTACATGCATTGGTTACCACAAAATGGCTGCTATTTATTCATATATAAAATGCCAATGCATAGGAAAAGAGTTAGACTTAAAAGTTAATGGTTTAATGTTTTGTGGTGTGTTCCTTATGCCTTAACTTCCATTCTATTTGGGCACACCTTTATATCTTGAGAACTTGCAAAATAACTTTACCTACTGTTCTCTAACAATCAGCTTAAGATTTCCACTTTATATAAAATTTGGGAAAGTAAATGAGAAGGATGAGTAATGGAGATGTTGGGGTCGACCTTGAACATGTGTTGTTCATGCCAATGGAACCATTGCAAAGTCTCTATCATTAAAACTTCTCCCAAAGCTAAAACTAAATAAATAGAGTCATGAAGATTAACTATTCCTAATTATGGCTCCGTCCAAAGAAGATTATTTATTAGCTATTCCATCATAAGAGGTGTAGTTTATTTATTAGCTATTCCTAATTATGGCTCCGTCCAAAGAAGATTAAAACTTGACAAAATGTTTACATTGTTGTTCTAGAAATATTTATGCCATGAAGTCTAAGTAGCCCTTGGGAACTCTCTCCACCTAAAAGAAACACACACTTGAGCTTGTCCTCTTGCTGCATAGAGGATTGGGCTTTCTCTCTTTGAGAGCTTTCACTTGTCATATTGCATTCTCAGCATTTTACTTTATTGCAATCTATACACCAAAAACCCAAAAACACTTGTATCATTTAATCATTTTGCTTGTCTAGTGCATAGATAATAAGAGTAGTGACGCTCTTATTTGAGAGGATAAATACTTATACCTTCTACTCCTTGTGGGATCGATACTATACTTACACATCGAAGACTTCAACGATCCCCTATACTTGTGGGTATCAAGTGGTTCTAATTTTCAAAATTTCAACATCATGAGCAAGAATGTCTACTTTAGAGACTAAACTATCCAGTTTTTCCAACTTCTCTTCAACAGTTTTGTTAAAAGCTTTTTGCGAAGTGATAAATTCCTTTAAAACATTTTCAAGATCAGAGGACACATTCTTATTAGGATTATAAGAATTACCATAAAAGTTGCCATTATTGGGAGGATAAGGCTTATAGTTGTTACTACCAAAATTATTTCGATAAGCATTATTGTTGAAGTTGTTTCTATTAAGAAAATTAACATCAACTTGATCCTTTTCTTGGGCAATTAATGAAGCAAGTGGAACATTATTAGGATCAATATTGGACTGATTAGTAGCAAGCATAGACATAATCATATCAACCTTATCACTCAAAGAGGAGATTTCCTCGACATAATTTACCTTCTTACCACTTGGAGCTCGTTCGGTGTGCCATTGTGAATAATTTGTCATCATCTCATCCAAGAGTTTAGTTGCTGCACCTAATGTTGTGGACATGAAGGTGCCTCCCGCGGCCGAGTCCAAAAGGTTCCTTGAAGAAAAATTCAAACCTGCATAAAAAGTTTGGATAACCATCCACATAGTTAATCCATGCGTGGGACAATTCTTAACCATAGATTTCATTCTCTCCCAAGCTTGAGCAACATGTTCATTATCAAATTGTCTAAATTTCATAATGTTACTCCTTAGTTGTATGATTTTAGCAGGTGGATAATATTTTCCAATAAAAGCATCTTTGCATTTAATCCAAGAATCAATGCTATTTTTAGGCAAGGACAATAACCATTCTTTTGCTCTCCCTCTCAAAGAGAAAGGGAAAAGTTTCAGTTTTATGATGTCATTTTCTACCTCTTTATACTTTTGCATATCACATAACTCAACAAAGTTATTTAAATGAGAGGCGGCATCATCAGTACTAGCACCAGAAAATTGCTCTTTCATAACACGATTTAGCAAGGCAGGTTTAATTTCATAAGATTCCGCTTTGGTAGTGGGTGGAGCAATTGGAGATCATATGAAATCATTGTTATTAGTGCTAGTAAAGTCACACAACTTGGTGTTTTCAGTAGAAGACATAATGATAAGATAAAATAACAAGACAGGAACAAAGACTACAATAATTTTTTTGGGTTTTAAAATTTTGAAACAGGAAAATAAACTAAACGAGATATAAAGCAAGCAATACAAAAAAAAGTAAAGAGATTGAGAGTATGAGACTCCCCTTTCTGTAGCTCCAAAGTCCTCGGCAACGGCGCCAGAAAAGAGCTTGCTGCTGTATTAACATAAGTTGGGTGGTGCCCCAAGCGAAGGCGGAATTGCAGCTAGTAGCAGTTTTCCCTCGTTTAACGAACCGAGGTTTATCGAACCAGTAGGACTTTGAAATCAAAAATGAGGTGAATGTTGAAGATCTCTGGCACTTGACCTTCAACAGACGTGACCTGCACACACTCAACCAAAATACTTTGCCCCCAACAGCGGAAAGGTTGTTAATCTTTCCGGTCTCGCAGAATACAAAGCGGTTAATTGTATGATGAAATAGATAAAATATGAAAAGTGACCAGAGGAATAATGATAATTAATAGCAAGTAAATGAGGTTGTAAACGATGTAAAAAGATGGACCGGGGGCCATGGGTTCACTAGTGGAGTCTCTCAAGTAAATAAAATATGCATGTGATGGGTGAACGAATTACAACTAGGCAATTGACAAGATCATGACACAAACCCAATTTAGCTATGACAAAAAGGACATGATAAAAAGACCGTTGAGTCCAACTGCGTCTTTGTCTAAAAAGTCCACCGTGGGATCGCTATCCGCGGGTGGCCCCCAGGCCTCGGCAGCAGGCCGCCCCTAGCCTGTGGGTGGCCCCCAGGGCTGCCCTTTGGTGTCCTGGTGTCTTTCGTCGAGTAAAAATTCTCCGTAAATTTTCATCCAATTCCGAGAATATTTCCAGAAGTAAATTTTCTGAAATACAAAAACAACAAAAACAAGGAACTGGCACTTGGCATCTTGTCAATAGGTTAGTCCGACAAAATGCATAAAAATGATATAAATGACAGTAAAAACTTGTGACAATATCACAAAACTAGCATGGATCACTCAAAAATTATAGATACGTTTGAGACGTATCAGTTATGAGTACCAAAAAGTGTGATGATCCATTTGTAATATAGAGTGTTGCTCCTACAGTGAGGTAAAAATAAAAAAGAGAGAAAAATAAAAGAGCCCAAAAAGAGGCCAAATGAGAGAGCATTTAATAGAGCCAAGGAGGCCACCAAAATCCAAAAAAAATAGAAAAAAGAGAGAGGGAGCAGCGCTACTATCCTTTTTACCACACTTGTGCTAGTTAGGACCTACACTTCATTGTAGATAGTGCTCATTTTCTTTTAGTAGTATAACTATGTGGGGAATTAACGTTATAGAACTTGGCTTGTATATTCCAAGGATGAGCCTCCTCAAGTGAGCTCTAGGTCTTCATGAGCAAGCAAGATGGATGCACCCCCACTAGTTCCATTGGAGAGCTTTCATACACTTATAACTCTATGTGCATCCGTTGCATGGCAATCACTACTCCTCATACAGTGTCAACTACGGGACTTCCTTCTGTCTTGTGGTTACCCTCTCCACTGTTTGAGCCTTTCTTTTTCGCCTTCCAAACCTCCATCATTGTTCTCTTTGCCATAACATTTTGGTGCCAAAGCCACTTCTTACTTGCACTAGTTGAGTAGACTTCAAAACAGTTGCTTTGTGAGGGAGATGGATTAGGACACTTGACTCGAGCTTGGCTATTTTTATGAATGACTACTTGGATGCTTTGAAGAATGATGATGCTTTACATTAGAGACATAATTTGCAATTTGTAACACCCTGGATTTTTGGCCTTCTTAAATTTTTTCAAAACACCTTATTCTGTTTATTTAAAATGCGTTTGGTTTTAAACCGCAGGAAAATCCTTTAAACCTTAAAACTTTTCTAGTCTGCTAAATCAAGTGGGATCTTGTGTCTTCTAATTTCCTCCCACTTGGTACTTGAGATTTTGACCTTTGGCCTTGGTCAACTATTGATTTGGGGAGAATTCTTTTCCCTTTTAAAATTCACCTTTTATTTGGCCTTCCAAAGGAACCCTTGTCTCTATGTCTCCAAAAATTCCACAAAAATTTGGGAGTGATCCCTAGGTGTTATAGATGCCATTCATGCAAAAACATTTGATATCTTGTTAAGAAGATGTTTGACTTTTCCCCTATACAAGTTCTTGCCCAAAACTTAGAAATTTTCAAAAACCAGGCAAATAATTTTTGTGATGGGAGGAGAATACCTAGACACCAGCACAAGGCATACCTACACCTCCAGGAAAAATCTTGGCCAAAGCAAAAATGTTTTGCTTGCTCAAATTTCATATCCCCTTTTTGGCCAGCACTGTTTTTTCAAAACTTTTGGTCGGACCAACTTTCGAATTTGCTAAAAGTTTGATCGTCAAAGTTGTAGATTTTGAAGTTTGGCGCGCAGTGACGCGAGCAGCATCTCGTTTGGATCCCGGAGTTGAGAGTTTGATGCCGATGCCGACGTTGGCATGGCCTGGTCATGCCAGGACCGGCATGGGCATGGCCGTGGGGGCGCCGCCCGTTTCTGGTCAACGGCGAACCACACCCTCGCGCCCGAGCCTGACTCCCACGCCCCACCTCACTCTCCCCCTCCCAGCACCCACGCGTCGCCGGCGGAGTGACCGGACGGCGGCCGTGCACACGCCAGGGCGCTAGCCGACGCGCCATCCAAGCCCTGTGCTCGCCGGGGACCTCCCGTCAGCGCCTCCTCCACCGCACGGACCGGTCCATCGCCGGGAAAATTCCCCTCGTGCATCTCCTGTGCCAGCGCTCCCGCAACGCCACGCCCACCGTCGCCTCCACGCACTGGCGACACCTCATCGCGCCATTACTCTGGCCGCCGCGCGGAAACGCTATAAGAAGCGCCACCCCAGCACCATTCCATCGCCGCACCACCCCTCCCACTCCCTCTAGCACCCTCTGCCCCAGCCTCGAGTCCGGAGGAGCCACACCTCGCCGGAACCGCACCCACCCGAGCCGCACTGACCCCAGCTCGATTCGCACACCCCAGCCTCCCCCTGGTCGATTCCCTCCACCCAGAAGCGTCCCAGAGCACCGCGGTGACGATGCCGTGCCCGCCTGGGTGATTGGTGGCCGGATTCGACGAGTGTATTGTCAACCCGACGCCACCACCGCAGGAGTGGACGCTCTGGTGCCTCCCGAGGTCGCCGTGATCCGCGAGTGCGCGGACGAGCTGCGCCGCCTCTTCCCCGAGCCGCTCTGCTTCCTCTCCACCCCTCTCCCTCGCCCTAGCCGCAGCCAACCGTCGCCGGTAAGATCGCCGGAGCTGGCCACCCCTCTGCTCTGTTTCCCTCGTTCAAAAAAAGAAAGAAAACGTTTCGGTTAAGCACTGACTGGTGGGACCCGCTGTCAGGATTTTAATCTTTTCGAATCGTTTTCCTGTTTTGTTTTTCTGTTTATTTTTCTGTTCAAAATAGGCAGACTTTTGGTTGAACTTTGGAAGGCAATACCTCCCTCAAAAATGCTCAGAAAAATGTGAAACCAATTTTGCTGGCTTTGTTTTGAAATTGTCTATCCATTGGGACCAGAAAAGGAATTTTGGGAATTTATTTTCTTTGGACTTTATTCGATGACATAAGAGGGGTATTTGATGCTATCTCGTGTCCCTTTGGATAGATTCCGACCTTCCCGACGAAATAGGAGTTGTTCCCGAACCCGAAGGCAAGCCATCAACTCAATCTCAAACTTGGTCGAACCCTAGAATTTAAATCTGTTGCTTGGGTGGATTGATATTGCACCTCACATGCCATATTGCATTTTGAATTGTTGTATTACTTTATAATTGCTTATATGTGCCTCACTGCCGTCCCCTAGACAATGGCCGGAGGAACCGCCTCAGTCAAAGGAATGGGGGGAAATATTACAACTGTGCGTCTCGCACTTGCGAGGCTTTGTTTGGGTTTTTCCTCTTCGCCGAGGTGAGGAACAGACGAATGTCATCTTATGATCCTCGGAGTTGGGGGCATTTGCCAAAAGAGTTATTTGCCTTGTCCCTCCGTCAAATATGGTTGGCATAGACCACCCGGACTGCGACGCTTGGGAGCTGACTTTCCATTTGGTTCTTTTTGCCGAGATTGCTGACACCACGTCGAGATAATCCCCGAGTGGAATGGATGCTCTCTCACTTTTATGAGTGCTTTTCGGTTCATTCTTTACGATGACCACCGGCTGGAGGAACCGCCACGGTCACCCATTTGAAACACTATGCTATTTATTCTATGAATACTAACCCCCTGGTGACACCGGCTGGAGGAACCGCCATAGTCACCCGGGTATTATGAGTGCAATGTTAATATTGATACCTGCAATTGATATGTTTATCCTATGTTGTTATTGTTATAAGCTTATGCTTGTGTTGCTTGATTCATGTTGGAAACTATATATAAAAGTTGACTAAGAAGATAACCACCTCCCTCGACTAGATTGAGTCACATGGTGCCACTCACCAAACACACCAGCACACCATGCGTCGTTCACGTGGGCGAACCATGGCCGAGTATTCTATCTAGCCTCCTTTGACGCCACCCTTTTGGCAAGTCTAGTCGGTTACCTTTGTGGTCGGGGCTAGTCTTGCGAAGGTTCTGGAGCTAGGCATCACTCATTCGTTGGGGACGTGCCGGATTCACTTCGTCATAAGACGTGGTCCCAGGGACGTGTCGGTGGCTACACAGGGAGTGTCCGGGTGGAGTAAACGGTGGTGGAAGTGTTGGTTTGTGTTGTCGCCATGATGGGTTCTAAGTACTTCGGTACCGGCGGTACAAACCTAGACTTCAGCGTATGGGTAAATGTTGTAACCTCTCGAGAGTGTAAATCTAGAATCTAGCCTTGTCCCTAGGTTATGGGACGATGTTTGGGTCGGGTCACACTAAGAGTCAGTCCAGTCGATCATGGAGAAATTATTAAAATGAGACTAGCAAACAAGTGACAACGGAAAGAGTAAGCCAGAGTTGGCTAAAGGCTTGGAAGCCTAGTTGTGGTTATTAGTTGTCGAGTGGGAAATGAAATCCCACTTGGTAACATGAAACACCCCTTCAAAGGTAAGTAGGTAAGTTATGTCCAACCGTTAAGCTTGGACTCACCCTCGTAACCAAACTCATGCCATGCTACTTTTCGAACTTATGCCATGCCATATAGATAGACCTTGTTTGAATTTGGGCTAATGACTTGCGAGTACTTCAAGTACTTACCTGGCTTCTCATGTGGCCAGACTCCGTTGCCCCTGACGCCGAGTACCCGCTGTACGAGAACTAGGAACCCGTATCCCAGGCAGGACCCCGTGGAATAAGGCCGCTATCACCACGCTACTATCTACGTCTCCGCTATGACTTCCGCTAGAGGCTCGATGTTGGATAAATAATGTACATACTGTTGTGTGCGCATGTTGCGTGAGCGCTGGAGCCTCACTCCCCGTGTTGTAACCCTATGTATATCCGAACTCGGAACCCTATGTATGGATTTGGTTATGTCTTTGTTTATCAAGTTGACATATATCCAGTGTTTCTGGGACTGGTATATGGGGTGACTCGATCATCTGGATCGGGGTGCCACAGAGCTTGGTATCAGAGCCTAACTGCCTGTAGGATACCCTAGTTTCTTGGACGACGTAGGATAGAGTTCGTAGTGCTAACAACTTTTTCACTGTTTCTCTATCTGTTTGTGCTTTAAAAACGTAACGCTCACTTTACTTGATTTCTGTCTCTGTCACAGATGGCAGAGCTGTTCGCCGAGACTACCGCCGTACACATCCCCGGCTTTCCGCAGTTCCTGAGGGAGATCTGGGACCACCTCTACCTAGGCGCACCTCCCCCGACCTACCGTGTGCACCACAACCGTCTCGACAGGTCCACCTCGGAGTTCACCGCCACCGTCCACCTACATCCGGAGCCCGTGACCGTAGGGAGCTCCCACGCCCTCACTTCTGGTGTCACCACTCAAGCTACTCGAGCCGTACAGGAGGCGGCCGGAGACGCCACCCTGTTCCTCCGCACCTTTGACCCCGTCATGAGACAGTGCACCCGTTACGCCTACTTTCCGAGGTTAGACTTAGACACTGGGGACATCCTCTTTCCCAACCCCAGTGACCCCAGCTCACCTCTCTCAGCCGTACTTCTGTACACCAACCTTCTCCACCAGTACCTCCACGTCACTCTCCTCTAGTTTGCCTCAATTCGCGCCAACATAGCCTTGGCCGAGATGACGCGAGCCTCTGGGGCTGGTACCTCCCGCCGCTCACCTCGTCTCCCCACCTTTACCCACAGCTCCCTCGAGCAGATTAGGAGGGGAATCGCCCGCTTCTCGCCATCCCCCACACCGACGAGCCCCTCCCGCACTCGTAGCAGTGCCGCTCAGTACTACTCGCGCTTCACCCCTGTTCGGTCTCAGCGTCGTCGCATCCGTGCCGATCCGCCCTCTTACTCCGGAGACTCCCGAGACGACCGCGCTTCACCCGGCTACAGCCGCACAGAGGAGGCCACCGACACCGCCACGCCAGCGACTCCCCTCGAGATGGAGTTCTAGACGCTCAGAGACGACATCGCCTAGTGTATTATACCTCCCGATGTATCGCGTGCTTGAATAATGTAGTGGTAGAGTCGCATCCTGCATCATGTACTAGGTGGCTTGTACCTTGTACCTTGTACCTTATGCGAGTAGCTTGTATCTTTATCTAGCATCTTTTGTAAAATAGCGAGTGCTAAGATCCTGCAATCACGTCATCCGTGGTTTAACCCCATGTTTGTTGTTTTGCAACCGTGTTTCCATTTGGTTTTTCCTTGGTTGTTACACTTTCCCCATATGGATGCTCATGATACGCGCCATCACATTCAACAATCCAGGATGAGGCCCAATAGCGGTGCAAGTGGCAGCCATGAAACCCCGGTTCGTCGTTCCGCACGACAAGCAGGCGAGGATCCTGTGCCTCCGCAGTCACCTCCTCATCTTCCAACTTAGGAACCAAGCCCAAGTCAGTTTATGAGGATGATGGATGAACGTCACACCCAGCATCTGACTCAGATCATGAGAGAGTTTGGCACATACATGCAAGCCCAGAATGCCCCACAAGCAGGCCGCTCAAGGCTTCAAGACTTTCAGCGTACTCACCCACCAAGTTTCTCTGTTGCTGATGAACCACTTGAGGCTAACGATTGGCTCCGTACTATGGGAAAGAAGCTGGAACTTGCTCGCGTGGACGAGCCAGACAAGGTGCCCTTTGCCACCCACTACCTTGAAGGCTCCGCCGGCGTTTGGTGGGATAATCACAAGGACGCAAGGGGCGATGGACCCCCTGTCACTTGGGCAGAATTTCAGGAAGCATACCGCCGAGCCTACATCCCCTCAAGTATCATAAAGATGAAGCAGCAGGAATTTCTGGCACTTACCCAAGGTAGCAAATCCATTAGTGAGTATCTGACCAAGTTCAACAATCTTGCTCGCTATGCGCCCGAAGACACCAACACAGAGGAGAAGAAGAAAGACAGGTTCCTTTATGGGATGCATCAGACCATAAAGACTCAGCTCAGTGTTCTGCAATTTCCAGATTTTCAGTCCATGATCAACACCGCCCTGATATCAGAAAAGGAGCACCGCACAGTTTATGACTCCCACAAACGGAAGTTTGAGCCACGAAAGAACCAGCATGAAGGGAGTTCTTCAAATCCACGCCCATGGCAGCCCAACAACCGTGCCCCAACGCCTCAGAATAATGGGAATCAACCCAGGAAGGAGGGATACCCCCGCGAGGGATTCTACCATAAGCGCCCTCTAGTAGAGGACTGCAGGAGGGAGAACTCCTGTTTCAAATGTGGCAAGACGGGACACTACATCAAGGATTGCCCCCTCTCCAACAGCAACGGCAACAACAACAACCACCCCGCTGGTGCGAGCAAGCCAACCCAAGTTGCCCGTGTTCACCACATGTCTGCCGAAGAAGCATATGAAGCTTCAGATGTAGTGCTTGGTACGTGTACTATCAACACTAAACCCGCACTGATTTTATTCGATTCTGGAGCTTCCCACTCTTTCATCTCGAAAGGTTTTGTTGCCAAACATCGTTTTCCCGTTTTCCCTTTGGGCCATCTTTTGGTGATACAAACCCCTGCCTCTGAGGTGAAAACCAACACCGTTTGTCAAGACCTGACAGTCAGCATCAACCAAGTGGGATTTCCAGCTCAGCTTAACATTCTCAATGTGCTCGGCCTCGACGTCATCCTAGGAATGGAGTGGTTGGTCCAGCATGCCGCCCAAATTGACTGTGCAACCGGAGAAGTCACTCTCACCAACCCGGGAGGCATTCATACCACCTACCTGCCAGATAAGCCTCACCATATTAATGCAAAAATGTTCCTTGCCCAAGCCCCGGAGATTGGGGAAGTATATGTGGTCAGCAAATACCCAGATGTCTTTCCAGATGAACTACCCGGAATGCCCCCTGACCGGGATATTGAATTTTCCATTGAAGTAGTACCAGGGACAAACCCAATATTCAAGAAACATTACCGTATGACAAGTCCTGAGCTTGTTGAACTGAAGAAGCAGCTTGACGAACTAATCCGGAAGAAGTTTATTCGCCCAAGCGTTTCCCCTTGGGGATCCCCAGTTTTATTCGCAAAGAAAAGTGATGGAACCCTCCGATTGTGCATTGACTACCGTGCTCTCAATGACGTCACCATCAAGAACAAGTGCCTGCTACCAAGAATCAATGATCTGTTTGACCAACTCCGTGACGCCAGAGTGTTCTCCAAGATTGACCTCCGCACGGGATACTACCAGCTGAAGATTCGAGAAAGTGATATCCCCAAGACCGCTTTTACCAGCAGATATGGACTATATGAGTGCACCGTTATGTCCTTCGGCCTGACAAATGCTCCTGCCTATTTCATGGGCATGATGAACAAGGTATTCATGGAATATATCGACAAGTTTGTTGTGGTATTCATCGACGACATCCTCATCTACTCCAAAAATGAGAAGGAACACGCCGAACACCTCAGGTTAGTTCTTGGAAGACTGCGTGAGCAGCGGCTTTATGCCAAGTACAGCAAATGCCAGTTCTGGTTAAGAGAAGTGGAATTCCTAGGACATGTATTGTCTGGAGCCGGTGTGGCCGTAAACCCCAACAAGATCTCCGATGTACTGAACTGGAAAACCCCCACCAATGTGTCAGAAATCCGAAGCTTTCTAGGATTGGCGGGTTACTACCGCCGATTTATTGAGCACTTTTCTAAGATAGCCAAGCCCATGACAGATCTGTTGAAGAAAAATTGCAAGTATGCCTGGACGAGCGCATGCGAGGATAGTTTCAACGAGTTGAAGACCCGGTTGACCACAGCCCCAATTCTTGTGTTGCCCGATGATGCCAAGGATTTTACCGTATACTGTGATGCATGTAGAAATGGGCTAGGAGCCGTACTCATGCAGGAGGGGAGGGTCATCGCGTATGTGTCAAGACAAATCAAGACCCATGAGCTCAACTACCCCACGCACGACTTGGAGTTGGCCGCTATCATACTCGCCCTGAAAACTTGGCGGCATCACCTTATTGGTCGAAGATGCGAGATCTACACGGACCACAAAAGCTTGAAGTACATATTCACCCAGCCTGATCTCAACCTAAGACAAAGAAGGTGGCTGGAGGTAATCAAGGATTACGACCTTGGGATCCATTACCATCCAGGAAAGGCCAACGTGGTAGCAGATGCCCTAAGCAGGAAGCCCCCAAGGATGCGGCCAAGTTTGGAGAAAGAAATTGCAAAGCTGAACCTGTGCATGGGAAGTAAGGCCTATTTAAGCACCTTGGAGGTGAAACCAGACCTGGAGGAAGAAATCAAAACCGAGCAGGCCAACGACCCCGGCATAAAAAGGATCAAGGCCAAGATACCACAGGGAAAGGCCAAGGAATTTTCCTTGGACAATCAAGGAGTGCTCCGCTATGGTAACCGCCTTTGTGTACCCGACAAGGCCGCGCTGAAACAACAAATTCTCAGCGAGGCCCACGAGTCTGCCTATTCTATCCACCCGGGAAGTACCAAGATGTACCAAGACTTGAGACAAACATTCTGGTGGACCGGCATGAAGAAGGAGATCGCCTACTATGTCGCGTGCTGCAACGTATGCAATCTAGTGAAGGCCGAGTATCAAAAACCCGCAGGATTCCTGCAACCCCTTAAGGTACCCGAATGGAAGTGGGACAACATAAGCATGGATTTTATTGTCGGACTGCCCAAGTCCAGCCAGGGGAATGACTCTATTTGGGTCATCGTCGACCGTTTAACGAAGGTATCCCACTTCATTCCGGTCAAGACGACGTATCGTTCAAATCAGCTGGCACAACTCTATGTGAACAGGATTGTCAGACTCCATGGGGTCCCGAAGACCATTGTGTCAGATAGGGGTACCCAATTTACCTCTAAGTTCTAGACAAGCCTACATCAGGCCATGGGGACAAAACTATCATTCAGCACGGCATATCACCCGCAGACGGATGGTCAAACCGAGCGAGTCAATCAAATTCTGGAAGACATGCTCCGTTCTTGTGTGCTCGCCTACGGAGCAGGATGGGAAGACAGTTTGCCCTACGCGGAATTCTCCTACAATAACAGCTACCAAGGCAGCCTGAAAATGTCACCCTTTGAGGTGCTGTATGGAAGGAAGTGTCGAACCCCGCTGAACTGGTCCGAAGTGGGAGACGGCAAGATCTTTGGGCCTGATGTTCTGCTGGAAGCCGAGAAGCAATTCCATCTGATTCAAGACCGACTCAAGGCAGCTCAGTCCCGCCAGAAGAGTTATTACGACCGACGACACCGTCAGATTCACTTCGAGGTAAACGACTACGTTTATCTTCAGGTAACGCCCCTCAAGGGCCTGAAAAGGTTCCACATGAAAGGAAAGCTGGCCCCAAGATTTATTGGACCTTTCAAAGTTTTGGCAAGGATGGGATCCGTAGCCTACCAACTGGAACTACCCGAGGAATTGATTGGAGTGCACGACGTTTTCCACGTGTCCCAACTAAGGAAGTGTGTATCCCCTCCAACCAAACAGGCAGACTTTAAGGAATTGGAATTGAGCAGCGAACTGACTTACGAGGAACACCCCGTCAGAATCTTGGATGAGTCAGAACGCCGCACCCGTAGCAAGGTCACCAGGTTCTACAAGGTAAAGTGGGACAGACACACAGAGGAAGAAGCAACCTGGGAACGTGAAGATTTGCTAAAGACCGAGTATTCGTATCTTTTCAACGAGCAACAGGAATCTCGAGGGCGAGATTCATCTTAAGGGGGGAAGGTTTGTAACACCCTGGATTTTTGGCCTTCTTAAATTTTTTCAAAACACATTATTCTGTTTATTTAAAATGCGTTTGGTTTTAAACCGCAGGAAAAATCCTTTAAACCTTAAAACTTTTCTAGTCTGCTAAATCAAGTGGGATCTTGTGTCTTCTAATTTCCTCCCACTTGGTACTTGAGATTTTGACCTTTGACCTTGGTCAACTATTTATTTGGGGAGAATTCTTTTCCCTTTTAAAATTCACCTTTTAGTTGGCCTTCCAAAGGAACCCTTGTCTCTATGTCTCCAAAAATTCCACAAAAATTTGGGAGTGATCCCTAGGTGTTATAGATGCCATTCATGCAAAAACATTTGATATCTTGTTAAGAATATGTTTGACTTTTCCCCTATACAAGTTCCTGCCCAAAACTTAGAAATTTTCAAAAACCAGGCAAATAATTTTTGTGATGGGAGGAGAATACCTAGACACCAGCACAAGGCATACCTACACCTCCAGGAAAAATCTTGGCCAAAGGAAAAATGTTTTGCTTGCTCAAATTGCATATCCCCTTTTTGGCCAGCACTGTTTTTAAAAACTTTTGGTCGGACCAACTTTCGAATTTGCAAAAAGTTTGATCGTCAAAGTTGTAGATTTTGAAGTTTGGTGCACAGTGACACGAGCAGCATCTCATTTGGATCCCGGAGTTGAGAGTTTGATGCCGATGCCGACGTTGGCATGGCCTGGTCATGCCAAGACCGGCATGGGCATGGCCGTGGGGGCGCCACCCGTTTCTGGTCAACGGCGAACCAGACCCTCGCATTCATTCATTCATGAAAAGTTTCTAGCATTTGTTAGCTAGCGTATGTTAATCATTGTTTGCTTAATGTCAACTATAGACAATTGTTTTGGATCACCTTATTCACATCATGTGTTGTACATTACTATCTTGATCATAATTGTATTGGTTGCATGTCACATCAAAAATTATTTTGTTATCACTTACCTACTCGAGGACGAGTAGGAGTTAAGCTTGGGGATGCTGATACATGTCAAACGTATCTATAATTTTTGATTGATCCATGCTAGTTTTGTGATGTTGTCACATGTTTTTACTATCATATTACATAACTTTTATGCATTTTGTTGGACTAAGCTATTGACAATATGCCCAGTGCCAGTTCCCTGTTTTTGTGCTGATTTTGTTGAAGAAAGTTACTTCTGGAAATATTCTGGGAATTGGGCGAAAATTTACGACGATTTTTTATTGAAGAAATAAGGACCGGAGCCAGAAGGGCGACCCCGGAGGGGACCAACAGGCCAGGGGCGGGTCCCACCCGCGGGTCTAAGGGGGGTCGTGGCCACAGCCCGCCTCTGCCCCTCGGGCACCCCCTCGGCCGCCTCCGATGCCTATAAAATCATCCGCGACGAAAAAACCCTAACCCTCGAAGGATTTTCCCAAATACGATACAGAGCTCCGCCGCCATCGCCGTCAAGTTTTGGGGGGTTCAGAAGGTCCTGTACCGGCACCCTGCCGGGACGGGGATCGACCGCCGGGTCCATCTCCATCAACGCCGCTGCTTCCCGCGACGAGGAGGGAGTAGTCCCTCACCGAGGCTGAGGCTTATAGAAGTAGCTATGTGGTTATCTCTCTCTCCCATGATGTGATCTTCGTTGTGATCATGAGCTTTGTTAGTATAGTTGAATAAATGATGTTTCCCTATGTGTATTGGATATGATGTTGCTCAAGTGGTGTTATCTAGTATAATTTGCGGAGTCACCGTTGTGATCACGGTACCTCGATGACAGTGTGGGTGCCGTGTGTGACTCTATGCATCAAGATTAGAGGGATCTTCATCATGTGTTTGTTTTTTATTATTGTTGGATTGAATAGATCATGAGGTTTCTTAATGCTTGTGTTATTGAAGAAAGAGACTATTCAAGAAATAGGTTGTGCTGTTTGTTAGTACTATCATTGGATGCGGATAGTGATAGCATGAAGTGTCCATAGATGTGGAATATGAACTTTAAGGTGTGCTTCTCGTAGCCCTATGCAATTCTCATCCTATTTGATCCATAAAAGAATGATCTCCGAGTAACGTCTACCATGCATGTGTTTTTGTGGGAACTATCATGTGTTTAATTATGTTAATAATGTTGAGAGTACTCACTAGTGAAAGTATGAAGCCTAGGCCTTGTTTCCAAGCATTTATACACCGTTTTTAGTCACTTTTGTCACTTGTTTGCTTGCTGCCATTTTTATTACAGAATTACAAAATCACCTTTTACCATCCATATCACTTGCATTTTACCATCTCTTCGCCGAACTAATGCACCTATACAATTGACAATTGTATTAGGTGTGTTGGGGACACAAGAGACTTCTTGTATCTTAATTGCAGGGTTGCTTGAGAGGGATATCTTTGACCTCTACCTCCCCGAGTTCGATAAACCTTGGGTTACTCACTTAAGGGAAAATTGCCGCTGTCCTACAAACCTCTGCGCTTGGAGGCCCAACAAGTCTACAAGAATGGAAGCATGTTGTAGACATCACTCCCTCGTCCTGCTCTCCCCTCCGGCTTCTCCCTCCGCGCATCGGCCTCCTCCTCCCTCCTCCTGAGCTCCTCCCCCCGCTCGCCCTGCTCCTCGTCCTCACCGTGCGCGAGGCCCGAGCTTGCCCCCAAGGACGCCGATGACCTCGGCCTCCTGCACGAGTTCTCTGCTCCTCTAGCTCGCCCGCGGCCATGACCTCCTTCCTGCTCCAGCAACTCGGGCCCGAGCTCGCTCGCCTCCTGCCCGTCGTCTTCAGCTCCGGGCAAGCCACCCGATGGCTTTCCACCTCGAGCCCCCTTCGGTTGTTGTCCCCCCACACGTCCTGTCTCCGTGCAGGAGCTCGTCTCTCGCCCGTCGGCCTCTGTTTGTTATCCGTGTTGCCTCCGTGTTGGTTCCCCGACGGCTGTCTC
Organism: Puccinellia tenuiflora; assembly: GCA_012064385.1. NCBI lineage: Eukaryota > Viridiplantae > Streptophyta > Magnoliopsida > Poales > Poaceae > Puccinellia > Puccinellia tenuiflora. The sequence goes on along the minus strand of QRDG01000534.1, from coordinate 251,967 downwards.
CGTGTTGCCGCTGCACGGCTTCTTCCGTTCCCGATGCCGGTTCCCGGACGTTTCCCGTTCCCGACGACCCGGATGTTCCCATCGTGAAGCCCGAAACCCGACGCCCGTTCCCATCGTGAAGCCGGTTCCCCGACGGTTGTTCCCGAGTTCTCCGTTCCCGTTCCCGACGTCGTGAAGACCGGGTACGACGACCACTGTGGATACGACAAGATCTTCCCCGACACCGGAACCGCCAAGTTCTTCGTCCGTTTTGTGTCGGCCGCCTTCGTGCGCGTCCGTGAAGACCGATCCCCGACATCGTGAACGACGACGACCCAAGTACGACTACTTCCACGACGTCGACTACGGAACGACTACTTTGACGACATCGACTACTTCCTCTCCGATCCGAAGATGGTGGTCCCGAATCCGAAGATCCCTGAACCGATGTGTGACCCCAGCCCTATGTAGCGGACCTGCACTTAGAAATGGCAAAGTCCCTGTGTATAGTGCAAGTCCCTGGATCGATTCGTTTGCACACACAGTTTAAGCTGAAATATCATAACAGTGCATCAATTATTACACGCTTGATCCAGTACTTAAACAAAATAATCGATTACAACTTGCATAGCTCAAGGCTACCATTTTACAAATATCAGCACAGTGGAAATAAAGGTAGCAATGAGCCTCCATCATCTTCATGTGCCACAGGCGAACATGTTGGTTGCAGACTCGAAACCCTTAAACGAAACCTCACTCATCGTCGGAGCAACCTGCAACAGTAAAAAATGTTGCAGCAAGGTGGGTCAGAACCATATGAATGGGTCTGGCAAGTGACACTTTGTGGACTCATACTGGAAAACTCTAATAAACCTATATGCATATTTGGCTTGCAGAGTTTGAAGGCTGATTTGCATAAAGCCAATTTTCCTTATCTCTTTTCAAAACACTTTTTCATCTAAATGAGACAAGTATGGTATGACAACCATTGTCTCAACTACCCTGGTTCACCCTTCATATTTTAACTTAGGAAATTGGAATGATGTGATCCTCCGTTGACGTCCTCGTCCAGCAGCTCAGAATTGTCCGTAACCGGGGACACGGCTAAGTACTTAGATTTGACACTCTGCAGAGGTTGTGCACTTTCACCATAAGACTCCATCAGCCCATTCTGACCTTGACCTTCTTGAAGTGCAAAGGAAAGGAGAGGATGGAGCCGAGACCATTCCGAAGCGTTTCCCCGACCACTGCCGTCTTGACCCATTCCACCTACATCCCCTACATCTGCTTGTCAAGCCGGGCCAGTTCCACGCAACATACTTAGTCAAGCCAGAGCCCATATGACTTATGGATGCACGGTAAGCTAACTAAAACTCGGAGTAACATCGGTCTCTTTGTTCCTGGGTGGCCGTCCACAAGTGAGCATCTTGGGTAAAAACCACCATAGAGATGGCCCCGAGTAGCCACTCAACCATAAACCACCAAGCAAAGCCAAAATCCACCCAGGAGGTTCTTTAACTTAGTAGAAATTTTACTTTTAACAAAACAATATTTAGCATAGCATTTCAATAATTATACCAAGTTATCATAGGAGCATCTAGACCATCTAGTAGAGGGAGAAACTAATCTAAACATGTTTTTTTTAGCATAGCAATACTAATAAACCTATCATGCTATTTTTCAAGTAATACTACAACATGCATATATCAAAATAATAGGACAAAAATATGCAAGTGTGCCACTTTCCTTGGCAACAAGAGGAGTAGGAGTAGCAACCACCAAAGTCTTCGTGACTCTCCGAATAATCTAACAAAAATATAAACACCCAAATAAACATACAATTTCACACAAATGACAATACAGAAATTTATGCTATGCATGAATGTGCAAAATTTACAACATCACCAATATAAGTTTACTTTCTGTTCTCTAGTTGTTCTATATACATGATGCCACAAATCAATTTTTATTAATTTACTTATTAGGAATAATTCCAAAACACGCAAATAAAGGTATTAACACCAAATCTAAGGTTTCTGCATAAAAACATTTATAAAATTTGGAAAACAGTACTACTGGACAGAGGACATCATTACAAAGCCTCTGCAATTTGAATCACTCAAAAAGGATTTGTAAAACTCATTTTATGGCCTAAACAAGTTAATAACTATTCTGTAAATAACAAGTTCATCCACGATACAAAAATTAACAAAACCTATACCACTAGATTCTACTCATTTTTCTGAATCCGTAGACATCAAAATCACTAAAAACGGAGTTGTGGTTCAAAAGATATGGAATTTCAAAGTTTGGATGAATTTCTGTCTAAAAACAGAAAAACAGATAAATAGAAAAAAGAACAGGCGACGTGGCGCGCTGTGATTGGCTGGTACCGGTTCGGTATAAACATGAAAACAAGGCCGTCGAATCAAGATCTTGTGGCCCGAAATGGATCGGCCTGGGTCGAGCGGCGCGGCTGGCCGGAAACCTAGCCCGCGCGGCAGCGCAACCAGAGGGGAAGGGGGGAGAGGGAGCTACCACGGTGGTCAGGGGGACGAGGCGAACATGGTGGCGAGGTCTTCGTTGGTGGGGCATCCTCGTTCTCCCACAATCCTTCGCCGGAGTCGATGGAGGCGGCGACCGAGCACGGTCGAGGATGCCCGTGTCGACCTGGGGCACGGGAGAGGGCGAAAAACGTGTCAAAAGGTGCGCAAGGAGGAATGGAAGGGAGAGGAGGTGGAGGGAGGGCGCGGGGACGCCGGACTTCACCGAAAACGAAGAAATCGGCCATCGGCCGTGGCAGCTTTGCGAGCTCGAATACGAGCAGCCCGGTGGCGACTTGGGTGACGAGTGGAGGGGGCAAAGGGAGAGGAGGAGGTTGGGGTTAAGAGGGGCGTCGTGGGAGGTGGAGGGGATGGCTTGGTGGAAGGATTGAAGAGGGGGAAGAAACGCCGGTTTCGGCCATTGATGGCCACGAACGGCAGGGAGAAGGTCGGATGACGTCAGCAATGATATCATCATTTTTTTTCTTTTCTGAAATCTTTTAATAGCTTCTAAAATACAAGTCCAAAAATTATGAAATAAATTTGTAAAAACTTGTCATAAAAAAAATCTTTACTAGGATAACTCATTTGGAAAATATTTTACACACTTTTTATTTACAAAAATGCCACTGGCATTTAAATGGCCTTTAATTGGCATTTTACTTAAAAGAAAATATAGATAAAATTATTTCTGTTTTTAGGCAAAATAATTAATCACAAATTTTTAAACCAAGATCAAATTATATTTAAATATTTTTCAAACAATTTGAGAAAATACTTTTTAGGAAACTTATTGCAAATAGAACACTTTGGCACTATGCTTGGTCATCAAATACATCCATAAAAGTCAAAATATTTAAGAGAGCATAATAGGCCCCTTTATGACATTTTCTCAAATAGGGTTTTAGAGTGGAAATAGAGTTCCCATCCTTTAAAAAAAATGCAATCAGAGGATGATGCATACATGCATGATTTTGAATTTAAAATCAAAATATATAACATTTTTCAAAAAGTTTTTGGTCTTTCTGTATTTTCAAAAATTTGAAAATCTTGGGATGTTACACACTACCACCCTTAAAAGGAATCTCGTCCCCGAGATTCGAAGAGGCTAGAAGGAAAGATAGGTCCGGGTTCTCTAGGTTTAGGCAAATGGGTGGGCTACCACCCTTAAAAGAAACTTTTGTGGGCAGTGCAAAACTCTTGTCTTTGGGCTATGGTCCAACTGATTACTCTTGATTTTCCACTGGAGTCAAATATGTCTTCGATTATTACATGATTGAACGTACCACTCATAATATAATAATTGCATCAAAACACCGATTACATAATACAAATTATTCTCGAACCAAGCTCGTATTGAGCTTTTATTGGGTTGATGCTGCTCCCTCATGTACATGCTTCACGTGTCCCATCTTGAGAGAAGTTGACTTGGCAGCTTTTGCAGCCTTCCTTTCCGGACAGTCGCTGGAATAGTGCCCCATCATCTTGCAGTTATAACACTTTATGTGACTAAGGTCCTTCTTCTTGTTGTTGTTTTCTTCCTCATGTAAGTTGTTGTAGTGAAGCTGGAGTTCTTTTTCTGGGCATTTGTTAGCATAATGTCCCTTATTCTTGCACTTGTAACATGTCACCTGACTGATATCCCTGTTAGGCTCATGGCTATGGCTGTGCTGGTCATTTCCATTGTTGTGACCACTTTGTACATTTCCTTTGTCTCTTCCATTGTCTCCTTTGAATCCACCATTGTGGTTAAGACCGTGCTGATTATGGCCATTACTAGTACCATGATGGTTACCAAACTTATGTTCATCATTTCCTACAGACTCAGTATGTCTCTTGTGTGAAGGTTCTAAGTAGTGCTTGGTAGCAAGATGCTTCCTATTCTTTGTTGGTCTTTCTGAAAAGATCAGATCTCTATAATCTTCTTCATCATAATCTACCTCAATCGTTGGGAACTTTGTTGTTCTCTTAACAGGGCAATCTCGTGAGAAATGACCTTCCTCTTCACATGAATAACAACACTTAGTGGTGACTTTGGATGTATGGGGGTGAATTCTAAGTCTGGCTTCATCCTCCATCTTGGCATGAATTGTAAGTCTATTTCGATACTGTTTTGGCATGACTCCATCACCATCCTTCTTCTCTGAGTAATCCCATGAATAGTGTCCTTTTGTTTTGCATGTGTAGCAGGTGATATTTCTCAGGTCATTCTTCTCCTGAAAAGCCTGGCGTATCCCTTTCTTGACGTGTTCATTTGCTTCCTGTACCATGGGGTAAAGGTGGCACTGTGTAGGAATGTGATTCGTTCCTTCACACAAAAAGCAAGTGACTTGGGTTATGGAATATCCTTTATCCAAATAACTTGCTTCACAATGGGGCCACTCATCATGGCACTCCTTGGACAGGTGTCCTATTTGTCCACATCTTTTGCATACTCGAGGTCCTACTAGAAAATTCTCCTTGTTCTCAACATCAACCTGTGGTAACTGGTTAATATTGCTCGCCATCAGTTGCACCATTTGAGTCTGGTTGTTTAACAGTTGTTGAATAACTGTGGTTAACTCCTTATTGGGGTTATTGGCTTGACTTTCTTTCATCACTTGTGTCATTCGTATCTGAGCTGCTTCGAGGAGTTTGCAATGCATAATGCAGCTTGAGGTGGCTCTCCTTTTTGTCGAAGTTGGAATGCGGGTGAGACATCTGGTTTGGTTTTAACAGGGATGAGTAGAGATAAACAGATCTAAAGGAAAATACTCCTCCCCAAAAACAGCAGATCAAGGCAATTCATCTTACAAACAACATCTAGCAAACATCACACATGAAAATACTAAACTTAGAACAAACTTTCGATAAAAGCCGATCTAATCGTTTGGAAACAAATCACACAAGGTTTTGCAAAACAAAAGTGATGGTACTGCCATACCACAAGTCGGTAGGTCAATACGAAAACTCAAGATCGTATAATGAATTACTAAGGTCGGGTGGGCGACTACTCGTCCTTGATCCTGCTAAGGAACTCTGTGGCGGCTCTGGTCTTGCGGTGCTTCTGGCTTGAACTCCCCTCGGCTGTCTCCTGCACAAGACGGGCGCTCTGCTCCTGCAATGCAGCTATAAGGGACTCCTGGCGCTCGACCTTGTTCTTCAGCTTCAGGTTCTCTACCTCCAGCTTCTGGTTAGCCTCCATGAGTTTCTTCTTCTCGATGTCCTTCCATGCTGCTAGCTCTTCTGTAGTCGCAATCACCTCCTTTTGCTTCCCGATCAACTCCTTGGCTCAATCCACGATCCTCATCTCGGCGTGGAGTACAGTTTCGGTCCTGTGGGCTACCACCTCCAGATCGTCTAAGTGTAACTCCATCGCTCTCATATTCTTGCGATGCTCATCACTCCAGTACGGTAGTCCATTGGCATTACGTCTACCAAATTCCCGATAGATGGATTTCAGGGGCAACATCTCGTAGTACTTCACGCAAATGCGTGACAAGATCTCATGCGTAGCCAACAGAAGTCCTGTCTCCCAGGTAGTGTAGACCTTGTGTAGAGAATGGGCTCGGTAGGTGTCCCAATGGCACGAGGTAGGACATGTCTCTCAATCTCCCAGCGATGGACATTGGGTGTGTCCGAAGGTATCATCCTGCCCCTGAAGATAGGAGGAACGAGGCCCGCCACTCTGCAGACTCCTGTCAGTTGCCACCCGAACATAGTGGCCTCATTGTCACTCGGAGTGCTCACGCGGGTGAAAATGACCATCTACAAAGATTTATGAAAAACAAGATTAGAACAAGTGTTACTAGTCAAAAAGCAAACTGTAAGAACAAAGTGTAAAACTTTTTATAGTTGTATAAAATAGGTTTTTGCTCCTAAGGCCAACCTAATTCTATCCAAACCTAGGGTTTCGAACTACAGGCAACACAGTGCTCTGATACCATCTGTAGCGGACCTGCACTTAGAAATGGCAAAGTCCCTGTGTATAGTGCACATCCCTGGATCGATTCATTTGCACACAGTTTAAGATGAAATATCATAACAGTGCATCAATTATTACACGCTTGATCCAGTACTTAAACAAAATAATCGATTACAACTTGCATAGCTCAAGGCTATTATTTTACAAATATCAGCACAACGGAAATAAAGGTAGCAATGAGCCTCCATCATCTTCATGTGCCACAGGCGAACATGTTGGTTGCAGACTCGAAACCCTTAAACGAAACCTCACTCATCATCGGAGCAACCTGCAATAGTAAAAAATGTTGCAGCAAGGTGGGTCAGAACCATATGAATCGGAAAAGATATCTCTGGGCCCTCTCGGTAATATAGCATCAGAAAGGTTGCAACCATGTGAGACATGCTACCAACACAATCTTGATCAAGATCGTAATGCAAAGCACATGAAGTGAATAAGGTGATCCAAAACAATTGTCTATAGTTGACATTAAGCAAACAATGATTAACAACCACTAGCTAACAAATGCTAGAAACTTTTCATGAATTAGTGCATTGGAGACATGGAACCATACATAAGGTTTAGAAAGAAGAATTGCGAATTATGTCTCCAATGTAAAGTATTAATCATTCTTCAAAGCATCTAATTAGTCATTCATGAAAATAGCCAAGCTGAAGTCAGGTGTCCTAATCCATCTACTTCATTAATCAACTATTTCGAAGTCTACTCAACTAGTGCAAGTAAGAAGTGGCTTTGGCACCATGATGTTATGGCAAAGAGAACAATGATGGAGGTTTGGAAGGTCAAAAAGAAAGGCTCAAACAGTGGAGAAAGTAACCACAAGACAGGAGGAAGTCCCGTAGTTGACACTGCATGAGGAGTAGTGATTGCCATGCAACGGATGCACATAGAGCTATAAGTGTATGAAAGCTCTCCAATGAAACTAGTGGGGGTGCATCCAACTTGCTTGCTCATGAAGACCTAGAGCTCACTTGAGGAGGCTCATCCTTGGAATATACAAGCCAAGTTCTATAACGTTAGTTCCCCACTTAGTTATACTATATTATATTCGTCATATGATGATGAGGTTTATCATATGATGATATGAGGTTTATCATGTGATGATGAAGTAGTGTCAAAGTAGGTGACATTAACGTTTTTGCAAAGAACGTGTAAAACTATATGGTACAGAACTTAGAGGACAGAACCTCTTCCACGAGCAAACATGATCAGCACTGAGACTCCATGGGTGTTGGATCAAGGAAATGTAAACTAGATTATTGACTTTAGTGCAAGTGGGAGATTGTTGGGAATATGCCCTAGAGGCAATAATAAAATGGTTTATTAGCATATTCATGTTTATGATAATAGTTTATTATCCATGCTATTATTATATTAACTGGAAACATAATACATGTGTGGAATATAAACAACCAGTTGTCCCTAGTAAGCCTCTACCAGACTGGTTCATTAGTCAAGAGATGGTTAGAGTTTTCTAACCATGGACTTGTTATTGTCACTTGATAATAGATTCATATCATTAGGAGTAATGATGTGATGGACGAGACCCGATAATAAAGAGCTGTAATTGATCGTGTCACATAGTTTCATTGCCAACGCTTTTAGTATATGCCAAGTATAGTTTCCTTAGACCATGAGATTATGTCACTCCCGTTTACCGGAGGAATGCTTTGTGGATATCAAACGTCACTTCGTAACTAGGTGTTTATAAAGGTGGCTTTCAGGTATCTCCGATGGTATTTGTTGGGTGACATGAATCAAGAGTGGGATTTGTCCTTCCTTATGACGGAAAAGATATCTCTGGGCCCTCTCGGTAATATAGCATCAGAAAGGTTGCAACCATGTGATTATGTGGTAATCATGAAGATCCTATATTATGGACGAGTAAAGAGAATTTGCCAGGTAACGAGATTGAACCAGATATGGAGATATCGATGATCAAGTCTCGGGCAAATTAAATATCGTGAGACAAAGGGAATCGTATACGAGATTAAGAATCTCCGACATCGTGGTTCAATCGATAAGGAACTTCATTGAATATGTAGGAGTCAATATGGGCATCCCGGTCCCGCTATTGATTATTGATCAGATCATGTCTGCATGTTCTCAAACCCGTAGGGTCACACACTTAACGCTCTGATGTAGCTAGCGTTAGTGATGAGATAATTGACGGTATGAATGAATATTGATTCGGAGTCTCGGATGGGAACCTAGACGCCACGAGGAGATCCGGAAGAGTCCGGAGAATAAGATTCATATAAGGAAAGTGGTTTCTGGAGGTATCGGAAAAGTTCCAGAATATTCCGGCAGGGTACCGGAAGGTTCTGGAAGGTTCTAGAAGAGTCTAGAAGTGGAGCCCACATCGTATGGGGCTCACATGGACTAAAGGGTGGTGCAGTAGCCTTAATGGGCTGGCCGCACCAGCCACTTGGCCCAGCCGGCCAAGCCTATTTAGACTAGGACTTGGCGCACCCCATAAGGAAAGGGGGGGGGGGGCGAACCCTAGTTTCTCTAGGACTCGGCTTGCTTGGGGGGCAAGTTCCCCAAGGCAGCCAGCCCTAGATGGGATTTGGGGGCGCACCCCTTGGCCCACTCCACCTATATAAATGGGAGAGGTGCGGCCAAGGAGGGGCTGCCTGATACCCTAGCCGCCCCCCCCCCCTTAGCCCTAGCCGCATCACCTCCTGCGCCACCCCTCCCGGAGGGCTGCCGCCATCTCCACCTTCAAGCCGCACCAACCCCTAGTCCTAGGGGCTGCTGCGCCTCTTCCTTCTTCTCCTCTTGCTTGGCTTGGCGAAGCCCTGCTCGTGGAGATCTCCACCATTAACACCACCACAACCGTCGTGGTGCTGAGATCTATCTAACCACTCCCTCCTTGCTTGCGGGATCAAGAAGGCGGAGTCTACATCGAGCCGTACGTGTGGATACCGTGGAGGTGCTGCTCTTGCGGCGCTTCATCGGATTGGATCTCGAGGATAATACATCTCCTCGCGACTAGATGCATCTAGTTGCGGGGATCGACAGACCAACCCCTGCATCGACAAAAGGCTTTGTTCGTTCTTTGAGGGTAAAAGATTGGATCTCCTTCTCGCTACCTTTGTCTAATAGATCTAGATCCGTTGGGTTTCTACCGGTTGTTTCTTAGGAAATTTTTTGTTTTTTATGCAACGAACCCTTCATCTGCATGCAACTTCAGACAGGCGGGCCCGACTTTTCATCCGCATATTGTTCACGTCTGTTCTAGTCTTTCCAGGTGGCGCTGCCAGGCCGAAGCGTTGGAGGTACGACTTCCCCACGAGTCGCTGGCATTTACAATGCCGCTTCCTGCCACCCACCCGTCGCTTGGCCGCTCAGCGCTGGGCTCCGCTAGTCTTGCAGGATGCGCACGCGGCTGGGCTCAATGTTGCCGCGTTGGCCATCTGGGGGCCGCGTCCCGAGGATGCTCCATCACGTATCATGGCCACTTTCCTCTCTAGCTAGCCTTGTCCTCCTCCTCCTCCTCGTAAACATCATACGACACTCGAGACCTACCCTCTAGCGCCAACTTTGAGCATGATGATCCCGAGCATCATAAGCGTGAGTCCGGTCTGGATGGACCCTCCTCCCCTCTACGGCCGAGTACCAGATCGAACGCGCCGAAGTGAGCCAGAAGCTTGAGATTTCCAGAGTCTGGGCCATCTTCGACATTGGCGCCTCTGAGATTTGCTCCGAATTGGCCGTGGAATTGGAAGGAGGTACCCCTTGAGTCACCTCTTGCAAGGCTAAGTAGCCAGCTGACCCTGACTCCTCATTATTGGCCGGTGTCGACTGATGTGTGGTCGGTTCCACTTTAGTCATCACTAGGTCCACCTCCTTAGTGGCTGGAGTCTTCACTCGTGGCGGAGTCACCATCAAAGCTTCTATTGACGCAGCCGATGTTGTTCCAGCCGGTTGGGCAAGGGGTTGAATCCTACGCGAGAGGAAATAGCAAGAAAGGATCCATTTCGAGAACCATCAATGATGAAGATAAAAGAAGGATAAAGTAAGACGATGCACCACCTTGTTGTTGGTACCACCGACTCGATGGAGTCGAAGGAAAGGGGGGAATGGGCGACGTCCGCTTAAAAATAGCTTGGCCTCCTAAAGGGCGTTGCTCCCTCAAAGGTAGCATGCGATATGGTTTTACCCTAGAAAGAAACTTAGACTTATATTGAGCTTCAATTTAAGTCAACCGCATTCTACAAAGTAGCCAATTGCTTAGAACGTTTAATCGCTTTGCTTACCACTTGCTATCTAGTTTATTTGCACTAGTTGTTTTATTGTCTTGCCGATTAATCTTTCTTGGTATTACTTTTCTAAGTAGAAGTATCTTGTATCCCATGAGTAGTTAAAACCGTTTGGATAATACAAGTGACTTATACAGGTTTAGATAATACATAGTTTACACTCGCTCCTGGCGAGTACTTATCGAAACATGCTACAACTATCAATTGCACTTGAGGGCTATCACCTGTCAATTTTCCCTAGTTGCCGGGTAGGGATTCGATTTTGCATACTTTACACTCGCTCCTGACGAGTTTGACAATCATTACTTATCGAAACGTGCTACAAACTATCAATTGCACTTGAGGGCTATCACCTGTCATTTTTTCCCTAGAGTTGTCGGGTAGGGATTTCAATTTGCATCGATCACCGCCACCGGCTCTGACTAACACCTACTGTCACGTACAAGTGTCATGTCGCTCGTCCCCTGCTACATCATTGCGATCTCTGTGCGAACAAAACGACGATGTGGTTTGTGCAAGAGATGAGTGGGACCATGCCACCAGGTGGGCAGGTTCGATCGAGGCCTCAAGGGAGGGGAACCGGTTGACGCTTGAAAAAATAAGCCAGGTGGAGAAACCACAACGTGGCGTGTCACCTGTACTTGATGTCAAAGGACCCATTGGCAGATCGCTACCAAATATATCAAAACAGATAAGTGACAGAATTTTTACTAAATGGGGTAATTAGAATAAAAATTTGCCAAATGGGATAACTAGCGTAAAATAAGTGAAAATAGGCGTGAAAACTAGAACCCCCAGTAAGAAAATGCTAATGATTAGGATGAGGAATATGACCTAACATTAGATGGATAGATAATTAGAGCATAACTACCTATTTGAAGCTAAGTAGTATCACAATAGAGCATAATCAAATAAAATGGATATCCTATTATTGACTGAAAGCCCTATATCAAGCCTTAATACATGGTTGTGAAAAAAGTCTAAAAAAGCATAAACACGACCTTCATAGTGGAAATAGCAAATATCTGTTTGTCCTTTGAGGCTCCTCCGTTCATTACGTAATAATACAGCTAATATCTTTAATACCGATTTGTTCAATAAAAAATCTAACAATGCTCTGCAACTCATGTACTATTTTATTTCCCAAGCAAGAAATGCTAGTCATGATTACATAAAGAAATATGACTATAACATCACATGGATAGAGAATGATAGCATAACTACTGATTAGAACCCAAGTACATACATAAGACGGCACAGAATAATTAAATTAAACGAATAAGCAGTATTATTTACTGGAAGCCCTACAAGCCTTAACACAACCTTCGAAGTGGGAAACAGCATATTTGTTTGTCCTTCGGGGCTCCTCTGCTCATCACGTGTGGATTGTTAGCATCATTCAGTCGATGATCGCTGTTCGGCAGATTTGGGATCTCTAACACAGCCTTCGAAGTGGGATCTCTAACACAGCCTTCGAAGCGGGAAACAGCATATTTGTTTGTCCTTCAGGGCTCCTCTGCTCATCACGTGTGGATTGTTAGCATCATTCAGTCGATGATCGCTGTTCGGCAGATTTGGGATCTCTTGGGCACACTGCAATTAGACCCTCGTTGTCAGAACACATATTATAACTTTGGTAACAAAACAGGTTAGGAATTTACAGCATATTGTTGACTAGGAATGAAAGACATGGGCAGCATAGTAATTTTTCATGATATTTCTGTGTGTCCCAAGCACACAGTTCTAATCCTACGTCGGCACTGCTCTAACAAATGGATAAATATTTCTGAAATCTCTTTTTTGCTTTTACAGAATTAGCATTAATAGTTGAGGCACTGATCTAACAAATGAATACATATTTCTGAAATTTCTTTAGGCTCTTACAGACTAGTTCCGGTGTTCTTGGAAGATTCAGTAAACGTTAATGAAATGAACATCCAAAATCAGTGCAAAACTACAATGCACATAGTCTGATGAAGATGAGCGCCCTGTTCCACAAATCTCACCCATTGTACAGAAGCAACCAGTTCTCACGTAGTTTCAACTTCCATAGACTAGATACAAATCATTGTTTACTCCTCCCATATTTTGGATCTTGTTTTCAAGCCCAGAAGCCCAGAAACCCAGCCTATCTCACAATTTTAAAATGATCAGGCATAGTTCTTTACTGTTCCTGGATCAGGGTGATTCATAAGGTCAAGTAAACACAGTCATTGGCCATTTGGCCACGTGTGGCTAAAAATATGGTTCAATAGGGAGAAGTGTTTGTTAGCCAGTAACATGGACCTGGATCCACTGCGATCATGTTATCCTCAAGAACACTTGTCCCTTTGGACACATTCTTAGCCACCTGACAAAATTCCAAACGGACAACATTTTGTAGAATATTATTAAGTAATCAGTGGGCGTCAGATTGTAAAGAGACAATATCTCGAATACATGCATTTAGCTCTATTTCATTTAGTAATCCAACGTACATGCTGCGAGTAAATTGCTATGGCTGGCTTGCCAGCTAATAGGATTTTGATATACAGTTATACCTGCTGACTTGAATCTTTTGGTTCTTTATTTTTCCAACAGAAATTTGGCAGTGGCCTGGCCTTGAAACGAATGCTTGGACACAATTCTTTCAACTCAGTTTCATTGTTGGCATTTACCTGCATAACAATTTTGCATAAGGTTTATATAATGTACCACAATCGTTTTCTTTTTTGTAGTTTCTTTTGGAAACAAGCATTGATTAGAGAATGACCGAGTAGTTACACCCACGTCTCATACACATTATGCGTATATGTAATACTTTATCGATTTAGTACGTTCATATAGTATATCTAAGATAATTCAAAGCGAGTTACATGAAAAATTAAAAGTGAGCCCATAGTTTGTACTATATTTTCAAAATACCTTCATCTTTGTACAAACAAAGGAGTATGTGAAAAACTATTTTATATACTAACTCAGTAGTCTTATGTACTCCATACTACCTATACATACTCTCCTGTATAATAGATATTATTTAGATTGTGAGAAACACACGTTGAGTGTAACTACACTCACGAGTCTTACTGCGACACTCTGAAAAAAATTAATGCAAAAGAAGGGGACTCAACATAACCAATGCCACTTTCTCATTGATGCGCAAGTGATTACCATATTTCCTTTAGCTATATTTGTTTTGGGATGAACCGGTGGCGAAGTTGAACCGAACAACTTTTCTTTGACCCTCGTCACACTGACATTTGAAGACCTGGATGATGGAAGAGAATTATTTTAATGAGAAAAAATGCCATTCAATGTATGTCATGAACAGTTAAATTATGGTTTCTACATTTTAATGGTATGTCATGAACTGCATTAGCAAGAGAAAAAATGCCATTGTTAGCTATCCACGTGCCAGAACCATGACCTGGCTTCGAGATCTTATGGGTTTCAACTCTAGCCTACCCCAACTTGTTTGTACTGAAAGGTTTTGTTGTTGTTGTAGTAGCGTCAGATTTCTAAGAGAATGATTTCCGTTCTATTCCATCGTCACACTGACATGTGAAGACCTGGATGATGCAAGAGGATACATCCAAATTATGATTTTACATTTTAATGGTATGTCATGAACTGCATTAGCACGAGAAAAAAAGCCAGTCAATGTAATATCGTCAGAAATAGCTTCGAGAATGATTTCCATTCTATTCCATCTTTGTAAGGTGAAACGTTTTCCTATGAGCTCATATTCCAATCAATTGCTATGCTAACTTTTGGATTTGAGTGCTACCTCTGTTCATGCTGCTGAGATGTTCTCGAAGCTATTTCTGGCATACCTTTGCAAAATCCCTGAAATATCCAGCAAACCAACTTATTAGTGATAATAAGAACTGTTAAATTCCGTAACTTTGAATTCACACCATGCATCAGCAAATTTCAAACCTTTCTCGTTTGCCTAAATTGGTGCACTTCAGGCTTAGTATCTTTCACCGGCCTGCTACCAGATTCCAACTGACTAATCCTTGAAGCAATTGTTGAGCCAAGATTTCTTGATCTCGAGGCAGGAGGATTGCTCATTTCACATCTCCTGAAGTTCATACCAAATGTAGACCTCTTGTGAGCAACTGAAGCTCGTTCCTGCTTGTTACTGTCAGTGCTAGGAGATGGTGAGCTGTTCTCCTTTGCTGAACGAAGCGGCGACCGCCGTTTCACTGACGAAGACGGTGTTTTCTTTCCCGATGGGGGAGAGCTGCATTCCATAGGCTTCTGAAACAGCGATGCTATCGGAAGCCTTCTTTTCTTGACAGAATCTGTTATACCCTGATTGACAATCGAACTCTCCTGCAAAAAAATCCACATGCTTCAGTTCGTTAGTACTAACATTCAGCAGCACGTTATGAAGAAAACTGTCATCTGAGAGTTGGTCACCTGTAACGGTTGCTTCTCAACGGAATCAACAGCAGCGACAATACCGCCATCGTCCTGCTGCAACCCCTTTCTCTCTTCAGCAACAACTTGCACATCATCATCCTGCCCGTGCGACCGCTCATCCGTGGTATCCAAGCTGCAAGATAAACCCACACCGTCGGTCACGGCCTTGGGGCCCGTGACGGAGGCATCGACGGGCGAAGCAGCATCGGCAACGACGCCACGATCCGGAGACGAATCGACGCCGCCGGCAGCAGGCTCATCCGTCATACACGAGGAGTCCGCCGACCAGCGCGCGACGCCGCCGTACGCGGCAGCATCCGTGTCGATACCACGCGCGTCGTCGTCCTCGCCAGCGTCGGCGTCATCCTCGCTGATCTTGCGCTTCCTGGCGTAGTGCTCGTCGAAGAAGGCCTTCTTCTGCGCGACGGATCCGGGACGCGACTGCCCCGCCGCCTCCTCGAGGTACCGGTTGTGCTCGAACGCCGACCACTTGCCCCATTCGAGCGGCTCGGAGAGGAACCGGCCGAACGACACCGACTCCCCCAGCGCCGATATCATGTCCGCCTTCCAGTCCTGAAATTGAACCAGAAGGAAAAATGAGAAAGCGTCACGAAACCGGCCGGACACAGGATGCGGGGCCAGATGAGGCGTACATACCCGGTCGACGTTTCGGTGGAGGATCTCCGGCTCCGGAGAAGCCGTGGGCTCTGGCGGCGGGGGGGAGAGGCCCGTCTCGGATCCCATGGTATTGTCGCGCGATCGGATTGGATCTGAGCGAGGGAGGGATTCGGCAAGTGAGCTGCGCTGGATTGGGGCTCACAGGAGCGGGCAGATGGATAGTGTGGAGTGTAATTGCTGCTTCTTCTGATGGGAGGTTGGCTCGATTTTCAATTTGGTGGCGGTGGGACGGGGACAGGCAAAGTGAACGTTGGGGTGGTGGAGCGGGCCTGGGGCGCAGCGGCTGCGGAGGTAACCGTTACACAGTGTTTGACCTCATCAAACAGACAGGTGGACTGAAGATCCATCTGTCATGTCTCTTAATTATTCTAGGAACTGATCACTCTTTCCTTCCAAGCTAAAATACGTCCTCAGAGCACCTCCAACCACACGGTGGCCAAAATTTTGCCTCTAAATTGTTTCGCGGACATGTCCGCATGTATCCGCTTTGAACCCTCAAAAGTGTGTGCCTCCGGTCATGTTCCCAAAATTATCCGGTCATTTACATGTGACTGGTGGAGAAGTAGAGAGAAGGGTAGGAGAAGGACAAAAGAAAGGAAAAGAAACTGAGAAAATAGTCTATAGTGGGATAGGCGTACAGCCCAGACACGCCCCACCGCCCTCATACTCAGCCCATATATGAGGTGAGTTTGAGGGGATTCGGATAGCCCGGACACATCGGGAGAATTTGGGAGACCAGTTGGGTAGAATTTTTTAGTCTCTCTCCTGTCCGGGCTCTCTGCCACAACACATAGGGAGCATCTCCACCGGCACCCCCGGAATTCTGTCCGGCACACTATTTGTTGCCCCGGTGGTGCCCCCCAAATCAAAACTAAAAAAACAGAGATCGAATCGAAGCGAACGGATTCAAATTTCATTCTATATTTGTTATATTTTACAAGAGTTTGAATGAAATTTAAACCTAAACTAAACCTAAACCGGTGTGGCGGGGCCTAGTCCCCCTTGCTCTCGAGGTTATCCTAGTCGATGCTCACGTCGTCGTCGATGTAGATGACGTTGGAGGAGGACCACACGCACCACAAGAGGAGGACCAGGCGGCCCTAAGCAACGATGCCTCCCGGGTCGAGTGCTCGATGGAGAGGAATTCAGGGATTCATGCTTGATCTGGGTGGCCGACGATGCCAATGCCCAGCTGAGGCCGGGGTTGTCACCGCCGTCCTCGTCCCGCAGTAGCAGTGGTACGCGGTACTGCGTTGCCACATCCTCCGGCTCCTCCTTCACCTCCCGTATCGCTGTGTCGCGGCGGCAACAGAAGTAGAGACGACTGCGTGGTGGGGTCGGGCGCGTCGATGATGGACGTCTCGGATGATCACTCCGCCTCCTTGTGGACGTTTGTTGTGGCGTGCATGCCATTTCTACTACCGCCACCGCCACGACACTGCGAGAAGCAGCCGCCACGACGCTGATGCTTAGCCTGAGGCGACTATGGAGGCGGCACCACGACAGGCAGCAAGTGGAACAGATCGTGTTTCCCGTTGCGTCGTGGCCGCGGGCGGCCTTGATGGCACTGTCCGTTGTGTGGCTAGTCATCTGTGCGCCCCGACAGAGTTCTAGCGCGTCGGCAGTCACCTGCCATCGTACGCGCCCAACAGGGATCGCGCTCCCGCATGAAGCGCTCACTCCACGCCCCCACTTGCCGACATTGTTCTCGGGAGGCGGCTCTCCACCTCCGTCATATCGTTCTGCCGTGCAAGGATGGCGTGTTCGAACGCCCCGCTGGTGGCGGAAAATGGTGGCACGACGAGGCCGCCCACGCTAATGACCCACCCCTTTGGCAGGCGGAAGTCGGACATCGGTAGAAAGCCATACCAGTGGGACTGGTGCACCTCGTTGAGTGTGAGGTTGCGTCCACCCGGGAACAACCCGGTAGAACTGCCGCTAGCTTCAGTGTGACATGGTGGTGGTAGCGGAATGGTGGCGATCATACGAGCGAGAGATGTGGCGAGCAACGGAATGATGTGGCGACCGCGGTCACATACCGACCTCTTATAAACCATCAAGGGGCGGCAAGTGGTGGCGAGAAGCTCGAGGCGCGGCGAGTAGACCGAGGGGAGGTGCTATGGATTAGGAGGCATGCTGACGCGTGTCCTGATGGTGGGTCAATGCGACGAGTTGTCTGCCATCCCATCGCATTGCTGCCTACCTCGCTACGTCGCCTGGCGTCGCTTGGGGAAGTGGCCGCCATTTACATGCGTACCGGCCTCCTCCACGGCGCATTAACTCATATGGAAGAAATGTCACTTCGTGTCTATAACAGGGGACCCTCTTGTCGGTGGCCTTGTCCAGGTGGTGTCCGGCACGTCCGAGCAGGCCCCTAAGTTTGGGGGTGGCTTGGGGGTGTCGGACAAAATTTGGTCCGGCTCAGACCGTTGGGGGGGGGTGCCATTGGGGCTGATTTTTGCGTCCGGGCTGCAATGGGCCATTGGGGAGTCATCTGTGTGTGTGTGTGGGGGGGGGGGGGGGGTGGTAGTGGAGATGCTCTTAGCTTGCTTGGTTGGTAATTCATTTGTCCAATATTGGTTTACCTCCCATCTCTTCGTCGACCTCTCCCATGCTACCGATAGAAGATGCCACCAGGCTAAGCCTACGTGGTGTATGTTGGTAGTATGGGCTCCTTCCTCATGGAGCAACAGTTGTTCCTCGCATGGCGGTGGCCCATGTGGCTCTTCGGTCGGATGGCGATACGGTTCTTCTTCCCAGGAAGCGGCGGATCCCCTCGGGCGGTGCGACAAGGCAACCTCCGCTTGTCCCACGGTGATGCGGCTACATGGGGCAACTCCCACCCATGGCGTCATGTGCGGGCCCTAACTATGCGGCTGCATGGGGTAGCTCCCTATTGTTCTCGTCTCCATCTAGCTTTGACCGTGGGTCATGGACTGGTTTCAGATCTAGCCATGGTCATTCTCCGTTCATGGCCCAACCCGTTCCTCGGTGGATATTAACAGCATGGTGGGGGGACATTGCATTGGCTATGGCTCCTCGTCGGTGGTGCTTCCTAGAAGTGGTATGTTGGTCATTATGGCATCCCCATGTGGTGCAGGTGTGCACCTATGTGACTTTGGTGGATTCTTGGCACTCTTACTCATGTGGTCGCGACTGGTGGTAGCTTGGTGGTCTAGCTAGCTTCATTTTTAGATCTTGGTTCAGAGGTCGTAAGGCAGGGCCAGGTGAAAGCCTGCCTCCTGTTGGAAGTGCCGTCGATCACATACCGATCTTGGTTTGCTATGGCCAGAGCCGATGATGACGATGTCTGTTGACGACATCATGTTGTTGGAAGTGTTATCGTGCTTTGTTGCATTTCCCTCCACCTTTGTGGCAGCTTGGGGGGGGGGGGGGGGGGGAATCTCAGCCCTATAGGGTCAGCCGATGACGGTGCTTCGATGTTGCTCCCCCCTTTGGGACATCGTGTTTGGAGTCTGCGCCGGCTATATAGATGAGTGACGGGTTTCTAGATCCTAGGGTTGTTGATCTACATCTAGCGGCATTGTGATATTGATTGCTGGCACATGAAGAGTTGGGTGTCGCCCCAAGTGAAGGCGTGGATGTAGCAAGTAGCATTTTTCCCTCAGTGAAGAACCAAGGTTTAATCGAACCAGTAGGACTTTGAAATCAACAACGAGGTTCCCGTCAACGATCTCTGGCGCTTAACCGTCGACGAACGCAGACCTGCACACACTCAACCAATTACTTTGCCCCCAACGGCAAGAAGGTTGTCAATCTTCCCGGTCTGCTGAAAACAAAACGGTTAAACATATAGTGTAGTGAAATGATTTATGAAAACGGACCAACGAGCAAATGATTATGGAAAGCAATTAAACGTGGTTGTACACAATGTAAAAAGATGGACCGGGGGCCATGGGTTCACTAGTGGTGTCTCTCCAATAAATAAAATACTCATATGAAGGGTAAACAAATTACAACTGGGCAATTGATAGAATTATGACACAAATTTAATCTAGCTGTATCGAAGTGTTCATGGTAATATTCATGTAGGCATCACAACAAGGAAGAAATACCGCCATCTGACTGCATCTTTGTCTAAAAAGTCCACCTAGGGATCGCTATCCATCATGTCACCCATCGGTATTAAGTCACAAGCAACAGACATTTGTATTAAATAAAACGTATGAAGTAATCAACATTTATAATCACGTAGACATAAACACCGCTGTTTTACCCTTAGTCGCAACAACACACCCTCGTACTTAGACGTTTCTATCACTCATGCCCAGGCACAAGAGGGGGGCATGAACCAACTATTTTGCATAAATACTCTGTCTTGGAGACATAAGCAATCACTTGGCCAAATCAACTACACACATCGGAGAGCATGCAAGAACATAAATTAACATATAAGAACCCTGCACAATCTGATCATAACTTCATAATCCATCGGATCCCAACAAACACGTCATATAGCATTACAAATAGTCGATCTTGATCATGTAGGGCAGCTCACAAGATCATAAACATGAAGCACAAGGGAGAGAGACAACCGTCTAGCTACTGCCATGGACCCGTAGTCGAAGGTGGAACTACTCACGCTTCATCCCGGTGGAAGGCATGGCGATGTAGAGCACTTCGGGATCGATCTCCCCTCTGGCAGCATGCTGGGAGCAGCTTCAGAATCTCCCCGAATTAGGTTTCGAGGTGGCGGCGGCTTCGGGTTGTGTTTCTGGAAAATAATCGTCGCCCCTAGCATTTAGGGTTTTAGGGATTTTATAGGCGTCGAGGGGGGCCGAGGCGGTGCCCAGGGGGAAGGGGCAGGTCCCACCCGCGGGTGCTGGTGGGGCCATGGCAAGCTGCTGCCCCTGGGCTCTGGGTGGCCCCCCAGGTCGCCCTTTGGTCTCCGGCTTCCTTTTGTCGCATAAAAAATCCTCGTAAATTATCGTCCAGTTCCGAGAATATTTCCAGAAGTAACTTTTCTGAAATAGAAGACAGCAAAAACAGGGAACTGGCACTAGGCATCTTGTTAATAGGCTAGTCTGACAAAAAGCCTAAAAATGATGTGATAAGATAGTAAAAACATGCAACAATGGCATATAACTAGCGTGGGACAATAAAAAATTATGGATACTTTTGACACGTATCAGCATCCCCAAGTTTAACTCCTACTCGCACTCGAGTAGGTAAGTGATAAACAAAATAATTTTTGATGAGACATGCTACTAGCATAACCTTGATCAAATAGTAATGTAAAGCACATGATATGAATAAAGTGATCCAAAAAAATTGTGTATATTTGATAATCAAGCAAACAATGAGTAAACAAGTTGCATCATCTAAGCAAAACCTTTCATTAATAGTACTTTGGAGACATGAAAGAATAAAGATTAACATAACATTTTCTTGTCAAAAGTATTTGAAGCCAACATAAAGGAAGATGCAAGTTTCAGCATTGCTTCAACTTGCAACATGCTTATCTTATTGATAATGTCAACATAAAGATGAAAGGGGTAGTTGCATAGAAAACAAAAAAAATTCCTACGAAACAAGCGGAAGAAACCCCACGATCTAGATCTATTAGACGAAGGTAGCGAAGGCGAGATCCAATCTCTTACCCTTGAAGATCGAACAAACGCATTTTGTCGGTGCAGGGGTTGGCTAGTCGATCCCCGCAACTAGACTCATCTAGTCACGAGGAGATGTATTTCCTCGAAGATCCAATCCGATGAAGTGCCACAACGGGCAGCACCTCCGCGGTATCCACACATACAGCTCGATGAAGAATTCCTCTCCTTGATCCCGCAAGCGAGGAGGAAGTGGCTCGTGAGATCTCAGCAGCACAGCGGCGTGGTGGTGGATATGGTGGAGAAATTCCTGCAGGGCTTCGCCAAGCAACTGCAGGAGAGAGGAGGGAGAGGAGAGGGAGGCCGGCGGCTAGGGTATGATGGGTTGCGCCCCAGCCCTCCCCTCCTCCTTATATAGGCGTGTGAGCAGCCCTTGCCCCTCCCCCAAGTCCTAGGGGCGGCCGGCCAAGGGGAAACTTACCCCTCAAGGTAGCCCCTAGGGTTTTGGGGCCCTTTTCATATGTTGGGCCACATGGGCCTTTGGGGTTAGGTGCGGCCAGCCCATGTGGGCTGCTGCACCTCCCCTCGGTCCATATATGTGGGACCTTCTAGGTTCGTGGCCCCCCAAGGTGGGGCCCTCCGGAACCTTCCGGAACCTTCTAGAATCTTCCGGTACTCTGCCGGAATTTTCCCGAACTTTTTCGGAACCCTGGAAACCACTTTCCTTATATGAAACTTTATCTCCGGACTCTTCCGGAGCTCCTCGTGATATCTAGGATCTCATCCGAGACACCGAATCAACATTTGATTACACCATTTACTTATCTCACTAAAACCCTAGCTACATCGAAGCCTTAAGTGTGTGACCCTACGGGTTCGAGAATATGCAGATATGATCCGATCAATAATCAATAGCGGGACCGGGATGCCCATATTGACCCCTACATATTCAACGAAGTTCCTTATCGATTGAACCACGATGCCGGAGATTCTTAATCTCATATACGATTCTCTTTGTCTCACGATATTTAATTTGCCCGAGATTTGATCGTCGATATCTCCATATCTAGTTCTATCTTGTTACCTGGCAAATTCTCTTTACTCGTCCATAATATAGGATCTCCGTGATTAACACTTAATCACATGGTTGCAACCTTTCTGATGCTATATTACCGAGAGGGCCCAGAGATATCTTTTCCGTCACAAGGAAGGACAAATCCCACTCTTGATGCATGTCACCCAACAAATACCATCGGAGATACTTGAAATCCACCTTTATAATCACCCAGTTACGAAGTGACGTTTGATGTCCACAAAGTATTCCTCCGGTAAACGGGAGTGACATAATCTCATGGTCTAAGGAAACTATACTTGGCATACTAAAAGCGTTGGCAATGAAACTGTGTGACACGATCAATTGCAACTCTTTATTATTTGGGTCTTGTCCATCACATCATTACTCCTAATGATATGACTCCGTTATCAAGTGACTATAACAAGTCCATGGTTAGGAAACTCTAACCATCTCTTGACTAACGAACTAGTCCGGTAGAGGCTTACTAGGGACACCTGTTTGTTTATATTCCACACATGTATTATGTTTCCAATTAATACAATTATAGCATGGATAATAAACTATTATCATAAACATGAATATGCTAATAAACCATTTTATTATTGCCTCTAGGGCATATTCCCAACAGTCTCCCACTTGCACTAGAGTCAATAATCTAGTTTACATTTTCTCGATCCAATACTCATGGTGTCTAACACTCATGGAGTCTCAGTGCCGATCATGTTTGCTCGTGGAAGAGGTTATGCCGTGCTTGTACTATACAGCTCTCTATGTTCTTTGCAAAACGTTAACGTCACCTAATTTGACATTACTTTATCATCACATGATAAACCTCATATCATCACATGATAAATCTCATCATCATATGACGAATATAATATATTTGGTTATAGAGTGAGATTTTCGTTTCCCTTTCATGCCTACATGACGTATGATCAGTCAAGAGGACTTTCACATAGCATGTGCACTCGGAACTCACTCAATCTTGAAACAAAATTTCTCAAACCAAAATATTACATCTTTTAATCCTTGAATTAATCATATACTCCTATATGTTGTAGACTCACAAATCGACAGTGCTATACTTTTCACTTCGATATTTCCGATCATGCTTTCGCTGCGCTTCTGCCTTTATGAGATTTCAATCTAGTTTGGTTTTATGACTTCAACCAAGTCCACCAATCTCTATATTCTATTAGCTCAACTCCATGAAAAATGACTCCTCACTTAACATGTTCTTCTAACCAAGAACTTGGGTCACATATCGTCAAATACAAACACATGGTTCTTATATGTTTAGACCTATGGACCATTCATAGCGAATACCAACATATCCTTCAACCATCAATTTTGTACTGAGTTATCAACTCAATGTTTCACCTAATTCTCACAAGCAGATGAACCTTTCTTCTCTTGTTTCATTTTGAACTCCTTCAAAATCTTACTTAGGTTGAACATCCTCACATAACGCTTTATCAAACATATCTATCCTCCATAGATACATCCATCTCCATGGATATTTGACGTTCAAACTAACTTCATAAGTTATACGTTGGTTCCTGACTTATTTATCGACAAAATACGCATCTATCTCCATAGATATTTGTAACATCCCAAATTTCAAAAAATTGCATTTCATGCATATCATGACATCATTGTTGCATTTGTGCATTTGTGTTTAATTATTTTTCCTAAAAACAAAAATATTTTTTTTCTTATAAGAAAATGCCAATAAAGGCCTTTTAATGCCAGTGGCAAACTTGTAAATAAAAAGTCTTCAAACTATTTTGCAATGAAGTTATTATGGTAGATAATTTAATTACAAATTTTTACAAATTTATTTCATAATTTTTGGGCTTTTATTTTAAAAGTTATTAGTAATTTCAGAAAAAGGTTTTAAAAAAAAGGGGAATGACGTCATGCTGACGTCATCGTCTCTTCCACTCCCGCTGGTGGACATTCATGGCCGAAACGGCCGCACCCCACCCCTCCCGATTCCGGCGTTATACCGCA
Source organism: Puccinellia tenuiflora (assembly GCA_012064385.1). Lineage (NCBI taxonomy): Eukaryota > Viridiplantae > Streptophyta > Magnoliopsida > Poales > Poaceae > Puccinellia > Puccinellia tenuiflora. Next base: position 227,473 of record QRDG01000534.1, on the reverse strand, counting down.
CCCCCCCTCCCACCTTGTCCATCTTAAAGCCCACTCCCTCCTCAACCATCGCCCCCTCCTCTCACCTCCCCACCGCCACCGGGCCGCTCGATTTCGAGCTCGCAACGCCGCCTCGGCCGACGGCCGATTTCTCCGTTTCCGGTGAAGTCTGGCGTCCCCGCGCCATTTCTCCTCTCCCCCATCCTTTATTTCTTCCTTGCGCACCTTTTTGACAAGCCTTTGCACCTCCCCGTGCCCCAGGTCGACGCGTGCTTCATCAACATCGCTCGGCCACCGCCTCCGTCGACTCCGGCGAAGGATTGCGGGAGAACGCGGACGCCCCGACACCGACGACCTCGCCACCGTGTTCGTCTCGGCCTCCTGATCACCGTGGTGAGCTTCCCCTCCCCCTTTCCCCTCTAGATGCGCCGGAACGCGCCGTGCCGGCCCGCCGCCGCCGCGCGGGCTAGGGTTTCGGCCGGCCGCGCCGCCCGATTCCGGCCGTTTGTTCTGGGCCATTAGATCTTGATCCGGCGGTGCGTTTTATTTCTTTTATACCGAACCGGTACCGACGAATCAGGACGCGCCACGTCGCCCGTTCCTTTTTCTATTTATCTGTTTTTAGACAGAAATTCATCCAAACTTTGAAATTCCATATCTTTTGAACCACAACTCCGAATTTAGTGATTTTGATGTCTACGGATTGAGAAAAATGAGTAGAATCCAGTAGTATAGTTTTTGTTAATTTTTGTATCGTGCATAAACTTGTTATTTACAGATTGTGTATTAACTTGTTTAGGCTATAAAATGAGTTTTACAAATCCTTTTTGAGTGAATCAAGTTGCTAAAATCTTGTTTAGATGTCCTCTGTCCAGTAGCATGTTCATCATATTTTATTAAAATGTTTTTATGCAGAAACTTTAGAATTTGTGTGTTTGCCCTTATTTAGGTGTTTTGGAATTTATTCCTATTAAGTAAATTATTAAAAATTGTTTGTGGCATCATGCATATAGAACAACCAGGGAACTAAAAGTTATTTTTACTTTTGTGTTATTGTAATTTTTGCATACTCATGCATGGCATAATTTTTTGTATTGTCACTTGTGTGAATTTGTATGTTTATTTGTGTGTTTTGTATTTTTGTTAGATTACTCGGAGGGTCACGAAGACTTTGGTGGTTGCTACTCCTGTCACTCTTGTTGCCAAGGCAAGTGGCACACTTGCATATTTTTTTGTCCTATTATTTTGATATATGCATGTGTAGTAATACTTGGAAAATAGCATGATAGGCTTATTAGTATTGCTATGCTAAAAAACTGTTTAGAATAGTTTCTCCCTTTACTAGATGGTCTAGATGCACCTATTATAACTTGGTAGAATTCTAGAAATGCTATGCAAAATGTTGTTTTTGTTATAAGTAAAATTCTACTAAGTTAAAGAACCTCCTGGGTGGATTTTGGCATTGCTTGGTGGTTTATGGTTGAGTGGCTACTCGGGACCATGTCTATGGTGTTTTTCACCCGAGATTGGCTCACTTGTGGACGGCCACCCAGGGACAAAGAGATCAACGTTACTCCGAGTTTAGTGAGCTTACCGTGCAGCCATATGTCATATGGGCTCTGGCTTGACTAAGTATGTAGTATGGAACTGGCCCGGCCTGACAGGTGGTGGTAGAGGAATGTAGGTGGAGCGCGTCAGGACGGCAGTGGTCGGGAAAATACTTCGGAAAAGTCTCGTCTCCATCCTCTCCTTTCCTTTTCACTTCAAGAAGGTCAAGGTCAGAATGGGTTGATGGAGTCTTATGGTGAAAGTGCACAACCTCTACAGAGTGTCAATCTAAGTACTTAGCCGTGTCCCCGGTTACGGACGATTCTGAGCAAGCTGGACGAGGACGTCAACAGAAGATCTCACCATTCTTATTTCTCTAAGTTAAAAATTGATGGGTGAACAAGGGTAGTGGAGACAATGGTTGTCATACCATACTTGTCTCGTATAGATGAAAAGTGTTTTGAAAAGAGATAGGAAAAAATTGGCTTTATGCAAAATAGCCTTCAAACTCCACAAGCCAAATATGCATATAGGTTATTAGAGTTTTTCCTCTATGAGTCCACAAAGTGTCACTTGCCAGATCCATTTTATATGGTTCTGACCCACCTTGTTGATATCTTTTATCAGGTTGTTCTGATGAAGAGTGAGGTTTGTTAAGGGTTTCGAGTCTTCAACCGACATGCTCGCCTGTGGCTGCATGAAGATGATGAGGGCTCCATGAATAAAGTTATTTCCGCTGTTTACTCTTTGAGCTAGCCTTGAGCTATGCAATTTGTAATGGATATTTTTCCTAAGTACTTGGATCATTCGTGTAATAATTGATGCACTGTTGTGATATTCATCTTAACTGTGTGTGCAAATGATTCGATCCAGGGATTTGCACTATACACAGGGATCGTGCCTATATTTTAAGTGCAGGTCCGCTACAGATGGTATCAGAGCACTGTGTTGCCTGTAGGTTCGAAACCCTAAGTTTGGATAGAAATAGGTGGACCAAAAAAATTATTTTCTAAGTTATAAAATATACAAAAATTTTAGTATACCTTTTTCCTTAAGTTTCACTCGTAACTTCTTGTCTTATGAATTTTGTATCTCATATCTTGTTTCTTATACTTAAGGATGACGAGCTTCAACTTCAGCACCGCCGATGACTTCAAGGACACTCGTTTTGGTGGCTATCTCCTCGAGCTAGTTGGACTATTGGAGCTACCCGTGCCGACGATCAAGGGCAATATTCTGAAGAAGTTCAACAAGGAAGGCTGCTGGGGAATCAAGGCCATCCAAGCTGGACGACAGACCGAGCCCCAGACTGATGCCATCGAGATCAAGCTGATTAGCGACTCCATGGAGAAGGGACTCAACCTCATCATTCAGGACCTGATAGCACGCCTTTGCGGACGTCATCACCGGGAGCTGAGGGGTCACTACTTCCATCACTTTGGGAGACGGTCCGAAGCGGGAGAGCCTTATGACATCGATGTTGAAGATAGGTGCAAGTTTAAGCCCGTATGTAGGTATCTTCAGGACTTAGAGAATCACCTCAATGACCTCCATGAAGATAGACGTTCCGAGCTTTTGAAGAATGATGAGCTATGTGCCCAACTCAAGGAGAGTGAGAAGAAGATCCAGGCTCAAGAAGAAGAAGCCAAGGCCCAGCAGGAGTTGTTCAAGGCACAGGAGAAGAAGTTCCAGAATCAAGAGAAGAGAAATCAGGCGAAGAACAAGGAGATAAGGACCTTGAAGATGGAGCTTGAAAGCAATGAGGTGGAGCTAGAGGCTGACCACAACTTGATTGAGCGACTTCGTGCAGAGAAGAGAGAGCTGCAAGAGAAGAACTCCGCTCTGGAGAAGGAGTTGAAGGAGCTCAAGATGGCGCTTGACAAGGAAGGAATCACTATTGAGATAGTGGAAGAGGATGAGGATGCCATGGTCGAGTAGACTAGTTAGCGAGACTACCATTCTTCTACTTCGACGCTACCTTTCGTTTCCGTATTGACCTACCAACTTGTGGTATGGCAGTACCATCGCTTTTGTTTTCAGAACCTTGGTGTGTTTTGCTTTCTGAATAATCTGTTCGTTTTTATTAAAAAGTTTGTGTTGAGCTTGTGTTTGTTGTTGTTAAATTTGTGTTAACTGTTTGTATGGGTTGAATATTTCTTTAGTTCTTTCTATCTATACTCATCTATTCTTAAACCACAGATGCCTCCTCATCGAAATCCCGAGAACAACAACAACAACAACAACACCGATGCTATGCTTCAACAGATGATAGCAGCACAGACTCAGCTGATGACAATGATGGCACAATTCATGGCCAATCAGCATGCGCCGCCACCGCCACCACCCCCGCCACCGCCACCACCCCCACCAGTGGACAGACTTGCCAGATTTCTGAGGCTTAGGCCCAACAAGTTCTCAACCGCAACTGAACCTATTGTGGCAGATGACTGGCTTCGTTCTGTGCACAAGGACTTGGTGACTTGTGAATGCACCGACACTGAGATGGTGAGATTCACAGCTCATTTGTTGGAGGGGCCAGCAGCTCAATGGTGGGAAACCTATCAAATCACCCACCCTCTGAATGGCTTGACTTGGGAAACCTTCAAGGAAGGCTTTCGTAATGCCCATATCTCCTCGGGCATTATGAACTTGAAGAAGGAAGAGTTCAGGAGTCTGAGACAGGGAAACATGACACTTAAGGAGTACATGGATGACTTCTATGCTTTGTCCCGCTATGCACCTGAAGACATTGACACGGATGGCAAGAGGAAAGAAAAATTCCTCAAGGGACTATGCGACGAGCTGAAAATCCCTTTGACCGTCGCATACGCCCCAAATTATCAGGCCCTCTTGGACCAAGCCATCGCATTGGAAGATAATATCAAGAAGGCAGAAAACAGGAAGAGGAAACTGAGTACCAACAAACACCATTCTGAGCCCTCATTCAAGAAGCACTTCTCGCATGATATGAGCCATGGACATAAACATGGGAACCACCATAGTGGAGGGAGCAGCCACAAACATCATGGTCATAACCACACTGGTGGATTCAAGGGAAGCAATGGAGGCTACAAAGGAAATGGACATGCTGGCCATAATCATAACCATGGACAGCATCGCCCAAATCCAGAGCAAAAGAGGGATATCAGCCAAGTGACTTGTTACAAGTGCAAGAACAAGGGCCACTATGCAACCGAGTGCCCAGAAAAGAAGGCTGAAGAAGCTAAGCCCAACCCTTTCCAGAAGGGACATGTGAACCACGTCAATGTGGAAGAAGTATTTGATGAACCCGATGCTGTGATTGGTAAGTTCTTGCTTAATTCATTTCCAGCATTAGTCTTATTTGATACTGGAGCATCGCATTCATTCATTTCAAGAGCTTTTGTAAACAAACATGGGCTAGCAGTTGAAAACATTGGGAAACCTCTTAAAGTAAGTTCTCCTGGTGGAGAAATGATAGTGAACACAGGGTGTAGACAACTAGTTATGGAAGTTGGAAAACATCCGTTCCCCGCGGACTTGATTGTCCTAGAAACCCAAGGTTTGGATGTCATCATCGGAATGGATTGGATGACTCGTTTTGAAGGGATTATTGATTGCGCAAACAGAACAATCACCCTCACCACACCAGAAGGAAAGAAGATAAGGTTCCGATCAAAGTTTGAACTAAAGAAAGTTAGGCTTAATTCTCTTAAGGGGGTTAGCCTAGGAGATGTCCTTATAGTGAAGGAATATCCAGATGTGTTTCCAGAAGAATTACCGGGAATGCCACCAGATAGAGATGTTGAGTTCCTCATTGAACTAAAACCGGGTACGGGACCAATTGCTAAAAGACCGTACCCAGTGGCCACAGATGAATTGAAAGAGCTCAAGAAACAGCTTGATGAGCATCTGCAGAAGGGATTTATTTGTCCAAGTTCCTCACCATGGGGAGCACCAATCCTATTCGTGCAGAAGAAGGATAGTACACAGAGGCTAGTCACGGACTATCGAGCACTAAATGAGCAAACCATCAAGAATAAGTACCCACTCCCCAAAATCAATGATCTCTTTGATCAATTGGAGGGTGCTTGTGTCTTTTCTAAAATCGATCTTCGATCAGGGTACTTCTAGATGAAAGTCAGAGAAATGGACATACCCAAGACCGCTTTCACCACTAGATATGGTCTATATGAGTATACGGTGATGCCATTTGGTTTGACCAACGCTCCAGCTTATTTCATGAATATGATGAATAAAGTGTTCATGGATTTTCTGGATAAGTTTGTCGTGGTTTTCATCGATGACATCTTAGTCTACTCAAAAAGCCACAAAGAGCATGAAGAACATTTGCATTTGATATTGCAAAGACTTCGGGAGCATAAGCTGTATGCCAAATTTAGTAAGTGTGAATTTTGGTTGGAGCAAGTTGGATTCCTAGGACACGTTGTGTCTAAGGATGGAATTGCGGTGGATCCTGAAAAAGTATCTGCGGTGACTAATTGGGAACCACCGAAGAATGTTGGAGAAATCCGCAGTTTTCTAGGTCTGGCAGGCTACTACCGGAGATTCATTGAGAATTTCTCCAAGATTGCCAAACCTATGACTAAATTGCTGAAGAAGGGTAAGAAGTATGAATGGACAGAAGATTGTGAATCTAGTTTTCAAAAATTGAAGAAGCAGTTAGTATCCGCCCCTGTTCTGTGTCTGCCAGATATAGAGAAGGATTTCCAAGTCTATTGTGACGCTTCACGTCATGGCTTGGGAAGTGTGTTAATGCAAGGAGGCAAGGTTGTGTCATATGCTTCAAGACAGCTTAAGAAGCATGAAGTAAATTACCCCACTCATGACTTGGAGTTAGCTTCAGTGGTACATGCTTTGAAGACATGGAGGCAATATTTGTTTGGAAATCCTTGCGAAGTGTTCACTGATCACAAAAGTCTGAAATATATCTTTACCCAGAAGGAGTTGAATATGCGTCAGAGAAGATGGTTAGAACTTATCAAAGATTATGATTTGAGTATACAGTACCATCCCGGAAAAGCTAATGTAGTGGCTGATGCTTTAAGCCGCAAGGTCTATGTAAATGGACTTACGGCAGGAGAATTACCTGAAGATTTATGCAAAGGATTTAAGGACCTTAGGTTGGAAGTGGTACCTGAAGGATTCCTAGCGTCATTAGAAGTGCAACCACTTTTGATGGACAAAATCAAAGAAGCTCAGAAAGGTGATAAAGTGATGGAAGAAATCAAGAAGAATCTGAGTAAAGGCAAGGCCAAAGGTTTTCGAGAAGATGAACAGGATACCATATGGTATGAAAAGCGTATTTGTGTCCCTGAAGCTGAGGATCTTAGGAAGTTGATACTTCAAGAAGCTCATGACTCACCATATTCTATACATCCGGGTAACACTAAGATGTATATGGATGTGAAAGAAAGGTTCTGGTGGAACAATTTGAAGAGAGATATTGCTGAGTACATTGCCAAGTGTGATGTGTGCAGTCGTGTTAAGGCAGAACACCAGAAACCAGCAGGATTACTTCAACCATTACCAGTGCCAGACTGGAAATGGGAACAAATTGGGATGGATTTCATCACAGGTTTACCTCGAACCAAATCGGGATATGATTCGATTTGGGTTATAGTGGACCGTTTGACGAAGGTAGCTCACTTCGTGCCCATGAAGACCACCTATACAAGTGCCAAGCTAGCAGAAATCTATATGAAGAGAATTGTTTGCTTACACGGAGTTCCTAAGAAGATTGTATCTGATAGGGGTACCAAATTTACCTCTCATTTCTGGAAGCAATTGCATGAGTCACTCGGAACCAGGCTGGAGTTTAGCACAGCTTTCCACCCACAGACTGATGGACAAACCAAAAGAGTAAATCAGATTTTAGAGGATATGCTGAGAGCATGCGCTTTGGACTATAAGTCTAGTTGGGATGATAACCTTCCATATGCTGAGTTTTCTTACAACAATAGTTTCCAAGTCAGCATTGGAATGTCTCCATTTGAAGCCCTGTATGGAAGAAAATGCACTACACCATTGCTTTGGAGTGGTGTAGGAGAGCGTAGTCTATTTGGACCAGATATAATTAAAGAAGCAGAAGAGAAGGTGAGATTGATCAAAGATAGACTGAAGGTTGCCCAATCTAGACAGAAGAGTTATGCTGACTCCAAACGAAGGGAGATCGTTTATGAAGTAGGTGATAGAGCCTATCTTAGAGTGTCACCACTTCGTGGTGTAAAGAGATTTGGGATCAAAGGAAAGTTGGCACCTCGGTTTATCGGGTCCTACAAGATCTTGTCTCGCAAGGGAGAAGTAGCTTATGAGTTGGAATTACCGGAGGTTTTATCAGCTGTCCATAATGTTTTCCATGTGAGCCAGTTGAACAAATGTCACCCAGAGATGGCAGAAACACCGTTGAGAGAGACAGTGCCGCTAGAAGAAGTTCAGCTAGAGAGTGATCTCACTTATGAAGAAAAGCCTATAAAAATTTTGGAGACAGCAGAAAGGGTCACACGAACAAAGACAATAAAGTTTTGCAAGGTTCAGTGGAATCATCACACAGAGGAAGAAGCAACTTGGGAAAGAGAAGATGATCTCCGAGAAGACCACCCTCACCTATTTGCTAGCCAATCCGAATCTCGGGGACGAGATTCATCTTAAGGGGGTTAGGTTTGTAACATCCCAAATTTCAAAAAATTGCATTTCATGCATATCATGACATCATTGTTGCATTTGTGCATTTGTGTTTAATTATTTTTCCTAAAAACAAAAATATTTTTTTTCTTATAAGAAAATGCCAATAAAGGCCTTTTAATGCCAGTGGCAAACTTGTAAATAAAAAGTCTTCAAACTATTTTGCAATGAAGTTATTATGGTAGATAATTTAATTACAAATTTTTACAAATTTATTTCATAATTTTTGGGCTTTTATTTTAAAAGTTATTAGTAATTTCAGAAAAAGGTTTAAAAAAAAGGGGGATGACGTCATGCTGACGTCATCGTCTCTTCCACTCCCGCTGGTGGACATTCATGGCCGAAACGGCCGCACCCCACCCCTCCCGATTCCGGCGTTATACCGCACCCCCCCTCCCACCTTGTCCATCTTAAAGCCCACTCCCTCCTCAACCATCGCCCCCTCCTCTCACCTCCCCACCGCCACCGGGCCGCTCGATTTCGAGCTCGCAACGCCGCCTCGGCCGGCGGCCGATTTCTCCGTTTCCGGTGAAGTCTGGCGTCCCCGCGCCATTTCTCCTCTCCCCCATCCTTTATTTCTTCCTTGCGCACCTTTTTGACAAGCCTTTGCACCTCCCCGTGCCCCAGGTCGACGCGTGCTTCATCAACATCGCTCGGCCACCGCCTCCGTCGACTCCGGCGAAGGATTGCGGGAGAACGCGGACGCCCCGACACCGACGAACTCGCCACCGTGTTCGTCTCGGCCTCCTGATCACCGTGGTGAGCTTCCCCTCCCCCCTTCCCCTCTAGATGCGCCGGAATGCGCCGTGCCGGCCCTCCGCCGCCGCGCGGGCTAGGGTTTCGGCCGGCCGCACCGCCCGATTCCGGCCGTTTGTTCTGGGCCATTAGATCTTGATCCGGCGGTGCATTTTATTTCTTTTATACCGAACCGGTACCGACGAATCAGGACGCGCCACGTCGCCCGTTCCTTTTTCTATTTATCTGTTTTTCTGTTTTTAGACAGAAATTCATCCAAACTTTGAAATTCCATATCTTTTGAACCACAACTCCGAATTTAGTGATTTTGATGTCTACGGATTGAGAAAAATGAGTAGAATCCAGTAGTATAGTTTTTGTTAATTTTTGTATCGTGCATAAACTTGTTATTTACAGATTGTGTATTAACTTGTTTAGGCTATAAAATGAGTTTTACAAATCCTTTTTGAGTGAATCAAGTTGCTAAAATCTTGTTTAGATGTCCTCTGTCCAGTAGCATGTTCATCATATTTTATTAAAATGTTTTTATGCAGAAACTTTAGAATTTGTGTGTTTGCCCTTATTTAGGTGTTTTGGAATTTATTCCTATTAAGTAAATTATTAAAAATTGTTTGTGGCATCATGCATATAGAACAACCAGGGAACTAAAAGTTATTTTTACTTTTGTGTTATTGTAATTTTTGCATACTCATGCATGGCATAATTTTTTGTATTGTCACTTGTGTGAATTTGTATGTTTATTTGTGTGTTTTGTATTTTTGTTAGATTACTCGGAGGGTCACGAAGACTTTGGTGGTTGCTACTCCTGTCACTCTTGTTGCCAAGGCAAGTGGCACACTTGCATATTTTTTTGTCCTATTATTTTGATATATGCATGTGTAGTAATACTTGGAAAATAGCATGATAGGCTTATTAGTATTGCTATGCTAAAAACTGTTTAGAATAGTTTCTCCCTTTACTAGATGGTCTAGATGCACCTATTATAACTTGGTAGAATTCTAGAAATGCTATGCAAAATGTTGTTTTTGTTATAAGTAAAATTCTACTAAGTTAAAGAACCTCCTGGGTGGATTTTGGCATTGCTTGGTGGTTTATGGTTGAGTGGCTACTCGGGACCATGTCTATGGTGTTTTTCACCCGAGATTGGCTCACTTGTGGACGGCCACCCAGGGACAAAGAGATCAACGTTACTCCGAGTTTAGTGAGCTTACCGTGCAGCCATATGTCATATGGGCTCTGGCTTGACTAAGTATGTAGTATGGAACCGGCCCGGCCTGACAGGTGGTGGTAGAGGAATGTAGGTGGAGCGCGTCAGGACGGCAGTGGTCGGGAAAATACTTCGGAAAAGTCTCGTCTCCATCCTCTCCTTTCCTTTTCACTTCAAGAAGGTCAAGGTCAGAATGGGTTGATGGAGTCTTATGGTGAAAGTGCACAACCTCTACAGAGTGTCAATCTAAGTACTTAGCCGTGTCCCCGGTTACGGACGATTCTGAGCAAGCTGGACGAGGACGTCAACGGAAGATCTCACCATTCTTATTTCTCTAAGTTAAAACTTGATGGGTGAACAAGGGTAGTGGAGACAATGGTTGTCATACCATACTTGTCTCGTATAGATGAAAAGTGTTTTGAAAAGAGATAGGAAAAAATTGGCTTTATGCAAAACAGCCTTCAAACTCCACAAGCCAAATATGCATATAGGTTATTAGAGTTTTTCCTCTATGAGTCCACAAAGTGTCACTTGCCAGATCCATTTTATATGGTTCTGACCCACCTTGTTGATATCTTTTATCAGGTTGTTCTGATGAAGAGTGAGGTTTGTTAAGGGTTTCGAGTCTTCAACCGACATGCTCGCCTGTGGCTGCATGAAGATGATGAGGGCTCCATGAATAAAGTTATTTCCGCTGTTTACTCTTTGAGCTAGCCTTGAGCTATGCAATTTGTAATGGATATTTTTCCTAAGTACTTGGATCATTCGTGTAATAATTGATGCACTGTTGTGATATTCATCTTAACTGTGTGTGCAAATGATTCGATCCAGGGATTTGCACTATACACAAGGATCGTGCCTATATTTTAAGTGCAGGTCCGCTACAATATTTGACATTCAAATTAACTTCATAAGTTATGCGTTTGGTTCCTGAAATATTTACAACATTTATGAAATCTCCATTTCATATAAACAATATGTTGTAAACTCCCACTCAAATATACACCATACACATATTAAATTGTGAAACCACTTTGGCTCCCACTCAGAAATATGTTATCCTTATATTTGACCATGATTTAACTAGCTCCCACTCAAACATATGTCACCACATATTTTGATCATGGAAAATAGTTTCTGCTCTAACTTAATATATGTCGCCACATATCTTAATTAGATCACACTCGTGTATTTTCTCGATATTTTGGACACCTCCAAAATTCTTAATTAACTATTAATATCGAGAACTCTTTATACGAATGCTAGTACTTTGCCAGCATAAATCCATTTGACTTTAAGCACAACTACACCATGTAGTTAACAACATTGAATCTCTACTAATATAAAAAGAAAGAGANCTTATACTTAAGGATGACGAGCTCAACTTCAGCACCGCCGATGACTTCAAGGACACTCGTTTTGGTGGCTATCTCCTCGAGCTAGTTGGACTATTAGAGCTACCCGTGCCGACGATCAAGGGCAATATTCTGAAGAAGTTCAACAAGGAAGGCTGCTGGGGAATCAAGGCCATCCAAGCTGGACGACAGACCGAGCCCCAGACTGATGCCATCGAGATCAAGCTGATTAGCGACTCCATGGAGAAGGGACTCAACCTCATCATTCAGGACCTGATAGCATGCCTTTGCGGACGTCATCACCGGGAGCTGAGGGGTCACTACCTCCATCACTTTGGGAGACGGTCCGAAGCAGGAGAGCCTTATGACATCGATGTTGAAGATAGGTGCAAGTTTAAGCCCGTATGTAGGTACCTTCAGGACTTAGAGAATCACCTCAATGACCTCCATGAAGATAGACGTTCCGAGCTTTTGAAGAATGATGAGCTATGTGCCCAACTCAAGGAGAGCGAGAAGAAGATCCAGGCTCAAGAAGAGAAGCCAAGGCCAGCAGGAGTTGTTCAAGGCACAGGAGAAGAAGTTCCAGAATCAAGAGAAGAGAAATCAGGCGAAGAACAAGGAGATAAGGACCTTGAAGATGGAGCTTGAAAGCAATGAGGTGGAGCTAGAGGCTGACCACGACTTGATTGAGCGACTTCGTGCAGAGAAGAGAGAGCTGCAAGAGAAGAACTCCGCTCTGGAGAAGGAGTTGAAGGAGCTCAAGATGGCACTTGACAAGGAGGGGATCACTATTGAGATAGTGGAGGAGGATGAGGACGCCATGGTCGAGTAGACTAGTTAGTGAGACTACCATTCTTCTACTTCGACGCTACCTTTCGTTTTCGTATTGACCTACCAACTTGTGGTATGGCAGTACCATCGCTTTTGTTTTTAGAACCTTGGTGTGTTTTGCTTTCTGAATAATCTGTTCGTTTTTATTAAAAAGTTTGTGTTGAGCTTGTGTTTGTTGTTGTTAAATTTGTGTTAACTGTTTGTATGGGTAGAATATTTCTTTAGTTCTTTCTATCTATACTCATCTATTCTTAAACCACAGATGCCTCCTCGTCGAAATCCCGAGAACAACAACAACAACAACAACAACAACGATGCTATGTTTCAACAGATGATAGCAGCACAGACTCAGCTGATGACAATGATGGCACAATTCATGGCCAATCAGCATGCGCCGCCACCGCCACCGCCACCACCCCCGCCACCGCCACCACCCCCACCAGTGGACAGACTTGCCAGGTTTCTGAGGCTTAGGCCTAACAAGTTCTCAACTGCAACGGAACCTATTGTGGCAGATGACTGGCTTCGTTCTGTGCACAAGGACTTGGTGACTTGTGAATGCACTGACACTGAGATGGTGAGATTCACAGCTCATTTGTTGGAGGGGCCAGCAGCTCAATGGTGGGAAACGTATCAAATCACCCACCCTCTGAATGGCTTGACTTGGGAAACCTTCAAGAGATAAGAGTTAAAGCACCATATTTTGAAAAAGGTTTGTTGGTAGTTTCAATTATTCGAACCAACCGGCAACGCCATGGTTAAAATAACATGAAACAAATGGTTCTTCACATAATATATGGAAATGGATATTAGAGAAAAACCACACCAAGCAAACTCACACAAACAAGGACCAATGGGTAACCACAAAGAAAAATTGGAACTTGTTTGAGCACACATGCCACATAGGAAAGATAACTTAATATATCAAATCTAAGTGGCAAACCTCAAATGTTCACATTTTGTGGGATTGTAATATGCACATAGCTTATTACTCCCCCATAATGTGATAATTCATTTTATTTAAACAAGAGGCAAATAAAACCAACTAGAGAAATTAATGGACATTGTAGAATTTGAATTTCTCATGAATATGACATACCACATAGTAGCTAGATAATATTGAAATATCAATACTAGGTGGTGTGCCTCATGTACACACATTTGTAGGTTTGTGAGGTGCACAAAGCACATCACTCCCCCAAAATGGGATAGTCCATTAACATCTCAAAGAGCCAAATGAAATCCACACAAGATTCAATAAAGCTCAACACACAAATTACACATATATGATACACAACTAACGTACACAACCTTGAGTAACAAGACTAGTAGGAAGGAAGCATATCACATACAAGCACATATTAGGAACAAAACTAACACATGCAAGGGAGCAAGCAACTTTCAATGAATATATAAATTAAATACATGTTACCGCAAGGAGGAAGCATTGGATATGAGATAGGTATGTGATAATCCAATTGACTTGGCTTGAGAAATAAAACCATGAAGATCCCTTAATTCTTCAAGAATAGCCAAGTCACCAATGTCCTCCACCATCACCTATTGATCAAGTTGAAGCTTGTTGGTCCCCAACCAAGTTGGGTCCTAAGAGGTTAGTCACAATAGGCTTGGGAACCCAAATAGTGCTTTTCTTGACACCACTTTGAGCTCCCACATATTTGGCAAACACATTGCCAACTCTATCCTTCCCAAGAGAATAAACATCATCAATTATGATAGGGTTGGATGAGGTACCGTTAGTGCATGAAGAAGCAAAATGACCTTTGCCACGACAAAGGTAGCAACACCGACTCTTCTTCTTCTTAATAGGCTCCTCAACTCGAGGAGCAATAACTTGAGTCGTCTTAGGAGGTGGCGTTTGTTCAACTTGTGGTTGAGCACGAGATTGAACAAGAGGCCGCTTCCCTAGTTGCTTCTCACTAAGAGGCATCTTCTTCTTCATTGGGCAATCCCGAATGTGGTGCCCTTCTAGCTTGCACTTGAAGCAAGTGATCTTGGCCGGATTCTTGACTTGAACTTGGCCCTTCTTCTTGTTGTCAAACTTGGACTTGTTCTTGTTGTTGGGGTTGAATCCAAGTCCACTCTTGTCATTTGGGGATTGTTGCACACTCAACATGTTGTCGAGTGCACTCTTCTCCCTATGACGCTTTTCCAAGCCCTTCTTCAAAGAAGTGGCTTGGGCCTTGAGCTCTCCTCTCTTCTCTACATGGTTAGTGACAACACAAGTACTAGAGGAGGTAGATGCATCATTGTTAGAGCAACAAGGCAAAGCAAGTAATTCATCACATGATGTACCAATATTTTTAGTGGATGAACTACTAGGACTAGCACATGGCATTTTAGCATTTTTAGTTATGGTTGTGCTATTATCCACATGAGGCTCACAAGATGTTACCTTTGCAGTGATGGCCTCATGAGCCAACTTGAGACAAGCATAGGATGCTAGAAGTTCATCATTAGAGCTAGATAGATTTTCATGATTTTCTTCCAACTCCCTATACTTGCTAGTTAGCAACTCAAGTTGAGCCCTTAGCTCAACATTCTCCTTCAAAGTGGATGCTTCACAAGAAGTGGAGTTAGTAGCACAAGCATCATTAACTTTAGGAATAGAAGAAGATAACTTAGCAAGCTCTTCATTTAATTTAGCATTTTCATTTTTCGTGGCCTTATATTTAGCAATGGCATGGTCACGTTCTTTAATGATTTTAGCAATTATTTCATTATGAGACTCCTCGATAGAATCTAGTTTCTCCTCAAGAGAAGCACAAGTCTCTTGCTCTTCCACAAGAGCATCTTCTAACGATGCTTTCTCCATAGCATCATCTCTTTCGATCTTACCCTTTTCTTCAAGGCTTGCTTCCAAGGCCTCAATAGTTTCCCCACGCTCAATAAGAGTGCTCATAATTTTAAAGAGGTTAGCTTGGGCACTTTTATTGCTAGGAAGGGCTTTAAGAATCATTAGACCTTTATTTTGCAGAAGGGCATTAACTTTTTCCATATCATCTTCTTCATCATTATTATCATTATTATTATCATTGTCATTACTAGAAGAAGATTTAGCCATAAGACAATGAGAGGTGGATGAAGAAGAATAATTAATTTTTGAACTACTCAAGTTCACATCTTGTTGCATAGCAAATTGGGTTTCCTCTACATTATTATTAATGCAAGAGTTAGAGGGAACACAAGCATTTTCATCATGGAAACAAGATAAAGCAAGCATATCATAAAGAGATTCATCCAAGCAAATTTTTATGATATGCACGGACTATCAACACTAGCATGTAAATCATTTATAGTGCTATGAGTGTTTAGGTCCAAAGATGAAGCATTGCAACAAGATAGAGATAAATGATCATCAATAATGAGCTCACTATCAAAGTTGCAAAACCTATCACTACTCACCATCACATTGGTTTGTGGCTTACCACATTTTGGTGAAGTAGACAAAGACGAGAGCTCGTCACGACCGGGGGTGGAGGGAGAGCAATCATCCTCAATAGAGTTGGACACTCCATATTTATCTTGAAGCTTTGTCCATAGTTCATGAGCGTCCCGGAGAGGCATGATTGACTCAAAAACTACAACACTCACAAATTTGCAAAACTCATTAGAAGCTAGAGCATCTAGATATAAGTTTTTCTCATCCTTTAAAGTCTTACTTTCGTAACCATTTGGAGGAGAAAAACCTATATCTAAGATACGCTCAATATTGGGGTCCAAGACCCGTAGGTGATTAAGCATATGAGTTTTCCAAACATTAAAATTTGTGCCATTAAATCTAAACAAGGAATTGTGCACTAAATCCCTAGACGACATCTTTACTCTCTAGGCGGTAAAGCCAAACAAGAGAGACGAGGCTCTGATACCAATTGAAAGAACAAACTATGCCCGAGATGTCGCCTAGAGGGGGGGGGGGTGAATAGGCGATTAACACTTTTTGTAAATAGGGGCTTGATAATTGCGGAATAAAACTAGGTGTTTAAATTAACAAGCCAACAACCTAATATTCTAGGTTCACCTATGTGCACCAACAACTTATGCTAAGCAATTCAAGCAACAAGATGATAGCAAGATATGAAATTCAAGCACGAAGGCTATCACAATGTAAATTGCATAAGTAAAGCTCGGATATAGAAATAACCGAGGCATGCGGAGAC
Source organism: Puccinellia tenuiflora (assembly GCA_012064385.1). Lineage (NCBI taxonomy): Eukaryota > Viridiplantae > Streptophyta > Magnoliopsida > Poales > Poaceae > Puccinellia > Puccinellia tenuiflora. Next base: position 210,932 of record QRDG01000534.1, on the reverse strand, counting down.
GAGGATGTATTCCTGAGTTCCCCCTTGTTAAGGGAGTACGTCTCGCTGGAGGGGTGTCAGCTCGCCACAAAAGGCCTACTCAAGATGCCATAAAGGCCTCACCCTATTCTCCGATGAACCGCACCCAAGGGATTGGTTCACCTTCCACTATCGGAATCCTTCGGGGCGGATTCCGGAGCCCTTTACAACTTCTCTTGGGGCACACACCCACAACTCAATTGGGGGCTCCCAAATCATGCCGAAGCTTCACAACTCGAAGTCTTTGCGGCACCTCCAAACCGTCTAGGGTACACGATGCACCCAAGAGGCACAAGCTCTTGGGAACACAATGCACCCAAGAGTAACAAGCTTCTCAACGTCGATCTTCACGTATCACCATAGGGAGAGCAACCCGATGCAACAAATGCAAGAGGCAAGAACACACAAAGTGGTCAAGTCCTTCACTCCCAAATTCCAACCAAGCAACAAATGCTTTGAGGGGAATAAGAGAGGAAGAACAAAGGGGATGAACACAAAGCAACTCCAAGATTTAGATCCAAAGAGTTCCCCTCACTTAGAGAAGAAATTGATCGGTGGAAACGTGGATCTAAACCTCCTCTCTCTTTTTCCCTCAAAAAGTAGCAAGAAATATTGGAGGGATTGAGAGATCTAAAGCTCAAGAGAGATGGCAACAATGGAGGAAAGAAGAGCTCAAATGGTAGCAAAAAGTTAGAGACCAAATGGGGAAGAAGACCACTTAAAAGGGAGGGCGGAAATCTGCCCGTTGGAGGCAAAATCGTGAAAGGCCGGCCATCGGGCCGGCCTGGCCGGGGGAATGGCCGGGAAGGCCATATAGGGAAAATGGGTGGGCCGGCCATGGCCGGCCTGGCCCGGCCATGATGGCCGGGCAGGAAACTGAGAGGCCCCGGTCATGGGCCGGCCATATGCCCGGCCTGGCCGGCTGCGCCCCCCCTTTTTTCTCTTTTGATTTTCTGTTTTGAAAATTCGATCGAACCGAAAACGCAATAACTTTCGCATACGAACTCCGTTTTCGATAATCTTGGACTCGTTGGAATCGTCACAACGAGCACAACAAGAATATGTAGAGAAACATCATAGTCCAATAAAATATTATAAAAATAAATGGGGAAAGGTAAAAGCTCCCATTTGCAAATCGGAAATGCAATAACTTTCACCCACGAACTCCGTTTTCGATAATCTTGGACTCGTTGGAATCGTCACAACGAGCACAACAAGATTATGCAGAGAAACATCATAGTCCAAGAAAATATTATAAAACCAAATGGGGAAAGTTAAAAACTCATTTTCGCAAACCGGAAATTCTATAACTTTTGCAATTGACGTCCGAATGAAGTAAAACCAATTTTGTTGGAAAGAGGACGACAAATGCTACCTTTGAAAATGGCAAACAAGCAATGGAGATTTTGCAAAGAAATGGAAGAGAGAAATCTCCCGCACGGATAAACCGGCAAAATCTCCAATACCGAAAACGCAATAGGGAACGCATATGAAAACCGTTTTCGATGACCTTAGCCTTGTCATGACAAGCACGACAAGCACCAAGACCACACCACGATAAGAGACAAATAAGAACCAATAAAGATGATTGCATGGATGCAAAGGTTTGTGCTCTCTACGATGATACGATCACGATATTCGGTCGAGAGCCCCTCTTGATAGTACGGTTATCTATCCTATAACCCGGTCTCTCACTAAACAACATGAGAACGGTAAAATAGAAACCCTATCAAGATCATACCTTTGCCTTGCGCAAAAACCCACTTGAGGTCGATGAAGACGATCTTCAACTCCTCAAGACGCACCACCTTTCTTCATTGCGCTTTGCTCGGTGAAGTTTCACTTGTTGCTCCTCCATAAACCAAGATGGGAGAAGCACCACTTTGGCATATCTTCACTTGGCCTTGAGTGATGATCAACCCGCACAAAGCCTTGATCAACATAAACTTTTCTTCTTCCCTTAACCTTGACTCCAACAAATGGAGAACAAGCAAGCTAATGGACAACCTACAAATATAGCTCAATACAAATATTAGTCCATAGAGATTGTCATTAATTACCAAAACCATGCATGGGGGCAACCATGCACTTTCAAAGTCCTTCTCGAACTTGAGGTTGCCCTTCTCCTTAACTTGCAGAAACTCAGTGAAGTGTAGTGCCATCTACAGTTTTAAGCAAAATTTTAAGTTAGTGAGATGACTAGAGTGCAAAATTTTAAGTTTGAGTGAGGCAACAAGTAAGTCAAAATTTTAGCTTAATGAATTAATGAGTGCGTAAAATTTTAAGGATACCGGAAGGTTGCAATACTTAGTGAGAGTAAAATTTTGCATATATGAGAGGATTGGGAGATAAGCAGTTTTCGAATTTTTTTCACTCCTTGGCTTTTGAAATTACTTTTGTAACTCCTATCTAACGACCATGCTAACTAAGGTCTCCTATGGTCAAGATGGGCTCTGATACCAACTCTGTGGGGACCCCGGACTAGCTGTCCGAAATACCCGATTATGGTTCACACAACGATCCCATGATCAGTCTGTCGTTGCCCATAATCCGAATTGAATACCAAAGTTTACATCCATTACAATACCGAATTAAAGTCTTACATAATAGGTCATTTAGACCGAGTCTTACATGCTTGCCTTCATGGGCCAAATCAAAAGCATTCAGCGGAAGCTACGTAGTAGAAGTCCAACGCGTCCTAACGACGACCCGACAGGCAGTTGACTCACGAAGATCCCTAGTTCGCATAGAAGTCACCATACTCCGCTTCGGCGTAGTTCTCCTCGAGATCTGGCTAAGACAATAGCTAGGGACGAAACCAATATGAGTACAATGGGAATTGTACTCGCAAACTACCCCTAACGTGAGTATGTACCAGTTTTAAGTTGCTTTCTAAGACACTTTTATTTATTAACCATCTCTATATCTTTATTGAAAAACATCTCTATATCTTTGTTGAAAAAGATAAGAAGAGTTTCATTACTATCTTTAAAGAAATCACCCTTGTTATTATTTATCCAAAACTCCTCCTTTTTCCCGACCATATCTCATCATGGTCCATTTAGCTCCAACAACTCATACCACTCCATTTGGTATAGTTGGGTAACATCACCTCCACATTTGTTTCTTTTAACTTACAACTTTTCCAAAAAAAAAAAACTTGCACATGGTCTAGTAGGGCCTCCCAACTGTCCATATCCGAGGACTCGGCTATTCGAATAGTTTTACCCTCTGCAGAGGTAGCACGCTTTTCCCCCATCCATCCGGTAACTCATCGTGTCTGCCACGTCCCACCATACAAGGAGTATGCGAAGTTGAGCCACCGACCATAGCCTGTCCTTTGCTCATGCTAGTATAGGACCCTACCGCTACGAATTCACCATTCCCTCGACACCTAGTACAGGATCCCCCGTCGAGGAACCTAAGTGTGAGGACTCGTAGTTCTGCCCGGCGAGCGAACCCTTCAATCCCCCGTCCATCAGACACCGGGACCCAGGTCAGGGGGTAGGTCGCCATGACCATCCCCTCATGGAACGAGGTCATCCTCGTTGTTGAGGCATCCCATACTAATATGAGCAAACTATATGACTACGCCCTTTCCCATATGTGGGTAGATGTGGTCGCACAGGTTATTGGCTGGTTGACGTAAGTAACAGGACACAATGTGCATTTTTCATAAACATCACCATTCACCATTTCTCCATTTCAATACCGACAGTTCGGCATTCCACATCCATCCAGATACTTTCAAAAGGAGTTTGGAATAAATCATATTTTTCCCATCCTATAGTTTTAAATATCTACTCTATATTTCTACATAGGGTGGCAAAATAGTTTTCATGTCTTTGTAAAAAGGTTTTCAAAATCCTTAACACTTTTGACTAATTCAGGTGATCAAAGTAGAGGAATATAAATGCAAGCTCAGTGAAGTAGCTTGCCTTGCTCAACAAAGTTCTCGGGTTCCTGCTGTTCGAAGTATTCCCCTCCTCGTAGGTTCCGGCAACATTCTCGTCTAATCGATAAACAAACAATGCAAACAATCACTAAAACTAACCAAGCAAACATCACATCATTACAATCATAAACATCACAATTTAGCTACTGCACACACAAGGTAACACAATTTGAATTCAATTTAATTCAATTAACCATTATTTAATTGTGTCACAATTATGGCAGAAACTAGGGTTTCATGTTTAATTGCATAACTTAAGTTCTGTTGATCACAAAATTATGAACTAAAATTCTACAGAAAGCTACTGATGTGTAGAAGACAACCCAATTGGATTTAATTCAATTGGTGTTATTAAACTCCCTATATAATTGTTTTAATCCAGTGAGTCAATATTCTAGTTTTTGCTACAACTCAAGTTAAGGTTATTCAAAACTTAAATCCTTTTAGTGGTAACTAACACTGGTTAAATGTGATCTAACAAAATTGGTCATAACTCATTTGGATTTACCATTATTGATTTATAAATGTTTTGGTCCAGAAATGCTTTCTAACTTTCAACAGATGCCAATTAATTAATAATGATTAATTAATTCTACAAAAATTAGGGGAGCTAAGTGATGACAGTACTAAGCTAAAAAAATGGTTTGACATTATTTGGATTAACAGAGCATCAGAAACAAACAAGTTTAGATTTTATACCTCCTGTGGCATTTTTAAGACTATTCTTTATTTACTAATCTAAATGAAATTAAAACACATTGGTGAGTTAGATAATTTCATAAGCTTTCCAGAACATATTTATTTGATTTATTTGGATTCCTAGATCTCGAGATATTGAATTTCAAAGTTGGGTCCAGTACTGGAATTCCAGGAAAAACTAAATTGGAAAATGTTCCTATTCTGGATAATGTTCAAATTTATGACAGGTGGGGCCTACATGTCAGCGACACAGTGTGCGCGGGTAAATTATTAAAACGCTGACGGGTGGGGTCAGCCCGTCAGTCTAATGTCTAAACAAAGCGGTAAGCTACCGTTGGATCAAGATCCAACGGTCCGGAGCGACCGCATCGGCGACGACCGCAACTGGGCGGCGCCACCGTGCGTCCGACGGAGCGGCGGTCGGGCAGCTCACCTAGGGCTTGAGAGGACGCGCAGGTGATGCATATCGTTCGCGGCGGCCTGGGGAAGCTTGTTGGAGGAGTCCTGCTTGCTGGGGTGGGCTGGTTCATCGGCGGCGAGCAGCACGGCCTCCACGGACACGGGATGTCGACGGCGAGCTCCTGGCGGCGCTTCTGTGCAAGAATGGACGTGCGGGTGAGTGTGCGGTGGCGGTGAGGCACGGCAGAGAGTTAGGGGGAGAAAGGAGAGGGAGAGGTGGCAGCACGGCCACGATACCGTCGTCACCTACCTTCGGCTCCGACGAAGCTCGGGGAAGAACCAGGGCAGCAGCGGCTCTGCTGCAGCGGCTCCGCCCTCCTGGCGGTGCACTGAGGAGAGTGGAGTAGAGGGGAGAGGCAGTGGCGAGGTGTGGAGGGGAATGCGGGCTCGGTTGCGGCTTAAATAGCCGGAGCCCGGTTCAGGGTAGTCGCGGCGCAGGAGGGGCAGGAGGGAAGCTGGGGTGGCTACGGCATGTCCGTGCGGTCGCGGGGAGGTCGTAGGTGCGGATGAGCGTGTCGGGGTGTCGGGGAAGCGAGCGGAGAGAGCTCGATGTGGGGGACGGCCGCGGCGTGCTCTGGGATGGCTTGGGCGGTGCACGGGCATGCACGGGCGACGAGTTTCCGGCGGTTTAGGGCTCCTGCGGGGTGTGGTGCGGGTGCGAGAGGGGGCAGCGAGTTAAGGGAGAGAGGGGGAGGGGACATGGTGCTGCGCAACACGGCGTCGCCACGCCACGGCCACAGTGTCGACCATGGCGCGCGAGTTCGGGCGCGCTGCTCCCTCGAGACCACGGCGACAACCTAGGTCAAATTGGACCTCCTCCGTGCTCCCTCGGGCTCCGGTGAGTGAGGGCAGAGGGATGGTGAGGCTCACTAGCTCGATTATGCACAGATTCGTCGGATTGGTTCGGATTGGTTGATTTGAGGATGAACACAGTTCATGCCTGCAAGGTGTTCGGCACAATGCCTGAACCAAGTTTAAATTTATATTTTTGAAATTTGTTTCCACAATTGACTTTATATATAATAATAGGGATTTTTGGTGCTATGAGAGAATTTATTGGATAAGTGCATCATAGCACATTTTGTGGTTTAAAATTATAAAGAAAGAATTTAGGATTTTAAATCTAGATTTTTGGAAAACATAATTTGAGAGAGAAAAGGGTAGGAACAGAATTGAGTGATTGAGTATCACTCCACTGATTTTTATTTGGAAGAACCTTAATTCCTCAGTTGGAGAAATTTGTTTGTCACTTTGTCACATTACTTCATGTGTTGATGTTTTTATTTTGTTTCCTTTCCTTTCTTCATAATTTTTATTTTAGCAATCACACACATCAAGCAATGAAATACATGCAATCACACATAAAATAATAGAAATTTTTTGTTGGCCCACATTTTTGGAATTAATAATACTTATATTAATTCTGGGATGTTACAGCCACATGCTAACAATGCCATCCATGCCATGGAGCACAACTTGGCTATCAGTTTTGCCATGGGAACCAAGTAGAAAGTTTTCATCTCTCATTCGCCATGGCGGCGTCAAGCGGCAACAAGCAAGACGAGGTACCTCTTGCGGATGGTGAGATGATGGTGGAGAGAAACGAGAGAGCCTAAGAAAACCAGGAGGATCAGACATGGGTTTGATGTGGACAGTAATTAAGTTATTAAATTTCCTTAGCGGACGTTAAGTAATGGTGCTTTGAGTTTTGTGAAAAGAAAAATCAGAAAAGCATGTATACCATCTGATTATATTTAAGAAGTTAATTAGACTTACAATGGTCACTATATTATGGTTACAATTATCTCATGTCTACTTTGGTGTATTTATGAGGACCATATCTACTGTTGAACTTCATACATCTTTTCAATGTGTATTTACATCTAACATCTTCATACTCTCGCGACAACGCACGCGATAGATGGGTCATAAGATAATCCTTCTCTATGATAATATCTTCTGTAACAACAGCTCTCTGTTTGTAGTGATTTATCTTCCTTTCTCCTTGCACCCATTCTGTCGGAGAACAAGCTTCCCCTTAGCTATTGTTGTGTAATTAGAAAAGCTATATGCCTACACTTTATAACAGTATATACAAATGAATATGTTTTATAGACTATTGGTGCTATTTTTTTGTATACAAGAATATCATCTCTAATGCCCGCCGCAACACGCGGGGTATCACCTAGTTATAGATACGTTTGAGACGTATCACCATCCGAGCCAATGGTGCCTCTCCTCATCTTGGCTGTTCCACCAGTATCGACAAACCATAGAGCAGATTTCATCACAGAAGGTTTTTGTAATGTCAAAACATGACATTGCATAGATCGGAATAGCCTGGGCCACTGCCTTCACCAAAATCTCCTTCCCAACATGTGACAGAAACTTCTCCTTCCATCCCTGGATTAACTTCCAGATTCTTTCTTTTAGATACGCAAAGGCTTTCGACTTTGATCTGCCCAAGTAAACCGGCAGGCCAAGATATCTTTCATTGAAAGCTTCATTCTTAATTTCCAACATATTTTTAAAACTCCTCTTCGCTGCCGCCGCTGTTCCTTTACTGAACATAACAACATATTTGTCCTTATTTATGACTTGCCCCGAAGCATCCTCGTACAGGGCAAGGATGTACTTGAGTTTTGCAACATTCACCTTATTTACATTCATGAAGATTAGTGAATCATCATCGAAAAACATGTGGTTAATGTGTGGTGCACCTGGACATATCTGCACACCTTTGAGAGACCCATCTTCCTCAGCCTTCTGGAAAAGAGCTGAGAGGCCCTCAGCACACAAGATGAAGAGATACGGAGATAGAGGGCAGCCCTGTCTTAGGCCCCTCTGAGGATGAAAGACCTCCGTTAACCCAGCATTCACTTTGACTCTATAGAAGACAGATCTCACACAGCCCATGATCAACTGCACACAGCTGTCTGCACCATCTTTAGCATTATCTTCTCTAGGAAAGACCACTCCACCCGGTCATAAGCCTTGCTCATATCGAGTTTCAACGCAGCCAACCCCTCCCTTCCTCCTTTTGTCATATGCATATAATGAGTGATCTCATATGCCATGAGGATATTGTCAGTGATCATTCTGCCCGGGACAAACACACTTTGGCTCTGAGAAATAATTTCCGGCAGAACATCCTTCATCCTACTCGCAATGACTTTGGCAACAATCTTGAAAACCACATTGCATAAGCTAATCGGGCGCAGGTCCTTCAGTCTTTCAGGATTTTTCAGTTTGGGAATAAGGACAAGGGTGGTCTCATTCCACCCTATCGGAATCTGTCCACCATTCAGCACAGCCAGAATTTCTCCCTGCACTTTGCTGCCAACAATATCCCAGAATCGCTTATAGAAAACAGCCGACATCCCATCCGGGCCCGGCGCCTTCAGGTCACCCATAGAATTCAGAGCATCTTTTATCTCTTCAACAGTAAATCTCTTCCGCAGGAAAGTGTTCATTTCAGCAGTCACAGATCTCAGTACACTGCTCAGGAGCTCAGCCTCGCGAGAGCCTGCATTAGAAGAGAAAAGGGACTTGTAGTAGTTAGCAATAAAAATTTTCAGCTCCTCTTCACCCTCCACCACGCCACCATCATCATCTTTCAACTTTTTTATCAAGTTAACTTTCTTCCTCTCAGATGCACAAGCATGGAAGAAACTGGTGTTTCGGTCCCCCTCCTTCATCCAATGTGTATGGGCTCTCTGTTTCCAATACACATTCTTCTGATCTTGGCGTCTGTCCAACTTGTACCGCAACATATTCTCCTGGGCAACCTGCTGCGGTGAGATATCACATCTCCTACAATGATTAAGATCTTTTTTTGCTTTCTTGATTCTGTTCTTCAATTCGCCCAGAACCTCCCTGCTCCAAGTGTGGAGCTCATTGCTCACTCTTTTTATTGCTTCAGCAACCGTTGAGTTCCTCGCAACAACAGCCAGTTCCCAAGCATTTTTCACCACCTCCTCGCATTGTTCTTCCTCCAGCCATCTAGCCTCGAATTTTTGTTGCAACTCGTCCCCTGGTTTCCTCTTATAACTGAACTCCGGCTCCAAAGCCAGGATAACCGACCTATGATCCGAATGCCTCGGATCCCCATTAATAACTTTGTAAGCAGGGAAGTGCGATCTCCACCCTAGATTTGCCACAGCCCTATCAAGTCTCTCTTTTATGTATGATTCAGCCTTGTGACTGTTGTTTCTCCACGTATAAGGATCCCCCACAAAACCCATATCCTCCAGCTCGCAGAACTCAAGAGCCACTCTGAACTTCTCCATGCTCGCTTGTGTTTTTGCCTGTCCACCCTGTTTCTCGCTCTAAAAAAGGATCTCATTGAAATCCCCAAAGCACAACCATGGCAGACTAGATTGCCCATGGAGGATGCGCATTAGCTTCCACGTCTTCTCCCTTGCTCCAGCCTGCGGCTCCCCATAGATCCCCGTGAGCCGCCAGGTGAAACCATCCTCCCCAATGATGACCGCGTCAATGTGGTACCGTGACATCCCTGGGTTCACAGTTAACTTGACATCGTCCTTCCAGAACAGGGCCAGACCCCCGCTCCTCCCCTCACAGTCTTTTACCTCCATGTTAGGCATGTTCAACATCACTTTGATTCTCTTCATCTCTTCCCCATCAAGCTTTGTTTCTTACAGGAAGAGAATGTCAGGATCTTCCGCCTTCCAAAGTTCTAGAAGGCCCATAACTGCCCGCTGGTTCCCAAGCCCCCGGCAGTTCCAAGATATGGCAATCGTTAGAAAAAGGGAACCAGGAAACTTTTTCTCCGCTCTCCTCGCGTCAAGTGTCACCTTCTCCTTGCTTGGTCCCCCGTGGGTGTTTGCATGCGTGACAAGTGGCAACACTAGAGAGTTTTGGTGGGATTTTCCCATCCCACCGGATGGAGGACGGATGGGTGGAAACGCATTTATTTTTAGATTCGTTTTTTTAAAATGAAATATCTCTAGAACCGTTGATCCAAATTACGAACCGTTTTCATATTTGAGATCCTCGCGTCGAGATCTTCAAAACTAGATCCCATGTTGATAGGTTTCGAGAATTTTTTTTTGTACATTCGGTAGCACGTGGTTGTATATCCGGTAGCACGTGGTTGTACATTTCTAGATTTTGTACATCTCCAAATTTGTATATTTCCAGTTTTCTGTACATTCGGTAGCACGTGGTTGTACATTTTCAGTTTTGTACATTTTCAGTTTGTACATTTCCAAATTTTGTACATCCAGTAACACCGTGAGTGTACATCCAGTAACAATATGTGTGTACATCCTGGTACGGCGACGAATCCTCCGTACCCTAACGCCCCGAGACTGAGTCCGCCCGTACGCCGCGGTAGCGGCGACGGGGGACGAAGCCGAGCCGCTAGATTATGTAAAACTTACAACTTGTATTATAAGTTAGGGTGTAGGGTGGGGTGACAAGTAACCCAACTTATATACAGTATGAAAAAAGACTTAGATTTTATATTTGTGCATGTACAAGTACCGTACGTGTACATCACGCTTTGCTTGCTCCCGAAAAGTACAGTGAAAGAAAAAACTAATACATACTCGTTTCCAAGCACTCCCTTTCTTCCGAAAAGTATAATGAAAGAAAAAAACGAGTACATACTCGTTTCCGAGCTAGCAGTACTCGGAGCTAGCTAGCAATCGATTGACTAACAACGTAGAATAGAAAAAAAATTGGCTGTCGCGCGTACGCGGAGAGCTTCCGCATGTGTACGTGGGGGCTTTTTTCCTCCACACCTTCGCTGGAGATGTACGTACGCGGGCTAGCGCGTTTGCTGCCGTTTTTAGGAGGCAGTTACAAAATTTAATTTTGCTATCATAGGCCACCACGTGGCGCGCTCGTAAGGCTCGAAAGTTCCCTTCCGAAAGGGTACCCTCTTGGTAGCTGCACCCCTAAGATATGGCCTTCATTGATCATTGCAGGGCTGAAATGGCAGCCCCACGTCTGTGGTTGTGTTTTGTCCCAACTTTCCATTTTGTTTACTCAGAGTCCTCTCGCCTCTATGCTTCTTTTCTTTGCCTTGGCTTGAGTCAGACCCAGTGCTCTTTTGATCACCGTCTAGCCCAGGTTTTACCCCCACAGGGACCAAAGCAAGACACATATCCTTATCAATCAAATCAATCTGCTCTCCTTCAAATAGTAGTCCATTGGTAGCATTCCCACCCTCACCTGGTTTGCATTTCTTTGGGGTTTGTTAGGAGATGAGAGGACACGATACGACCGTAGCCCAATAGTCCTCGGCTGCTCTGTACTACTCCCTCCGTTCCAAAATAGATGACTTTTATTTGTATAGATACAAATGTATTTAGACATCTTTTTAGTATGTAAATACATTTGCATGTAGACAAATGGAATTCAAGTATCTTGGATCGGAGTATTTTGGAACCGAGGGAGTATTAAACCTCTCTCTCTCTCTCTCTCTCGACCCCTGCTCTTCGCGGGCCAGCGGCGGCGAACTATCTCCTTCGACGGCGACCGGAAGGAAGCTGCACTGTGAGTCCCTTGTCCTCTCCCTGCCCTCCCCTCGTCAGCCCTCACTGCTCTTCTACCTCCCTCGTGCTCAACTGCCCTCGCGATTTCATTTTCCAGATCCGAACTTGCTTCCCCCTCCACGCTTGGTCTCTCACTAGACGCCGCCTCCCCTGTGAGACGGTGAGTCCCTTTCTCTTGCCGCGTCCCTCCCCGCCTGCAGGTCTGATCTGGAGCGAGTGCCCTGCCTTTTCTTGCTGCTTGATTTTCGTGCGCACGCTTATTGTTTCACTGTGCTAGTACAGTATTATTTATCAGTCTGTGGTTCTGGAATGTATTAAGGCTGGAGGTGGATTCACGAGAACAAGAAATTTCGAGCTGCAAAATCACACTATATACGAATTAGATACGATGCATGCCAACCTGTTTATCTGTAAAAGATATTTCACATGTTTGTCGAATACCCACTTCCGCGTAAAGAAATGATAGAATGTTTTATGAGTACCTTATCCCAATAGTTTACTAGGAGAGCAGCAGATGGATTATCTCTCAAAAAAAAAAAAATTCATATGTGTTGCTAAACACAAGCCAGCGGCATTTTGTGAAACCTAGATAAGCATTGTCACAAGATATATGTGAGATCCAGGGAATAAATAATTTTGTGCAGATAGTGCGTTGTTTCAAATGGAACGAAGTTTGTTGTTCTTTCTCAAGTGTTCAATTTATTTTTCTAACAAGTGTCAGATTTTCCTTTCAGTGACAATAAGCCAACATAAAGACATGGATCTTCACAAGGAAGTTACTGCAGATAAGTTAACTGATGATCTAGTTGTCGATATCCTCTCCCGGCTAGAATACAAGCACTTTTGCCGAAGCAAATGTGCCTATAAGGCATGGTCTGCATTGTCCTGTGATCCAGAATACCGCAAGAAGCTGCCCAACAAAGTAACCACTGGCTTTTTGTACCAACGCCGCAACAAGTCTGCTGTCTCACTTGTTAGCCTGCTCCAACAAATTGGAGAAATCGATGGAATTCTTGCTGATGTGCCACACCATGAACATTTGGAATTCCTCGACTGCTGCAATGGTCTGGTCCTTTGTAAGTACAGCAGCAGCTATACTACTCCAGGCGTTCGCCGCTTTGTTGTGTGCAACCCAGCAACACGGCAGTGGAGAATACTCCCTGATACTCATGCTGGGAAGGATAGCCATCATGCCACAACTATTTTGGCCTTTGATCCTTCATGGTCACCACACTTCTATGTCTTCAATTTTAATCGGTCGAGCAACCTTGAGATGTTTTCATCTGCTTGTTCCGTGTGGCTTGTGGATGATAACTGGGATTCTTATATAAGTGTTTCCTGTAGGTCTCACATATTTCTTCATGGGAAGTTGTATGTTGAGACTACTGGACAAGAAGTTGTGGTGTTCGAAGACTTGGATGGAATGAGTGATGGCACACTGCCCTGTCATTGGATTATGGATATGCCATCTGACTCTTTTTATGTGGGTACTTTCACCCATGGTTGCTTTGGCAAATTGTCAGGGAACGTGCACTATGCATTGCCTGATAAGGATGGTCGCTCGATCGTAGTTTGGACTCTGGATGAATTGGCTTATGGTTTACACACTTGGATTGTGAAGTGTCACCTTAGTATGACTGATGCATTTGGAAGGGATGCCTTTATTCACTATGACAATGGTGGCGAGGATGGTGAAGGTTACTGGTTTTGGAACTGTGATTATTGGATTATCGCTCTCGACTTGGAGAAAGACCTTGTTTTCCTCTCAGACCAGAAGACAGAGAAGCTTCTTTCTTACAACATCGGCACCGGGAAACTCAATGAGATACGAGACAGCTTTGATCGGGGTCCATACTGTGCCTATGTACCATGCTACTCAAAGCTTCCAGCTCAAGAATATTCGCGGTAGTGAATATCATCTTCTATTCTGTATGCCACTATGAGTGTTCCTCTGCTTTAGATTCTGAACCACCTTGTCTATATTATTATGTTAGTCGATGTCCCCTTGTGTATTATGTTAGTCGGTGTTATCTGTATGACCAGTCCAAGAACCTTGCCTTTTATTTTGTTGTGCTCCCGTGTTCCTGTACTAACATGCATTGTTCCCATTTTGTTAGTATGTTTAAGTTTATTACATGTAAGATTACACGTCTTTATTATGCTCTGTTGTTTGTGATGTTTTTTTCCGTAAGCTCTTATTTACTTTTGTTTGTGGATATTGTAAGCTACCACTCACTATTCTCTATATTACTGGAATTGGGGATAGAATTCAGTACGTTACAAGGAGGAATCCCAGCTGACCCAGATCTGGATCCAACCTAATTCACTCAATCACGGCACTGCCGTTCTCTCCTTTCTTCCTAGCCAAGTTTTTTCAGCGTCAGTCACCGATACCTTAAATAACACTCTGATCTCTCTCCTTAATGGGTTACAAGGCTACTTAGCCCATTCTTGGCCTGCAAGCCGAACAGATGGTCTGGTAGCCCTTTTGGGCCTTCCTCCACTTGCACCACCAGGCGGCCCGTCTTCAGGTGCATCGTCAGTGACAGGGTGGTCGCTGACATTCCCTCGCCCATGAAAAGCTGCTTGTCCCCAAGCAGGCGCAAAAGGAAACAATTGCTGCAGGGCTTCTAGGTCTTCCCAGGTAGCAAGTGAATCCGGCGAGCCGCTCCACTTGATCAATCCTTGGACAATTGTGTTAACGCCGCGCTGACGAACACGACGATGGAGCACCTGCATCGGGACCTGATATTCAGCGTCAGAAGGCGGTAAAGTAGGTGTTACCTGTTGTCCAGGACCCAAACATGCTCGCAGCTGTGGGACATCGAAGACTGGATGTATCTTGCTTGTTGATGGTAGCTCAAGCTTATAAGCGACTTCACCAATTCGCTCCACCACACGGAAGGGGCCAAAGAATTTAAATGCCAGCTTGTGATTTGCACGCCGTTCCACCGAGGACTGAATATACGGCTGCAGTTTGAGAAACACTTCATCACCGGGAGCAAATGAGCGTTCAGAACGGCGCTTGTCAGCTTGCGACTTCATTCTCTGTTGCATCCTCAACAAGTGCTTCCTGACAGAAGCTTGTACCAAGGACCTTTCCTTTAGCCATGTCTGAACATCCATGGGAGCAATGCTATCGGAAACTGTGATGCCAAAGTAACGAGGCTGTCGCCCATAGATCACTTCGAACGGCGACTTGCCAAGAGAAGAATGCCAGTTCGTGTTGTACCAGAATTCACACAGGCCGATCCACTTTACCCAGTGCTTAGGGTGCGAGCTGATGAAACACCGTAAGTAGCACTCGATGGACTGGTTAACGCGCTCAGTCTGTCCATCAGTTTCAGGATGGTAAGCAGTACTGAGCCGCAGTTCTGTGCCCGTGGTGCGAAAGACAGAGCGCCAAAATTGACTGGTAAAGACTGGATCTCTGTCAGACACAAGCGTCAGTGGCATACCGTGCAGCTTGTATATGTTGGAGACGAACAAGTCTGCGACAGTGCTGGCGTTGTAAGGGTGCTTCAATGGCATGAAATGGGCGTACTTCGAGAACTTATCAACCACCACATACAAGCAGTTGTACCCTGATGATGGGGGCAGACCGTCGATGAAGTCCATAGTCGCCATCTCCCAGGGCCCCGACGGAACTGGCAATGGCTGAAGGAGTCCAGCAGGCAATGTGCGATCTGGCTTTGCTTGTTGACACACACGACACTCGCGAACCAGCTTCTTAACCGTGGCCTTCATGCCGGGCCACTTGAATAGGGCAACGACACGCCGGTAAGTAACTGGGAACCCGGAGTGTCCACCACAAGGGCTGGAGTGGAACGCATGAACAATTTGCTGTTGCAACTTATCATCGGCACCAATCCAGATGCGATCTCCATAACGCAGGACACCATCACGTAAGGAATAATGCGGCTCAGCCAAGGGATCGACCGCCAATTTCTGCAGCAGCTTCCGGACATGTTCATCACTGGCGTAGCTCGCCACCACTTGATCAAGCCAGCTCGGTTGAATGGTAGTGGCAGAGAAAACTTCAGATGAAGATGGAGGTTTCCGCGACAAAGCATCCGCTGCAGCGTTGAGAATCCCCTTTTTGTACACAATCTTGTACTGCAACCCCATCAATTTGGTCAGTGCCTTTTGCTGCCATTCTGTGTGCAACCGCTGATCTGTCAAATGTGTCAGGCTTTTGTGATCTGTACGAATGATGAATTCCGCCAGCTGCAAGTAAGGTCGCCATTGCTGCACTGCCAGGAGGATCGCAAGATATTCTTTCTCGTACACGGAGAGGCCTTTGTTACGGGGGCCCAGCGCCCTGCTAACATACGCCAAAGGATGCCCACGCTGAGAAAGAACAGCGCCTATACCAGTGTCACATGCGTCAGTTTCGATCGTGAACTGGCAACTGTAATCTGGCAAGGCTAGAACTGGCGCCGTGATCAAGGCCTGCTTAAGGGTGTTGAACGCCAACTCCGTCGTTTCTGTCCAGACGAACACTGAACCCTTCTTCAGGAGTGCTGTCAGAGGCTGACTAATGACAGCGTACATGCGGATGTGTTTCCTGTAATACCCCGTCAGTCCAAGGATACCTCTTAATTCCTTCAAATTTGTCGGTCGAGGCCAAGAACGAATAGCTTCAATCTTTGTTTCATCCGTGGCAACACTAGAGGCTGAGATAACATATCCCAAGTACGCAATTTTCTCCTGGGCGAATGCACATTTCGACAGTTTCACCTGCCACTTGTCTCTGGCGAGGATTTCCAACACAGCACGTACATGATCTAGGTGTTCCTCATAAGTCGAGCTGTAGATGAGTATGTCATCAAAGAAAACGAGAGCGAATTTGCGCAAAATTGGGGCCAATGTAACATTCATCGCCCTCTGAAACGTTGCTGGCGCGCCCGTTAATCCAAACGCCATCACACGGAATTCATAGTGCCCATTGTGGGTCTGGAATGCAGTCTTGTGCTCCTCACCTGGAGCTAGGCGAATTTGGTGGTAGCCCGCTCGCAGATCAAGTTTAGAGAACCATCGCGCACTGGCCAGCTCATCCAATAGCTCATCAATGATCGGGAGCGGGTATTTTCCCTTGACAGTCATCGCATTTAGATGGCGATAGTCAATCACTGGCCGCCAGGTGTTGTCAGCCTTACGAACCATGATAACAGGTGAGTAAAATGCGCTGTTGCTGTGGGTGATGACTCCCTGCTCCAGCATCTCCTTGATCTGTCTTTCAAGTTCAGTTTTCAGCTCTGGGGCTAGGCGGTAAGGACGCAATGAGACAGGTCTGGCACCGGGCATGAGTGGAATGCTATGGTCATAGCGGCGACGCGGTGGTAAATCAGTAGGGGTACGGAACACACCCTCAAACTGGTCCAGTAGTTTCTGAATTTCAGGCTTCTGTTGCTGTTGTATCACCCCCTGAATGTCCTTGGCCAAGTGCAGCTCCAAAATGGTTGGTGCTATGCCACCAGCTTCTGAACCGTGTAGTATAATTTGGCTTTTGTTGTGACAGAAGGCAATCCACCTCTCCCCCCAGTGTGTCATCATTGGGCTGTGTTTAACAAGCCAATCGAACCCTATAATTCCATCATAACTGTTCAGGGCCAACACACGGAAACTATCAGTGAATGTGCACCCTTGAGATGACCATTGTAACACAGGAAACCAATCTGTACTGGTAAGGATGGCGCCACCTGCGACCTTTACTGTTAACTTCCGTGCAGTATGTCTTCCATCAAGCTCCTCAGCCAATTTGTAATCAATGAAACAGGTAGAACTGCCTGAATCAATCAAGAACAACATGTTTCTGCCCTGTACTGTTACATTCAGTTGCATAGTCTTGGGTGCAACATGCCCTGGCTTCATTGCGGCCACTGATAGATGCATCAGGTTCTGGTCTGGCTCGTCACCCTCAACAGCTTCATCTCCCAATTCGGTGCTCTGAAAACAGTCGATCATCTCCTGGACCACATGCAGTTGGATTGCATTTTTACATTGGTGCTCTCTTCCCCATTTTTCTCCGCAGATAAAGCAGAGGCCCTTTGATCGTCTATATGCTTTTAGATTGTTCCATTTGTCATCATGTTGCACCTTGGACACCTCAGGAAGCCTTTTCTCTTCAGCTGGCTTTGCAAACCAACGTTGCGGCGGCGGTGGTGGTGGCAGAGGCAAGGGTTGTGCTCTGCGCACCGTTGGCGTCACCTGTGCGTTCTGTGGCGTACACCCATCGCCTAGTTCCTCATACAGCAACGCCAGGGAGTACGCTGCATCCAAATCCCGCGGTTGCTGAATTGCAACAAGCACGCGCACCGCCGGCTTGAGACCATCAAGGAACCGAGTAAGGTAATGGATAGGATCTGGGCTAGTTTCATATGCAGAAATCTGATCCAGCAACTCAACGAAACGCTGGACATAGTCAGCCACAGTTCCTGTTTGACTGATGTGGAACAATCGCCTAACAAGGATTTGGTGTTGGTTCCTGCAGAATCTCCTCTGTACTGCGGCAGTGAACTCCTCCCATCAGGCATGTGGTGTCTTAGGCAGGTAAGATTCCAGCCATGTAGCTGCGGCACCAGTGAATAAGGAAGTTGCATACGAAACCCAATATTCCACCGGCGTGCCCCACCTCTTGTAGTACTCCTCGCATCTCTGTTTCCACAATTTGGGATTAGTTCCATCAAATTGCGGCAGTTCCACCCGAGGAGCAGAAGGGGAAAAATCAGTGAGCGACTGTCCTCCAATCGTGTTCAGAAACACAGAGCCCGGGCCAGGATTCGTACCTTTGCCCGGAGGAGGCGAGTGCAAGGCACCCGCCCACCCCCGGTGTTGCAGATGATTGCGGTGCCCATCGGGGCCGACGGCTCCATCCACCGGCGAAGTGCTCGGCCGGTTTTGGATGGCGCAGTCAATTGTTGCCGCCAATTGCGAGATCTCGGAGCTGAGTGCGAGCTTGACGGTGTCGATGTCGCAGCCGAGGCTCTCCTTGACTCCGACCAGATCCGCCCCCAACTGGGCTTGGATCGAGTCCAGGCTGTCGCCGACGTCCTTGAATTGTTTCTCAGTGTCGTTGACGAAGACCTTCACGGCGTCAAGAATTTCCTTCTTATGATCCAGGAACTTGCTCTCGTACTCCTCCGCAGTCTCGGCCTTGAGGATGTTGTAGATGGCCCGCGCTTCTGGTGAGAGATGATCCATGATCGTTGCTCGTCGGTGTAGCGCGAAGCGGGTGCGGCGATTGTGGAGGGGAAGCTCCAGGATCGGAGGCTCTGGATACCAGATGTAAGCTACCACTCACTATTCTCTATATTACTGGAATTGGGGATAGAATTCAGTACGTTACAAGGAGGAATCCCAGCTGACCCAGATCTGGATCCAACCTAATTCACTCAATCACGGCACTGCCGTTCTCTCCTTTCTTCCTAGCCAAGTTTTTTCAGCGTCAGTCACCGATGTTAGAGTAGATTATATTGTTCTGTATTACCCCATTGTATAAGGGGCTTTCTGCATATTGCACACCTGTACATGTACTATATATTGTGGCCTTTGGCCCCCTGGGAATACAAGCTGCTTATTCCTAACATGGTATCAGAGCCGTAGGGTTTTTTTTTCTCTCTTCCCGCAGCCGCAGCCGCCGCCCGCCTCGGCACCTCGCCACCGCATCCGGTCGCTGCCCGCTGCCTCTTCCTCGCGCGCCCGGCCTCCCTTCACCACTACCGCGCCCTCCACGACCGTCCCGCATCCCATCCCCTGCTCCCGCACCTCGTCTGCAGCCGTCGCCCGCCTCCACGCTTGCGTCGCCGGCCTCCCGTCCCGCACCTCGCCGTCGCCGGCCTTCTGCCTCCACGCTCCCGCATCTCGTCCTCGCGCCCTCCACGCCCGTCCCGCATCCCATCCCCTGCTCCCGCACCTCGCCCGCCTCCACGCTCGCGTCGCCGGCCTCCCGTCCCGCACCTCGCCGTCGCCGGCCTCCCGTCCCGCACCTCCACGCTCGCGGCCGTCTCCGTCGCCGGCCTCCCTCCACGCTTGCGGCCGTCTCCGTCGCCGGCCTCGCCCGCGGCCGGCTCCAGCTCCCACGCCCGCGGCCGGCTCTCCGTCGCCCCGCCGTCTGCCGCCCCCGTCCACAGTCGCCGCCGTCGCCGCCTCTCCGTGCGCGGCCGCTTGCTTCGCTCGATTTGCTGGATCGATTTGCTAGATTGATTTGCTGGATTGATTCCTAAAAAAAAAAAAAAAAAAAAAAAAAAAAAAAAAAAAAAAGGTACAATGTCTTCTTCGTCGGGCTACGTTGCGATTCCTCGCTGCCCGGTGATTTTTGATGGCGCGAATTACCCTGATTTCGCTGCCTTCATGCGCGTCCACATGCGCGGTCTTCGTCTTTGGGGTGTGCTTTCTGGCGAGGTCTCCTGTCCGCCGCGCCCCGTTGCTCCTCTGGCACCCATTGCACCGCCGCCTGTTGCCCTTGCTTCCGATGCTACTCAGGAGGCTAAGGATGCAGCCCAGAGTGCTTATGACACTGCTCTGGCTGATTATAAAGGGAAGGTCGAGGAACATTCTACTGCTGTTGCGACGTACCGGCTGGATCTGTCTGACTACGCTCAGTGGATAGATGAGGATGCTCGTGCTGCTGCTGTTCTCACTTCCAGTGTTCTGCCTCAGTATGCTGCTGAGTTCATGGGTCTTCCCACTGCTGCTGCTCAGTGGACTTTTTTCGTCAGCGCTATCAGCCGTCTGGCGATGCTCTTTACCTGTCCGTGGTTCGTCAGGAGCATGATCTTCAGCAGGGCGATTCCACTATTGATGACTTCTACACTCAAAGTGCTGCTATATGGCGTCAGCTTGATTCTCTTCGTACTGCTGTGTGTGGCACCTGTCCCTGCTGTCTGACTGTGCGCGCAGATCTGGAGTTTCAGCGTGTCTATGAGTTCTTGTCGCGGCTCCGCAAGGAGTTTGAGCCGCGCCATGCCCAGCTGCTTGCCCGTGGTCGTGTTCCGCTCTCTGAGGTACTAGCTGAGCTTCGGGCTGAGGAGACTCGTCTTCGTGGTGCTGGTCTTCTTGAGGTTCCCTCTGTACTTGCTGCTCGTGGTCCTCCTGTGCCGTCTGCTCGTGGTCCTTCTGTGCCGCCAGCCTCGTTGCGGTCTCCAGGTCCACCGATACTCTCTCCTCCTCCGGCCCAGAGTCAGCCTCAGCAGCCCCGTGCGTCTCCTCGTCCTCCCTGCGCCTACTTTAACAGGCCAGGTCATGATATCTCGAGCTGCTGGAAGAGGGATCCCAGCTTACGTCAGCAGTTCCTTGCTCGTCGGCAGGCTGGTTCTTCAGGATCTTCTGCTGTTGTCCAGGCTGGATTGTCAGGATCTTCTGCTGCTGCACTGTCTGATCAGGACATTATCCGAGGTCTTCGTAGTCTGCTCGCTGCTACAGGCTCTTCCTCGACGGGTACTGCTGGTTCTGTGACTAGCTCTTCGGGCACTGTGCGACCACCACCTTCTACACAGTCAGGTACGTCATCCCCGTGGTATCTGGATTCTGGAGCTTCTTTTCATATGACTTCTGCGTCTTCTATTCTTTCTGCTCTTCGCTCTTTTATTTCTCCTGTTCGTGTTATCACGGCTGATGGTAGCTCTCTTCCTGTTTCCAGTCGAGGCACCCTTTCTACTTCCTCTTTCTCTGTTCCTGATGTTTCTCATGTTCCTAGTCTTAAGATGAACCTGTTTTCTGCTAGTCAGCTTACTGATTCTGGTTGTCGCGTCATTCTTGACGCTGATTCTTGTGCTGTTCAGGACCGTCGTACACAGGCCCTGGTTGGAGCTGGCCCTCGCAGCCTTGAGTCCCCGGGGCTATGGGAGTTAGACTGGCTTCGCGTTCCCTCCGCTGACACTTCATCAGCCAGTCCTTCTGTGGTCACTGCTTCTGTCACTGGCTCTTTTCAGCAGTGGCATCATAGGCTGGGTCATCTTTGTGGCTCCCGTTTATCGTCATTAGTTCGTCGTGGTCTTCTTGGGTCTGTCTCAGGAGATGTGTCTTTACATTCATGTCAGGGTTGTAGGTTAGGCAAACAGATTCAGCTTCCCTATCCTACTAGTGCGTCTCATTCAGATGTTTGGGGTCCGGCACCCTTTGCTTCTAAAGGGGGCCATCGATACTATATTTTGTTCATTGATGATTTTTCACGGTACACCTGGTTATTTTTTATGCGCTCTCGCAGTGAGGTGCTTGCTATTTATCAGCGCTTTGTGGCCATGGTTCGTACTCAGTATTCCACTCCTATTCGTGTGTTTCGTGCTGATTCTGCAGGAGAGTATATCTCCCAACACCTGCGTGGTGTTCTTGCTGAGCAGGGCACCCTTGCCCAGTTCTCGTGTCCCGGCGCCCATGCTCAAAATGGTGTCGCCGAGCGTAAGCATCGTCATATTCTTGAGATTACCCGTGCTATGATGATTGCTTCCTCTCTTCCGCCGCATTTCTGGGCTGAGGCTGTTGCTACGTCGACTTACCTCATTAACATTCAGCCCTCTGCTGCCCTTCAAGGTGGCATTCCTCTCGAGCGTCTTTCTGGTACCTCTCCAGACTACTCGGCTCTTCGTTTATTTGGTTGCGCTTGCTATGTTCTTCTTCCTCCTCGCGAACGCACCAAACTGACCGCTCAGTCTGTTGAGTGTGTTTTTCTTGGATACAGTGATGAGCATAAGGGCTACCGCTGTTGGGACCCTGTTGGTCGTCGGATGCGCATCTCCCGTGATGTCACGTTTGATGAGACGCGTTCCTTCTATCCTCGCCACACCTCTGGCACTTATCCGGTGGATGATATCTCTTTTCTCCTTTTTCCTGATTCACCTCCTGCTGTCTCTTCTCCACCTCCTAGTTCTTGTGCGTCTCCTCCATCTTCGGCGCCATCCTCTCCTCCGCCTAGTACTCCTCGTTCTCCGGCTTCGGCTCCTCCTTCTCCTATTCCTTCTTCCTCTTCTTCTGATGCGTCGTCTTCCGCCGATGAGTCTTCCCATTCACGGCCTGTTCGTCAGCGTCGTCCTCCTGACCGTTATAGTCCTAGTAAGTATGGTCTTTCTGTTGTCTCCGAGCCGACTGCTTATCGGGATGCTGAGCGTCATCCTGAATGGCAGCTTGCCATGGCTGAGGAGATCGTTGCGCTTGAGCGCACTGGCACCTGGGATCTTGTTTCTCCCCCTTCTGGTGTTCGTCCTATCACGTGTAAGTGGGTCTATAAAATTAAGACCCGCTCTGATGGATCTCTCGAGCGCTATAAAGCGCGTCTTGTGGCTCGTGGCTTTCAGCAGGAGCACGGCCGTGACTATGACGAGACTTTTGCCCCTGTGGCTCATATGACCACTGTTCGTACTCTTCTTGCTGTTGCTTCTGCTCGACGCTGGTCTGTGTCCCAGCTTGATGTTCAGAATGCTTTTCTTAATGGCGAGTTGAGTGAGGAGGTTTATATGCAGCCTCCTCCTGGGTATTCTGTTCCTGATGGGATGGTTTGTCGTCTTCGACGATCTCTATATGGCCTGAAACAGGCCCCTCGTGCCTGGTTTGAGCGCTTCTCCTCAGTGGTTATCGCCGCAGGCTTCTCTCCCAGTGCTCATGATCCTGCACTGTTTGTCTACACCTCTCCTCGGTGTCGGACCTTGCTGCTTCTCTATGTTGATGACATGATCATCACCGGTGATGACCCTGAGCACATTGCCTTTGTTAAGGCTCGTCTACGTGAGCAGTTTCTCATGTCTGATCTTGGTCCTCTTCGCTACTTTCTTGGGATTGAGGTTTCTTTTACAGCCGATGACTTCTTTATCTCCCAGGAAAAGTATATTCAGGATCTTCTTTCTCGGGCTGATCTTAGTGATGACCGTACTGTTGAGACTCCTATGGAGCTTAATGTTAAGCTTCGTCCTACTGATGGTGATCCTCTTTCTGATCCCACACGTTATCGTCATCTTGTTGGGAGTCTTGTTTACCTTGCTGTCACTCGCCCGGATATCTCTTATCCTGTTCATATTCTGAGTCAGTTTGTCTCAGCTCCTACCACCGTTCACTACAGTCATCTCCTCCGTGTTCTTCGTTATCTCCGTGGCACTATTACTCGTCGTTTTTTCTTCCCTAGTTCCAGCTCTCTCCAGCTCCAGTGTTACTCGGATGCTACGTGGGCGAGTGATCCTACGGATCGTCGTTCACTTTCTGCTTACTGTGTGTTTCTTGGTGGTTCGCTTGTTGCTTGGAAGACGAAGAAACATGTAGCGGTTTCCCGTTCGAGTGTTGAGGCTGAGCTGCGGGCTATGGCTTCGTTGATTGCTGAGGTGACCTGGTTACGGTGGTTGCTTGCCGATTTTGGGGTCTCTGTTACGACACCCACTCCTCTTTTGTGTGACAGTACAGGTGCTATCAGTATCGCACGTGATCCGGTCAAGCATGAGCTGACCAAGCATATTGGTGTTGATGCTTTTTATACACGTGCTCAGGTACAGGATCAGGTTGTTGCGCTTCATTATGTGCCTTCAGATTTGCAGTTGGCGGATTTCTTTACAAAGGCACAAACCCGAGCGCAACATGACTTCTTACTCTCCAAACTCAGTGTTGTGGATCCACCATGAGTTTGAGGGGGGGTGTTAGAGTAGATTATATTGTTCTGTATTACCCCATTGTATAAGGGGCTTTCTGCATATTGCACACCTGTACATGTACTATATATTGTGGCCTTTGGCCCCCTGAGAATACAAGCTGCTTATTCCTAACAACCGATACCTTAAATAACACTCTGATCTCTCTCCTTAATGGGTTACAAGGCTACTTAGCCCATTCTTGGCCTGCAAGCCGAACAGATGGTCTGGTAGCCCTTTTGGGCCTTCCTCCACTTGCACCACCAGGTGGCCCGTCTTCAGGTGCATCGTCAATGACAGGGTGGTCACTGACAGATATGGTATAACCTATTTCCCTTCGCCCGTCGCTTTAAACTAAAGTTGACTTATTTCGTTAAGACATGCTGTTGCCAACAGTTGCTTTGTTAACACTCCCATCTGCTTATGTGACATGTAGGTGATGCCACTAGGTTAGTATTCAGAAGTAATTTCTTATGATTTTGATTTTGTATCACATAAACTTGTCTTAAGCAAAATGTCTCCCTTACTTTGAAAAGGAGAGTGTCCCATATTAAACCCTACGGTTTTTTGCAATGCTTTCTCTACACCATGATCAGGGAACTGATAGGATGAGCAGTTTCACAGGGAGGACGTTATATCCTGCATTCCTGATTGTATATACTTGTAAAGAAAAAACATTGAAATGTAGTCCATTTGTATGTAGGTTGCCAGGCATGATACGAGTATCACCAAATCCTTCATCACCTGTCTGAATGTTGCTTTTTCACTGATTCTGTACCGAGCCAAGAAGTAGATTCCATTACTTCTTGGCTTTAATCCATATGTCTTGGGACTTGACATCGTTCATCATTCAGTACACGCCTCGTTAATACCATCTATGCTCTGGGCAATCTAGTGCGGTGCTACTAGCTGCCAGAAAAAGAAGGGAAGAAAAGAGTAGTAATCCAAGAACAGCAAGAGGTAACTGTACTACTTGTTATTATAGCTAGATACATTATGCTTTTTCGGTGCAGCTCGCAAGTGAATGCATTTTACTCCATGCAAATTTGTAGATTCCTACTGTATTCTCAAATCTAGACATACCAATTTCCGTGAATCTTTTGAAACTTATCTATTAGACTTTGAAAAAAAAATCGGTTGGGGATGCTCTGACATCCTCACTTTTGTGCGTACATGGGCATTGTTTACCATGGGAGAGGCATTGTCCCACGCATATACATGCCTCTTCCTGTCATGATCTCAACATTCTTTTAAGAGGAAATAATGCTGATTATATAGTTGGCTTAAATATAATTCTCATCTCCTGTTAAACAACGTCGAGTGATTTGCATCGTCCTTTCTACGGATGTGCACGACCACAATGCCATCAGACGTTCTACCTAAACGACACACCCACAAATGATTTGCCTATATGATGTTCCATTTCTACGTGCAATGCGACCGTGTCATCAAAGTATATGCCCAACTACTGCACCCCAGTGGCGCAAAGACGGTAGAGATTTGAAGATTTACCTATTACCTCAAACCAGACGGGCTCGCTTGGCAGCGCTGGAGCTAGAGAAGGAGAAGGAGAAGTCGAAGGGCTCTCCTCCTCCTATGCCGTTGTCATCAGTGGCCCTTCGACACGTTGCTGTCATAAGATTTTTTTTTTGTGAGTGATTGCTGTCATAAGCTTTTATATGTGGTTAAACTTATCGTCTTTCAGCATCTCGGGAAGCCAATATGGCTAGAAAATCGACAATAACCACCTAAGTCTGTGCTTGATGAAACACTGTTGTTTCTATCACCAATCTTGCTGAACGACATATTCTTAATTGGCTATCTAATAAAGTACGCCCACTCTAATATGAACAAATCTTATTGACGGAGGACCACACAATTCTACAAATTCGTTTGGCAAGGACGTGTCGATGGCTATGTCGGCGAGTCCCAAGGCGGCGAGAGCTATGTCGAAACCGATTCCCCCTGCCAAGGCAGGTGCGGAGGTGCCTGCAAGAATGCCACTTGGTCCAGCGAAAGAGATGGCAACATCGCACCAATTTTTTCAATAAAGGGTGTTTTTATTACTTAAGGATTATTAAGCATTTTCAATTTCGAGAGCCAGGGCATTTTTTAGATAAAGGGCAACATCGCACCAATGGTGGTGAGGCATCTCTTGGGAGAGCGTGGCGGGCGTATTCTTGGAAGAAAAACACGTTGCTGTCATAAGCTTTTATATGGTCAGAACTTATCATCTTTCAGCATCCCGGAAAGCCAATATGGCTATAGCAAATCGACAATAAGTCAATAACCACCTAAGTCTTAGCTTGATAATATTAAACACTGTTGTTTCTGTCACCAATCTTGCTGAACGACGTATATTCTTATTGGCTATCTGATAAAGTACGTTTCCACTCTAATATGAACAAATTTTATCGACCGAGGACTTACAAATTCGTTTTAGTATTCACATCTTCGAAAGAATGGTTGGACCGAACAATTTTTTTTTTTTTTTTGCCAGAGTTGAGAAAACATGGGCGGTTCATTTTGTCTTTCTTTCGCACCAGCCAAAGCATGGATCATGCATATCGTGCTCTGGCGATGAAAATGAGTATTTTTGGACAAGTTTGCGCCCACGAATAATAAATTATGTTTGGACTCTAGTGATCTTAGCAAAAACAATCAACCTGTGAGATGGTAGTTTCAAAGCTTTCCAGCTGTCATGAGAGTGTTCGGTCTTTCGTCGTCGCATCACAAATTCACATCATATCACTCGATCTGTTCGTAAACATAACGCGTCCACGCACATTTTAGAATTAAAATTGAACGTCGGAGTAGCTGGGACTAAAAGGAATCATTCAAACAAATAAGGTAGCTGGAACTGCAAGGAACCAAGGCATGAACTTGCAGCTTCTAAACTAAGACTAAGACCTCCGGTCTATAAGTTTATCCTAGCATGCATGCAAGTGGAAATATATATAGCTCAATACCTGACCAGCAAATAGTTATTTGTAATAGCCCTGAAGTTCGTTGTTTAGTCCAAAAAATCTACAATAACGTCCAACTGACACAACAGCTGATGTGCCGGTGGGAGCTCCCTGTAGCGCCTGGAATCGGGTCGGCGACCCCTCTTCGACGGTTCATGGCGGACTTCGGGGTCGAGTGGGCGACTCGAAGACTGGATCTCGAGGTGGTGACGGTCTTTCTGAGGGCTGGCGGCGGTATGGGACGTCCCCCCATCAACAGATCGGGTTCGATGCGGTGCATCAGGTGACACATGCGTCTCTTCCGATGACGTCAAGCAATGTCTGTTGCCGGCAGGTGAAGCCTCCGACGGATGCGTCGTCGGAGGATGTTACGCCTGACGTCTCACAAGGAGGCGCCAAGTCATGCCTACTCCCAGCAGGTGCTGCACAATGGTTGTGGCGGAGGTGTCATGTTTAGCCTGTTGCTGCTGGATCGAATGTGGTACGACAGTGACGGGAGGCGGGCGCTATGGGACGTCTGTTTTCCGGTGTCTTCTCTAAAGGTATCCGGTTATCAAGGAGTCGGTAGCCGGATAAGGAATGATGGTACATACGGCTTTAAGGACAACTTTATGCACTGCGATGAAAACACAAGATCTCTGATCAGGTTGTATCGACGCGTGCCTGCGTCGTGTCCTTGCTGAAGGTGGTGGACTCAAGCTTTCTGGGGATGAGAATCTGGAGTTCAACCTTGTGCCATCGGCGCACATGCGGAGATTCCTTTTTAAAGGCATAGCCTAGGAGTTATGTATTTTTCATTGTGATTTCGTTTTGTATTATAGAGCTAGTGGCCATCTGGTGGAGTTACTGTTGCAAGGCATACGGCCTTAGGTATTTGATATGGACTAGTTTGCTATCTCTCAGACGACCCAGCGATAACTAAGCATCTCTTATAGTCCTAAAATACAACTAAAATTCAACATAGTGGTTGAAATGTTGACCGTCATGATTGCATAGATAATGGCTAGATTGAGGGGTAGTTTCACACCTAGTGGCCGGATCCTACACTGTCTATATTTCAATACACATATGGCACGTTTCTTTTTATGGATTACAACCTTGAAATGGTTAAGAGCTTGAAGTTGATATTCTCAACGTTCAAGAAGTCATCGGATCTGAAAATTAATTTTTATAAGAATGAATTGTTCTTATTGGGAAAGCCTATGACATTGTCGCTCGGTATGTTGAATTATTTGTATGTGATAATAACTATTTCTAATTACGTATTCGTGCATTCCAATATATTATCATAGAAATGCCGAATAGATACATGTGGAGGAACGCCTCGAGAAGAGCTTAAGAAGTTGGATAGGAAGCTTCTATCTGTCGGCGAAAGATTGTTTCTCATTAACTCAGTACTAATCAATCCGATACTTTATATGATATATATTTTTAATTACAAAAGTGTACTTCATAGATTGGATTACTTCCTATCGAAATTACTTTGGCAATCTTGATCTAGGTACGTCTGGACCTTCGCTTGTGTCGCGTGGTGATCTGGACCGGTCAAGTATGTCGAGTATTCCGCGACCTGGTCCGCGTACCCTTCGCATGCTCAAGGAGGTCCTACTTGAGTTTCAGCGAGAGTTGAGCCCCCGGGTTCGATACAATTAGCTTTGATCAGTCGCGCTGGCGGAACCCCTTGGTTCCATATATTGTACGGCTCGTGTGCTGCTATGGGCATCCAGTTGGTGTCGGGGTAACCTGCTTCTCTCTAGGGGCGATCTGACGGTTAGATACCATAGCTTGTTTGTTGTGGCCATCTCATGGGTGTGAGGTTCGGGAAGGTCGAAACAGGCTCGTCGCGCGGGTTGAAGTACCCTGGCTGATTACCTCCTTGAGGATACTTCCCCTGCATGTTTAGAGTGGAAAAAATATCTTACCTTCTTCCTCTCCTGTTTGTCGTGGAGACGACGACTCGATCTGTCTGACGCGCACACCCCCTACCTGGCCCGCCAACTTTCAAAAGATAGTTTTCACGATCCCACAGTAATCTTACTTCTGAAGATCGGGAGTAGGTTTATTTATTCGGCAGACGGTGCGGGTCAACATGTTTGAGTCGTAAGCAATATAGATGAAGATTCCTCAGACTTTATTCATGGTGTGGCTACAAAATCAGTATAAAGGCTATCTCGGCGAGTTATAGGAAGTCTCGACCGGAGATTATAGATGTAGATCTAAGTTTAGAATTAAGGTTTCTATAGAGGGATGCGAGAAAAAGCTTCAGCGTGTAATGTACGTGGAGATCTTGATGGGGGTGCTTCGGGTATATATGCGTAGTAGATGTTTGAGCTATGTACATCTAGGGTTTCCTCTTGCCTTGCACATGAAGTCTTGATCTTCTAGCCTTCCTTCAATATAGTCCGTAGCGAGGTAATCTTTGAGATCCCTGGTGCATCATGTCAGGTCTTGGTCGGTGGAGAAGCTTCTAGAGGTGAGCTACCAACGGGGGAGTTATGGACGTCGTGGGCTGAAAATGGTACAGGCCCGTGAGTTTACAGTCTAAACCCACTCCTATCCGACAGCGGTCTATATATATGTTTGACGTGATATGTACATGAATATGTGTTCACTAGTAGAAAAAACATTACCCGTGGCGCACCTAAATTGCTACCCGTGGCGCATCATGGTGCGCCACGGCTACCGCGTCACTGCTAATATTTACCAGTGGCGCACCGGCCAGATGCGCCACAGGTCTGTGTACATACCCGTGACGCACCAGTTTTGGTGCGCCACTGGTATCAATTTTGAGTTTTTTTTTAAATTATGACGCCTTTGACGTCAGTAGTAGATCTCCGTGCCTCTGGTTCCGTTCGCCGTGCCCGTGCAGCTCCTCGAGAGCCTGGCGTTGTCGGCTTCCGGCAGGAGGGCCTTCTCCGAGAGGACGGCGAAGACGATCTGGACGGTGACGTAGGGGAGCTCGGAGGAGGGACTGCGGCGGCCGAGGGCGAGCACAACGACGACGTCACGGCCGCCCTCCATCAGGCACAGCCGCTCCACTGCCGCCAGCGTACGCTCCGGCTCCCCGGTGCAGCCGCTCTCCGCCACTCGCCGGGCGAGCATCGCCGCAACGCAGGCCGACACGGCTCGTGCCCGGTTCTCCTTGGCTAGGCAGATCACGAAGAGGCCCCGGATCCCGACGCTCACGACACGGGCGTGGTTGGGCGCGAGGAGTAGCGGAGGAACTCGACGGGGGTAGGATGCGGGGCGTCGGAGATCGAGCTCGCCCGCTGGCGGTCGGAGCAGGGACGGCCGGAGTTCGAGCTCGCCCGCTGGCGGCCGGAGCGGGGGTGGCCGGAGATCAAGCTCGGCCGCTGGCGGCCGTAGCAGGGGCGGCCCAGACTGACGGAACGGGGCCGGGAGGAAGAGATGAGCACGCCGGCGAGCGGCTCGGCGCGAGTCGTTGGTTTCGGCCGGCAAGCAGACACAGGAGGAGACGCTCGCGCGGGGATCAAACGGGAGGATAGCAGCTCGAGGTGTGATGCGTACACGTTATGTTGGGTGAGTGCGTGCAATTGATCCAACGGCCGAGAGTGTCTTTAACAAACACACGATCCGTGTCCATGCTTGTCCTTGCTTGTGATTGGTTGGTTCGCTAGGCTGCCTTGACTTATTTTTTTCTTTCTGCTGGATAGCACATGGACAGCACATGGACCAAAATACACTGCCGTACGCGTAGCAGCAGTGGCGCACGCCGCACGGTACTCAGATGCGTCACGGTTAATAAAGTATCTGTGGCGCATTGTTACCGGGTACGCCATGGGTAAGAGCAACTCCAGCCGTCCCCCCACAAAGCCCCCTCAGGACAACTTTTTGACGCCAGCAGTCCATTATCCCCGTAGTCGCGCCCCCAGGATCTCCCAAGGCCTCGTTTTTCGCCGGATTTGGGCCAAATTTTATCCGGCGTCCCAGGCCGAACCCAGCGCGCCGGGTTCGGCCTGGGGGCGCCGGCGAAAAGGGAAATGGCGCGAAACCGCGCGAAGCTTCTCGTGGACCCCGAGAACAACATGCGCTGGAACACGTTCTTCGCCGACCGTCGCCAGCGCCAGCTCAGCGACTACCCCGGCCCGGCGGCGCACGCGCCCAAGCGCAACAACAGCGACGGCCGGAAGCGGTGGTGGGGCATGCCCGGCCGGTCGCTGGCGTACGTCCTCGAGTACATCGAGGACGGCAACGAGCCGCGCCTTCAGGGCCCGTCGGCGCGCCAAGGATGGATGCCGAGGAGGATGTCCTTCTCGTCGTCCTCCTCTTCCGACGCCGCATGCTCCTCGACGCCGTTCGCCCGCGTCAAGGAGGAGCCGGCGGACGAGCCGCCGCGAAGGAGCGGCTCCTGCGGCATCGTCATCAGGGAGCACGGCACCGGCACCGGCGGGAGCTCCTCCCGCATGCTGACGCCGAAGAAGGAGCCCGGCACCGGCGGGAGCTCCTCCCGCATGCTGACGCCGAAGAGGGAGCCCGGCACCGGCGGCCGCGCCCTCAAGAAGGCCTTCAAGAAGAAGGCCGTCGTGAAGGAGGAGGCCTACGACGAGGAGGAGGCCATGGCGGCCAGCCTCAACGACGTCCCTCCGGCGCCGGTGGACTTCGCGCTGGAATGGTTGGCCCGCGAGCACGAGCGGGAGGAGGAGGAGCGCCAACGGCGCATTGAGGCCGAGGAGAAGGAGCTCCTCGCACGCTGCGAGCGCCGCCGCCGTCGTCGCGCCGGGACGGAGTACGTCATGCTGGACGGCAGCGACGAGGACGGTGCCGGCCCGAGCCAGCACGGCGGCGGCGACGGCGCCGGGCGCAGTGCTCCTCCTCCGACCGGTGGCGACGAGGACGACGACGAGGACGACGACGGCGGGGACTACATGCAGTTCTACCGCCACTTCGGCATGTAGACGCCGCGCCGCCGTGTTTTTTGTTTTTTTTTTGTTTTTTTAGTTATCTTGTATGATATCCTCCGTGTTCGACGAAAAAACGTCAAGTTTGAACAAATTTCGTCAAATTCGCGTAAGTTTCGTAGTTTATCTCGTGTTTTTGCCGTTCCGCCTGGGGCCGTGGCTGGGAATCGGCCCGCCCCCAGGCCGATTTTTTCCGCCGGCGCCCCCCCAGCAGGCCCAAAAAAACGCCGGCAAATCGGCCTGGGGAGGCCAACGGCTGGAGTTGCTGTAAGTGGGGCAACCCAGCCAGCCCAGGCAATAAATAGTGGTGACGCATGGAAATAAGGGGTGCGCCACTGGTATTATGTTACCTGTGGCGCATCTGTCTCGGTGCGCCACGGGTATATTACCAGTGGCGCATCAAAGGCAGGTGCGCCACAGGTAACCATCTCACCTATAAGCGTTTTCCTACTAGTGGTTGTTTATTCTCTCATAATTGTCTAATCATAATTCTGTAAATTGTCTAGCTGTAATTTGTTTAGCAATAATGTTATTATCTTTAGAGAGATACCATTAGTAAAACTATTGCCCCCGGTACATTCTTTTACATTGTTTACAAACTCGTTCTTTGTTGTCCCATTTTACTATTACTTGTGTTTTTGTTCTCTTTCCAAATTATACGTTTAATCCTTTGTTTTCGACGACACTAGAAGATTGACACCCTTACTGAAACGTTGGGAGTGAGGTTGTTTCGTGTGTTGTGTGCAGGTCCTACACCAAACTCTGTGCCGCATCGCACTCCTGCTGGTTCAATAAACCTTGGTTATTCACTGAGGGAAATTTGTTGATGTGGTACATCCACCTTCTTCTTGGGGTG